>VWZG01010961.1:61923-88143 GCA_013396735.1 Grallaria varia
TAGTAACCTAGTAGCAAACCTGTAGTAACCTAGTAGTAAACCTGTAGTAAACCTGTAGTAAAGTCATAGTAAACCTGTAGTAAACCTGTAGTAACCTAGTAGTAAACCTGTAGTAACCTAGTAGTAAACCTGTAGTAAAGTCATAGTAACCTAGTAGTAAACCTGTAGTAACCTAGTAGTAACCTAGTAGTAAACCTGTAGTAAAGTCGTAGCAAACCTGCAGCAAACCTTTAGTAACCTAGTAGTAAACCTGTAGTAACCTAGTAGTAAAACTGTAGTATCCTAGTAGTAAAGTTGTAGTAAACCTGTAGTAACCTAGTAGTAAACATGTAGTAACCTAGTAGTAAAGTCATAGTAAGCCTGTAGTAACCTAGTAGTAAACCTGTAGTAAAGTCGTAGTAACCTAGTAGTAAACCTGTAGTGGTGAGGATTTACATAATAATAATTGAAACTGTTTTCTTGTTTCTTTTCTGTTCAGAGTACCTAGAAGGTCAAAGAAAGCTGGAAAGAAAATTAATAAGATTAGGCTTACAAAACAAGGTCATCCTGCAGCTGCCTTTCTCCTTTTCATTTTTGAGAACTATCTCTGCACCAGTTTATTTTGGGAAACTAAAGAGTAAAAACATCCTGAAGATGATGTAGGATGTAAAGATCTAGGGCATCAAGAACTGCTTTTCCCAGTCCATATTTATCCATCTTTCTTTTCCTCTCTCCTCAAAAATCCACCCGTCTTATAAGTGAAGACAGAGATTCACTGACAGTTTTGCCAATGCTTGTGGTATAGCATGTGAATGCTTGAAAATAACCTCTCTTTGATCTGTTGGATTATAATCCTGCTATCAATTATTTACAGCTGCTTCATCAGCATAACCTAGTCAGTTTTCAGAAACTTTTCCACCATGAGCAAAAATGCAGTCTATGGAGCTTCAAAGTCCTTTCAAGATTTAAAATTAATCTAGATGAATAATGAATTGTTTCTTGCTCATTTTGCTGCTTCTAATGCTTTGTTGCAGCCTAAGCACTGCACGAGGAAAACAAATAAAGAGTGAAATCAAATTAAGCTCTTGTAAAATTACCCTCATGCAATAGGAAGGGCCATTTATGCTACACATAGTTATTAGGCTAATTATCACACTTAAAGCGACTTAAGAGTTCTTTAATAATGCATATGTGTTACATACATGTTCTGGGACACAGATTTGCAAGTCAGGGTGGAAGAAATTCCTATTGTCTGGTACCTTTCTGAGCAACATGGAGACAACAACTGAATAACAATAACAAAAAAGCCAAAGGGACAATTGTCAATGTGAAACTTCAGATCTACATTTCTAACAGGACCACCAACCTTAGCAGGCCTGAATTTCACATTAAAAGTTCAACTTTTGCAAAGACACCAAAACTTCTGAGGCATCTCAGATGGGTCACTCAAGAACTTCATGTCCCTAATCCCTTCAGAAAAGTTAAGCCAAGATTCCAGGGCAGACAGTTAGAATCATTTATTCCTTCCAGCTGCTAGTAACAAGTAAATAGTTATAATAATTAAATTGACAGGATGCTTCCCCTAGACTTCTTTCTTTCCTTTTTTAGAGAACAGAATTATGGGTAGACCCTACATGAACTGGAAAAACCTGCATATCATACTACCAGAAATAAATGTCTGAACCTTATTGGATTAAAAATGTCTCCCTGGCATAAGCAAATAAACTTCAGAGTATTAAACCAAACACTTCCTTGTTCCACTTACCAAATGGTGGGAGGTCTTTGACTGGCACTTTCTTGCGAGAGGGATAAAGAGATACGGCAGGGACTTGCAGTGCTTGGTTTACTTTATGTTGCTGCTGCTGCTGCTGCACTTTCTGCTGGATGCCTGCCCGGGGAGCCACTGGTGATGTTTCAGATTTTCCAGATCGCTTGTCTCCTGTATTCTTCGGCACTTTGCAAGAAAAGAGAGAAAACACTGAATGACTACTGCCTAAAAACATGGTGGGTGTTTTAGTCTGAGCAGTGCAAAGCCCCCTAATTAACAATTAAAAGGTACTTAAATATTTGTACAATTAAGGACTACAGCTGATTCAGAATGAATATATAATTACTACTTTTTGCTACCCTGAATGAAGGGAAGGGTGTAACATACAGCATTCCCTCAAATCAAAATGAAACTCATATATCCAGGATAAGGTTCCCTCTGCAGCCCCCAGATACGGCCCTCCAGGTATCTCTGAAACACCTGGACATAAGGAAAACTCTATTCCCTCAGAATAATCTTACCTATATTCATACCAATAACCTGAGTACATCAGAACTGTAGACAAATTTTTTACTCCTCCATATCTTTTGTAGAGACAAATCTAAAAAGCTTTTGTACACTTCAGTGTGACATCATCTTAAAGCCTTATCACCTGTATAAACACCATGTCTCTATCCTGTTAGGCTTATTTTCTTAAGATTCAAAGACATACAGTACTTGAAAGTGACTAGACACAATTTTCCACCTTATTGTAGAGTTACTGTTCCCTATTGCTTTCTCAGACTAGAATCAGAGGTATAATATTTAACAGTTTCCTTGAAATCCATAACAAATGACAATGCTCACATGTGTTGGTGGCTGGCTCACACTGCAGAGACAGTGTCTGGAGGCTCTCTTCATCCATTTCCAGATCCAAGTTTGAGAGATACTGCTTTACTTTCCGTGCCATCTGAGCATCTTCATACAGTTTTTTAGCATTAAGAAAGGAGCTGCGACGGACCCGCTTTTTATGACCCCCTGTTTGTGCAACATCCAGCACAGCTGCATTGGTACTGCCCTGGCTGAGAGAGCTGGAGTGAAGGGGAGCAGGAAAAAGAGGAAAGAGAGGAAAGGTATGACTTAGTCCAACATCATAGCACTGGATAAACATGAAACGTGCAAAAGATTGCATGATGTCAGTCTACAGTCAAAGCTTACATGCTTCATTCCAGTAAGTCAAACAGCTGTAACAGATAGAAAGATGAGGACTGGGAAATCTTTTTACTTGGTTACAGACACTATTTTAATTACACAAATAATTTAACCTATTGTGCTCCAACTAAGCAACATCACTTCACACATCTAGAAAAGCATTCAAGGTAGCTCTCTCACATAAGCCAACTACTGAGAGGATTGGAGCATTAGGGAAAAGCTCATGCAGTAAGGCAATGCTGACAGAAGACTATAGTTGAGGTTCAAATTCAAATACGTGTACAGAAGGCATTTTAAAAGTCCTCTACATTTTAAATCAGACTGCATAAAAGATGTACAGTTTGGTTTTACAGAATAGAACTTCTTTGTAACTTGCGAGGTTGAAGACAGCTTTTGGTTAATAAAATAATCGGCTAGCTCACGATGAAATAAATGTCATGCACATTCCAATGTATGTACATCTAGATGAAAGCTATGCATTGGCCTTGAATGGTTAAGGTAAAAATGATGGCTGTAATAAGGAAATAGGTTAGTCTAGCAGAAAGTGTAAGTTACAACTTTTGTGTTTGATTGTGGTAATTGCTTAATAAGTATAATGAAGTTAACAGCTATTTTCAGCTGTTGCAACCTTGTCGCTTTATAATTTTTTTTGATTGAAAGTCATTTCCTTCTGCAATTTAAATTGGAGGTGGGGGAGAACATCCCACTTCTATCTACAATCACTTCAAAATAATTTACAACTTTTGTGTTATAACCTCAAAAGCAAAGCACTCCTAGATTAAAATGTAAATGTATTATCAGTAAAAGAAGGTTAACAAAAGTAAAAAAAAAGTCAAAAGACAGCAAGTAGGAAACAATGCCAATGGTAAAGGAAGAATGAATGTCTGTGTGTGTTTTCTCCAACCACTTACCCCAAACTCCTCCATTTCTTCTTCCTGCAAGTGAGAGCCAGGAAGAGTAAAGCACGGGTTTAAGAAGAGACAGAGAAAGATCACAAGCTCAGAAAGAAAAAGACAAGCAGTTCTGGAAGCCCACAAATATTAAAAAGAGCCTTGACTTGGGCACACAGTCAGGTATTACAAACTCCTCTAGTTCAAATTAAAAAAAAACAGTATGCAATAGGCTGGTCTAAGATGAAGTCAAAGCACATTCACTCCCTGTTTTCCAACACTACTAGCTGACACTGCATCAAAAACATTACCACTTTTACTAAATCAAAACTATAAGGCACCAATGTCAATGTTTCAAACAGACTAATACATATGCTTTCAAGACAGTTCCCCCACCTCCTACTGATAGAATCTCATTTTTATGAGGTAACTGTCAGATAAGGAAGAATAAGAAACATTTTAAGTACATATCTGTAAGCACAAAATGTAACGATTTCTCCAGTTTTAGACCGCCAAATCATTTTGGCAAATCGTTAACAAGAAGCTCATACTGCTGCAATACAATAGGGGGCACTTGAAAAGCCTCTAGTGCTGACACCCTAGCGTTCTCTCACCTGGGGAAAGCTCTGCCTGATACAACACACTTACCTTGTTCTAAACATTAAAGCAGGATCCATGTTCACAGATGCCATGCGCCCAACATGGCGTATCTCCTTTGCGATCATTCTCAGCTTCTCAAAATTGACCAAGCCCTCCACTTTAGAATCATTTCCTACAATCAACAACCAACAACATCAGTGATTAGCTAAGAAAGTTAGTTTTTCTTAGCTGGTAAAAGATGATGTACTTCTGCTTTTACCTTCATGAAGGAACGTAAGGTCTTTTTTGATAACAGGAAACAGGGGGATAATAGGGGGTTGTAGGTTTTGGCTGTTAAGGACATTACGATATTTTGCCATATTCCTAGATGGATCAAACAAGTCCTGTAGATCTTGAAACAGTTTCTCATACTTGCTTGGAAGCTTTTCCCAAGTAGTTCGGAGCCTTGCAACTGGTGCCAAATTCAGGCCACTTGAAACAAAAAAAAGTGCAAAAAAGTTCAAGAACCAGAGAATAAAACAAAAAATCCTAGGAAAGACCATGTTAAATTTTGTACTGGAGAAGTACCACATAGCCAGGATAGCACAGCACAACAAGGTCAATAAAGTAACAGCAAGTGAAAATTTCTTTTTGTTAGCATGGAATTATTACATTAATAATTATTAATTACAGAACAATAAAGGTCATTTTTACAAAAGCCATAAAAACTGGAGATATCTGCATGATGTAACTATAAACAGATAAAAATTACATTTAGATGAGTGATTAAAACTTATACAGAGTATGTACTTGTTACTTTGGGACAGTGTCAGAATTTGATAAGAATATCATAATCTAAGAGCACCTCAGGAACACCACTTAATTCTAGATTACCAAACTGGAGGAAAAAGACATCTTTCACCTACGCGAAGATGTTCAGGAAGTGATAGTGAAGTGATCCGCCTTCTTTCTTTGTTCTGTCTAGATCAAAGTTTAAAGTTTATAACCCTGTATCTAAGGTTATTCTGAAGCTGGTACAAACCCCATTTGTTCCCCCTGTAATGGCATTGCCTGTCTTGCTGTTAATTTCTACCTATGGGAAAGCTGGGTATCTAGAATCTTCCCTTCACTCAAGTTTTTTCTAGCAGACAGGCTGCTTTTACTTCTCCTTGAGATCAGTTGAAACAGCTCAACAAAATTTCAATATTTTTAGATCTTAGAGATGTTGACTGATTATCAGCACAGATCTTGACTTTGAAACTTGCCACATTTGATCTAATGAGATTCAAAATCAGTGACCTTCAGAAAAAGTGTTATACTCAATTTGTTGCCGGAATGTGACGAGCTTTTGTCAGAGACAGTGATAGAACTGTCATTTAAACGCAACTTACTCAACCTTTTTCATAGCAGACAATATTTGGAAATTTATTATTTTTTTGGCTTTTAAAATTTATGTATAAACACACATATAATTACACACAAATAATTTGAGTTTCCTCTCTTCCTTTTCATTCCAAAATTAAGAAAGGTTTTCTGTCTGAGATTTTCAGTACTTTCTAAAATTCTTATTAAAAGATCTTTATTTACAGCCTATAATATGGTATAATATGATGGTCTGCTATTGACTTGCAGGAGAGTTCCATGCAAGAAACTGCTGATTCAAAGAAACCCAAAGGCAACACATCATGGCTGAATGAATTCAAGATACTGGGAACTACGTATAAAAGGAGCTGCCTTTAGGAAATTAACTCATCCATTTATGACAATGTTTTAATTTTTCTGTTATAATTGCTGTTTCTTTTGGTCTTTGTCTTTAAATAAGTGCAGTTGTTTCTCTATTGCCATGGTTCACCAATGACTCTTGGCATGGTGTCTTAAGCAGTAAGTACATAACATCAGCATTCCAAATAACATCTCAGCAAACATTTCAATGGCAAGTTCAGATTACTGGAAAATGCTGTCCTTAATTGGATTGCCAAGTTTTGATGTTAAGTTTACTCTGTTGATTTATTTTTTTTTAACTAACATAAGTAAGATTTTGCTTTTTACTTAGAAGTAAAATTATTACTGGCCATACCTAATGATGGCAAACATGGAGTTGAAGTTCTTGCATTCTCTGCAGTGTAGTGCTATCTTAATGAAATGCTTAATGATCTTCATCCTTTTCAGCTGGTTGGTTTCTCTTAGAATCTCAGAAGCCACCCAGAATGTTTCTTGGTTTATCACCTCTTCAAACCTTTTTAGATTAGTGCAACCTGTTTTTGACTTGAGTTTAAACAAGTCATCTATGTATTCCGTGGGTTCGATATTACGGAACAGCTCAAAGTTTCTCATGGAGAGCTGTGTAGCCACCTCAACAGTACTGAGCTGCAGGAGGGAAATTTGGCTTTCCCTTAGTAACTCTTGAGCATCTTCATCTGAACAAAGAGTTTCTGTTTCCATGTTGTTCTTCAGGTAATACCTGTAAAAACAAAATTCAAAAAGACACTAGATACAACATACTCAGTCGGTGCTAAAAGCAATAATCCGGTTGGAATCTTAGAACAGAACTGATTTCACCAGGCCTAGGTATTAATGAGAAGCTGCATAAGCAGCAATTTGTTGCAAAGAAACAGAACATTAATAATTAAATAACACTCCTTCAATAGGATTTTGACTTAATAAACTGACATCATCAGCTTTCGCTTGGTCTCCAATCTTACCTGCCACTCAGCTGTATCCTGTCAGCAAGCTTGGATAGCTGATCAGGCAGCCTTCTTTGCTTGATGACACCCTCAGGTGTGACAGAGACTTCGCATAGCGAATATGCATCAGGGGTTGCAGTGAGAGCAAATTCCCTGATAGCCTGGATGACCACTTCCTTTGCTGTTGTGTCCTTACTGATCATTATGTAGCGACTTTGCTGGTCTGCCTTGAAAACCCTCAGAACTTGGTCTGGTAAGTCTGGGGAAAAAATTACATGCAAGTTACACAATTTAGTAAGCAAAGAAAAATAACAACTTAATGGTATAAGAACGAGCAAGTTACTTAACTACCAGTGCTATCAGTTCTTACTTCAGTCAAGATTAGGTCTACTAACCTTCAGGAAAAGATGTTACAGATGGAGCCTAAAAATATGTTAACATTTTCAAAGTTTGGACAAACTGATGACCAGTCTGATTTCCACAGGACATTAAGCTACTCAGTCCTATACAATGACATATAAGAAGTTTAAGCAAATAGGTGATAGGAGTGTCAATCTTCCTACGGAAGTTTTAAAGAAAATAGACTCATTTACCTAACTCTGACACATCCACAGTGCCACACACAAAGGGAAGATATGTACATAAAAGGAGTTAGGAAGACGCTCGTATAATGGCCAACATTAACATATACACAACTAAAGTGCAGTAGTATTAATGCATCCAAGTACTCAGCAAAAATACTCTATCCTTTATACATTTAGATCACAATAATAAATGTGTAAGTAACAGACTGAAAACTTTGCTCTTTAGTAGTCTGTGCCAATGTTTTAGTAACTAAGAACTAAAGCAGCCAAAGATAAAACAAAGCTTTACAAATATTCAGGTTCTAAATATATTACTGTTTCAAGTGACTGGTGACAAAAATTTACCGTGAATATTTACAAAGTAACTGTTTTTCAGAAAATCTGGAAAACCACCAGCCTAACATTAGATTTGGTATTTCCATAAGTTATATGGAGATACCAAATCAATACATATTTTTATATTTCCATGAATGCATTGAAATCCAGACCCATTAATGATCTAAAGTTTGGTTGTTATCACTGTATTATAAAAAGAAGAAAAACCCTAAAGTTATGATATTGTACAGCTATCCATCACTGGATTTTTTAAATATCAGGTATTTTAACTGATGAGTACTTTCAATTAATTTAATTTCTTCCCTCTGTTACAAATAAGCTTTTCTAGTTTTGTGAGGAATGACATCTAGTGATTTGTCTTTCTTTAGTGAATATGGGGTTTTTAAAATAATTTTTTCAGAGGTCATACAAGCAAGAAAATACATAATAACAGAAAACTTTCTGAATCTACAGCCAAAAAATAACCATAATTTCAAAAATACTGAAAAAACAGCTCCCAGATGAAAACATTCACTTTGATACAACCACAGTCTTATTTGACAAGACCTGAATGTGTACAACATGTACTCAAGTTACTCCAGAAAGATCTATTTGGCAGCAGCAATCTTGTGACAAAAGAATAAAAATTAACATCTCCCCACTGCTGTTTCCAAAATAATAATTTAGAAAGCATTAAGATAAATCTGTCTGATATGAGTTGATTTACATGCCACAAAGGTTCTTTAGGCTTTAATATATTAGTTTACAAATTTCATGCAACTAAGCTCGTAAGTTTCAAGCTCCTAGTAGTTTTTGTGCAGCTTGAGAAGCACTAATACCAAAACACCAAAACTAGAGCTGAGTGATTACATCATCAGTTACACATAAAGGATATTACAGGCCAGTTTTTAGTCCTTCCTAAGCACTTGAGTCAAATGTAAAAATACTTTATAACTAGCCAATACATAAAGCAAATTTTGCCTTTCATCACCAACTCTATATTGACTGCTCTTCCTTCAGTAATTAGGCAAAGATGGATACAGAGCAGTGCCTGAAATATTTTCTACATTTTTTGATGCCTTGAGGGAGGCAGATGCCAAAGACACAGTCTTTCAGATACATTATTGAAAAACAGACCATTCTCTAGACCTTGTTGCCTCTTGCTGCTATAGAAATACTTACCACTCAAAAAATGCTATGAAATTGGGAAGCTACTGTAAACAATAACAAGGTAAGAAATTGCTTAGCAGTCCCAAGAAAAAAATGTTTTATGCAAGGAGAAAATAACCTGCTCTGTTGGATTACTGAAGTCAATAAGAAATGCAGAGAACAGTAAAGTCCCACCTCTTGCGCGGCATTTTACCACCCAGTGAATTACTTAAAAATACTCAGGGGCAAATTTTAAGCAAACAAAAATTACTCTTTTTTTTTTTTTTTTTAATGAGAAAGAAATTTTCTACAAAGATAATGGAAAAACTGTTAAAATATTGGAGCAATGGCATTACATCATATTTATGTCCTTTCCTCAAAGTGAAATGGAAATAGTAGAGCCTTATTAATTTATTAAGCTTCTCTGAACTCCATCTGTGACTGAAGGATCTTCAGGGCCGCACTGGCTGTCCTTCTCAATTCATGGAGTTCATGTGAGCTGTGTGAGTCAGCAGTGCCACAGCTCTGGAAGTCAGCCAGTTGCTGTGCTTGGTGTTAGGGACACATGAATTACTTAGAACTGTCTGGTCTAGGTAAGCAGCAAGCTAGAGAATAGAATCTTCAACCATTTATAGAAAAAGTGCTGACGAAAACTTAGGCTCTTATTGATAAGGTACATCTTCAAAGTGTTGGACACTAGTCATTAGATAAAATACAAAAAAAACCCCAAAAACTCTCTCAGGATGAATCTTAGACACTGGGATAAAAATCACAAACCACCTTCTTGCAGTCTTCTCTAGCCCAAAAAAATTCAGATGAAGTAAATTAAGCTCAATATGACAGTTTCAAGTGTGATGACATGGCCAGTGTGTAGGCTGATATTTAAGCACCATCCCTTTAGGTAATGTTTGAAATCCCTCAGGCTTAGGAGGGTGCTGTTCTACTTTTGAGAAATACTCTAAAGATTAGACAAAAATAACCAAGTGTCTGCACTGCTACCATCACCATATCCTCCTCCAGTAGCTATATTTTAATAGCTTTAATAGATTTGGATACTTAATTCAGTGAAGGTTTCCCACTAAGAACCTTCTTGCAACCAGATAAGACCCCAAATCCCAACCC
The DNA here is from genome assembly GCA_013396735.1 of Grallaria varia. Lineage (NCBI taxonomy): Eukaryota > Metazoa > Chordata > Aves > Passeriformes > Formicariidae > Grallaria > Grallaria varia. Next base: position 72,185 of record VWZG01010961.1, read on the forward strand.
CACTAGGAGCTCCAGCTAAACCCTTCTCATAAGATAAGGCTCTCAAGTTTCTCACATTCTCCCCCTATTTCTCATTCACTCACCCCTGTGCTTTGATCCACTCTAAATGTGTTTGTTTTTTGTCTATTTCAGAAAGGGATTTCATATTCAAAGAATTTGACATACAGCTGTATGGTAGAGTGACTAACAGGAAACTTTGAAACTCTGTCCCTTACAGATGCAGTACAAAATTATATGAGTCTGTTCAGAAAAAGACTGAAACACAAGTCCTGTGTCCCAGTCCAGTGGCCTATCCCTTTACTATAAGCTAATCATCTACTGTGCTATTTGAAAATACTGCAGTCTTGTAAATAATGATTCATCAGAGCAAATTATAAAATACCAGGCAAAATAGGTTTTTCCTGACCAAGAATAATCAAGCAGTAAGAGGCACTACATATACAGCATGCTTGAAAAACAGACATCTCTTATATTAGGGTAAAGTATATTGAAGCAAATGTAATAAATCCTAATGCATTAATATGTGGCTAATCTGTGTGTGACAACATACAGTTAATAAAAACTCACATGCCTCTTCAGACTCAAAGTCCAGACAAAAAAAAAAAAAAAAAATCTTTGAAAGGAAATTAAAAGATCAAGAACAACAACAACAAAAAAGGATCCTTACCCGGAGTAGTATTGAAGTCTAAAATGCGGTGATGAGACTGCAGTAGATCGGGATTACTGGATGACAGGGTTCCACTGACAGGTAAAGCAGGAGGAATGTGCTTTGTTTGCCTCAGTCCCACAATGCTGTCATCCTGAGACTGGCCAATTCCAATGTCACTGCATCCAGAAATACATTATATCAGCACTTACAGACATTCAGAGCTTGGGCTAAGGGGATTCAAAGATGTCTCTATGGCCACATTGTCACACTTCCTAATGTTACTACAGCAATTGCTATTTAGAAGTCAAAGTTCTCCAGACAGCAGCATCCAAATGTCCACTCAGAGTGATTAGATCTGCCTGCTCACACTGCCAGAAAAATCTTCATGTTCACCACTAAGCTCTGAGGAGGTGCTAGGCTTGTTATTTTTTGATGATTTTTCATAATGGACAAGATAATTCACAAAGTGGTACCTTTGAATACCTCATCACTTCTGCATCACCCCATCACTCACTTTGACTAATACTGCTGTCGTCTCAGGTCTGTTCTATTATAAGACCTGAATTTCACTAATTTTTCACCCCATCAGAGAAAGGATTTGCACCTGTACTTTGTGATGTATTGTAAACATACTATTGAAGATCTTTCAACAGACAGGTAAGAGAGGATCATTGAGATCATCCGTTTTCCTACCCCATATCACCTCTCTGAGCTTCTCTTCACTCACTGTGACTGAAGTGATGCCAGTTAACTTGGAAGGTTAAGCTAAATAGCCACACCTTCATATTACTGGTATCCCCTCCAAAGTGCCTGACAGCTGTAAATAAAGTATTCAGTGAAAAAGGTGAAGGGTTTTGTCTATTAAATTGTGTGAGGCAGGGTCCCAAAGGTCAGCAGTGCTAGATGGATCAGAGACAGAGCTATCATCAGATTATAGCAGGCACTGATTTGCTTACTGCTTTTGAGTTCATAATTATCAAATGAAGCAAAATAACTGTGACAGGATGTAGGGCTGGAGACAGCCATTGAACTTTTCTCTAAGTATACAAATTAAAATGCTTAATAAAATACTCAGAGGGTGTAAAACGATGAAAAGAAGTCATTACAGAAAGTGAAAAAAATTAAAAATGTAGCAAATGTAGGCAAAGTGTTTCTAAAAGCCAAGTACATATAAATCTGTATTTACACTTGTAAGTAAAGCATAAACCAGAGTTCATGCTTCACTGCAAACTGCTACAACTCTGAAAAGTCACTCAAGTAAATTAAATGACGTAACACAAATGACAACTTGTACGTTGGGCACTTAAGCCTTTGTTTAGTGATCTAGTCATCCTCAGAAAATCTAAAGAGAAGTAATATAGGGCCAGATAACTATCCTCAATAGCTATTACAGCACCAATACCCTTTTGTGCTTACCAATGAATTACTCTACACAGTACTCTTGTAACACTTCTTTAATTGCAATAAATTGAACAGTGCTCTGGAAAGCTAGAACAGTATCTCCGGGCACTGAAGATGTAGTTTTAATTACATGGACACAGCAACTGCTTTTTAGAATGCAACGCAATTCGAAAAACTTTGGAGATGTATCTCTGTATGATGTTTGTGTTTTCTCATTGTTTCTTTTTAAAATACAAGATAACACTGTATTACCAAAATATTTTAGGAAGCATAAACTTCAAGTCATGAGAGTGGCAGAAACACTCAAGTCGACTGAAAAAAGTTACAGGATTCTCTCTAAATCATAAGTTAAGCTGAATGTGAACATTTTTATCGTTTTACTTCCACAACAATCACAAAATACTGTGAGGAGCAGTTATGATCAACTCAGCACACAGCACTTTTATGCTAAGCCACAAGTAAATAAGTCTTTCAGTAAAACTAAAAGAATTGCCAGGAATCAATATCCTTTCTTTCAAGTCGGAATGACTTCACATCAAAAAAACCAAAAAAAACCAAACAAAAAAACCTAGAGCCTCTGAAACTGAAAATGCTTTCTGGTGGTTATAAACAACTATATACTAGATTTCATAAGTCTCCCAACAGCAGTATTTTCTCTAAATTCAAATCAAATTAAGACAATGTGACTCTCACCCTTATATTAAATAGTTTCACCTGCATTATGCCTTCCTTTTGCAGTTTGTCAGTTTTATATAATCTTATACCCATCCTGTGCATCATGACCGAAGCAACTTCAGTAAGGTGGATCAATTGACAAATGTTAGGTTTAAAAGAAAAAAGACAGTATCTAAACTGCTCCTTGATTTTATGCATTCATGTAAGAAATTGGAAAGAATTTGTTTTACACTGTTTTGTCTATTTTTAAAACCAATCAGAATCCAAGTGGGTTCTTAGTTATGCAAAGAAGTAATGAATGCCAGAAAATTCAGATACAAAGAGCAACCCTAAAAAATCCAGGTCCCATGAAGATCAACTGTCCCTATTGTTAGGTAAAATATTTTATTATGCCAATGAAAGGAGATTTTGGGTTTAAGGAAACAGCATTTCTATTGCTTTCTGTATGCATTTGCCATGCAGGGAGATAACACATTAACTAAGAAATAACTTTCCTGCTGAACGACCAACAGGGTAGAAGCGATAAAGGAATGGCAGAGCCATGTCTGAATGCTTCCCCCTTCAAAACTCAGCATCCTGTGCATCCCACTGCAGGGCTGCAGAGCAGAGAAATGGAGGCTGCTTCTTTGTCTGGGATGATGTGCTACGGACCATGCAGAACTTTCCTAAAGAGGGAGGTGGGGGTTGTGTTTAATCCTTACTCGGAGCAACTGCACCTACAGACCACAAACCGACTCTGTATCAGAAAAGTAAACAAAGAGCTCAAGTGGAGGCTGTAGCCAGAAGCAAACTTCAAGAGATGCCTCATAGCCAGCGAAGAGAAGATTTCCCAGTAGTAGCAGAGGAAATGGTGCAGAGTTTGCTCAGTTTAGGAAGTTACTTGACATTATTGGACTAAACAGCAGAACTGAAGGAAGGCATTATCTCCTGCTCAAACTGATTCATCTTTGATACTGATTTCATGACTCATGAAGCAGACAAGCTCCCTCTAAGAGTGACCTCATTCTAGTTATAAACATTGCTTTTGTCTGGATACATCCTGCAGGCATTGCAGACTTCTGCAGTCTTCAAATTCAAGAAATGGTGGACAGCTTAACCTCAAACTAGCTGACTCATGAAGTCTTTAAATGCCTACTTTAATTAAAAGGTAAATCAGATTTTTCATCCCTCTTTATTTTTGGTATGTAAAAATATATGAGAATAGGTAAATCCCCTGAATATATGCAATACCAGTAACTTAGGAAGAACAAGATAGGTGCCTCTACATAATAGGGGAAAGAAAAGCACAAACAGTAAAGTCTACAGGTATACATCTCTATGCAGAAACTATGCAGACACAAACAACTGAATGTCAACAGGCTTTGCAGATGATTTGCTATATATAACACACAAAGTAAAGCTAGCAAAAAGAAAATAAAATAGGCCAAGTGTATTGTTTCTCTGAATCTTACCCAAAAAGGTCCCTGCACAGAAAAAGTGTAAAAGTGAAAGAAAATAAAGGGAAAAAAAAAAAGGAAAGCCAACATGAAAATTCCGTGCAAATGCTATGAACAATAGTGAACAATGCAGAAAATCAGGCCTAACAGGACATGCAACACCAGTGAAATAAAGGAAAATGCTCTAAAGACAAACAACACAAAATGAATATTTACAGATTCTCCTCTACAGAAATGTATTGCCATCAACTTAAGAAACGTCCATTATTTGAATATAATAATTTACATGAATTTAATCTATTACTAACATTCTCTATATGATGTTTCAGAACAGTTTTCATTTAGTAGGGAGTATGTAACATTAGTTAAACAAACTTTTTTGTTAAGTAATAACAGGGAAAAGATCCCAGATTTTCAGCACAAGTGTGGGTTTTTTTATAAATTTACACGGAATAGTTTCTTAATGGGATACAGGAAAGAAAAAATGCAAGAGAACACTGTTCATACATTAATTACCCTCTACAATTCCTTTTCCCCTCATCAATATAATCCACCTTGGCCAAGAACCAGCTTCCCATAATATCACATGAAATTCACTCCTCCATTGTTTCCAACAATTCTTATCAGAATTCTATTTCTAAAATGTGTTCAAAGAGTGAAAGCTATCAGATTTAAAACCCCCCACAATTCTATCACGGAACCCAAGTTAAAATTTTAACCTCAGACTCCCTTGCAGCAGTACACACAAATTTTTATAGACCACTGGAATGTGAATACATTGAAATCATTGCTCCTATCAACCCTTTGCAAGCAAATCTGCTTGCAGAATTATTTTAAAATTAATTGTCTGGGATGCTTTCAGTTAACAGTCCTCTAAAAAAAAAACAGTAAATGACAAAGAATTATTTGTGTCATCACTTTATCTACAAGAAGCAAAATACATCCACATTGATGTCATGAGCTCTATTTTAGCAGTCTATCTTCATTTTAATATTCAGAGTAGTATATTTTTTCAGATATGAGCATGATCTGTATTAATAAAAAAAGTATCATCACAAAATATCAGTTAATTAGAAATTATTAAAATCTAACATAAAGCAAATATTTAAGAGGAAATAAACTCACTTGTATGGTTTTTGAGGCAGAATACTGATTCGAGTCTTGTCAAGTATCTTCTTTAATTTATTTCTTCCCCCAACTGTGTTGGCTTTACTTTTCTTATTTACTTTTTCTAATCCTATTACCTGCTCCACATCAACAGCAAGGTCAGGGATAGAATAACGACTCGCCTTTTTAATATCACCAATTTTAGGCAGGTGGGGAGCACCATTTCTTTTTTCCTCTGACAACCGTGTTAAGAGTTCTTTAAAAACTGCACAAGACAGGAAAAGGAAGGAAAGAAAAAGAGCAAAAATGTAAAAGAGAGCTCTGTGCACCAGACCAGTTTAATATTAACCATATAAAGAAATTATTAGGATACTCTGTCAATTCCACTGTTAAATGAACTTAGATGTAAGCCTTCAAAAACATTTTCTCTTTTAAAAAGGACATTCATTTTCTGTAGTATGAATCAGAAAAAATGTAAACTGGCCCATCCTAGGAAAGAAATACAGTAGGAACCACATGGTTGCACGGATGGTATCAACAGAAGGCATTTGACTTTTCAGCCTAAGGACAAAGGCTTCCACAGAATAGTAACATGCAAAAAAGGAGCACACTAGAAACAAATGAGGTAGAAAAACACAAATGAGAAGGAAGGCTTAAACAGGCAGCAGAAAAAGCTCTCAGATGGACAAGGAATTATTAGCAATAGGATAAAAAAAAATAGAGGGGAAACTGTAACAAAGTCATTAGGAAAATATAACAAAGTAGAAGATTATTGAGACACCTCAGATGTTCAAAAGGGCTGTTGTATACATCTGCCAGAGATAAGAAAAAAATCTCTCATTCTCTCTCAGCTCCCTAGCAAAGAGCTGTCTCTGAGGCAGAAATACCTGATAAATTTGAAAACTAGTTGTTCTACTGCAATTTTCAGCCTTACAGAAATTCTGATATATTTAAATAAATCAAACAAAACTAATCTGGAGACCAAGTCTCATATTCTGAATATGAGAGGCACTCCCCATACATAAATGGAAAAATCATCTGATGAGTTAATTTGTGATAGTAAATGAAAACTGATAATTAAAACTAAGGAAGGGTAGAAAAACAAGGAACAAGGGCAACCAGCTAAGAATAAGTAATAGAGGTTAGGTTTTACTGTTATTTATTAGTTTTGTCCTTAATATTGATCTTTATCTCCAGAGGTACGAAAAAAAAAAATTCACCAAGAGACTTCAAAAGTTTCAAACAAGGCACACAAATAGAAGTGAAGGAAAGTAATTCCACCAAATCTGTGCTGTTGAATAAAACTTGGAAGTTGGAGAGAGATATTAGGTACAGGTGAGAAGATGTTGTTGAAAAGAGGAAACTCTTCCTCTGGGATTTGTGGAGAAGGAATTCCACATGCAATACACAGAAAGTAACCGCTCTGAGACTCTACTGTAATCTGATTTCAGTATTCGCAATGGAGCAACAAGACAGGAAAAACAACTTCTGAAGAAAAGAAGAAATCGGGTTTAATCTTGAATGTACTAAAGCAACATGAGATTCCAGCATCTAGTGTGTGAAGGATGGTTACACAGAACTTACACACAGAGTAAGAGGCACACACTCTATATATTAAGAAATGTCTTAATTATTAGAAATAATTGAAATATTAGAATCTTTACTGCAAAGCAAAAAAATCCCCAGGAAACTGATTTGACCAATGACTTATAGAGACAAACTAGGCATATTTAATCATCAGTTAGTGCAGTAACATGCTGTGGTAATATTCTGCCCTACTTATTTGTGATGAAGAACCTGATACTGAAAGAGATACGTGGGGAACACATCACTAAATTGCACAAGTAATCCAAGTATCCAGTGGTAAAAATCAAGACAAAACACCAAGCTATTAATTACTTATTATGTTAACTGAGGTCCTGAGCTGCTTGAAGACTGCTCCATTTCTACTTAAGTACTTTTTAGAGGGAAAAATGTAGAGAATAGATACAGAGATTCTTTTGACCTAGTTGGCAAGGAAGTTTGTATTAGTCTTGTGCTTGTTACAGTCATAGAGGGCTAAAAACCTATGAGCAAATTCAGCAGACAGAAAAAGACCACTGATAAACTGAAACGCCAAGAGGCTTCTTTCTTGAGAAAGAACTAAATGTTATACCTACAAATGGCACTTTATAAGTTTGATCTACATAGTCACAGTAGTTCCTCTTAATATTGAAACATATACTTGTGAGAATGAAATCACTTATAGTCAGATTCAATTCATAAATTTTTCTTTGCAATTATGAACTAAGGTATTTTAGGACCTGCAACCTTTCTTTTTCTATTTTCTCTAGTACAAACGAGTTTCAAAAAAAACTATTTTAAACAATTAATAATTTAAGTCTCCATCAAAATTAGAACAGAAATTTGAACAGTCCACACAAACTTACCAAATAAATTGGTTTTCACAGTGATAGACAAATGAGTGTTATTTCTAAGGATTTCCATGGCTTTTGTCAGCTGGATGTTTTCAAAGTTTTGACCATTCACTTCCAAAATCTGAAAATTCAAACAAGTAATGTTATTTTCATGCAGTAAAGAGAAGGGAATTAAAAAAGGAGGAGAAATGGGGGACATATTTAAAATTAGATACCTGGTCTCCGCGCTTCAAGCCTGCTTCTGTAGCTTTGCTACCAAAATCTACACTGTCAACAAAGATTCCAAATCCCTTTTCTGACCCTCCCAGTAAGATAAAAGGCAAAGGGGCTTCTCGAGATGGCTTTGTTATGGTTATCAATCTTCGTTTAGCTTTAGCAGCACAAGCAATGTTTAACAGCCTCAAATGTCCACCCATCTTCTACAAGAGAAAAGCATAATAAGTTATATATAACAGCAGCCTGGCTATGCCCTGGCATCCCAAATTGCCAGAAAAAGCCCTCATTCTTACCTCCCTCTCCAAATTGTTCTCAAATTCTTCCAGAAATCGAGTCATAGCAGGATCTCCTTCAAAATCATTGAAGTGATTGTTCACCCACAACAATACTACCCGTGTAACCTGAAAATTAATCAACGATATAAGTATTTTCCAGGAATACTCAGAACACAACTATGCTAAAACCTTTAAAGACACTGTTCCTTAAAGGCCCTGTAAATTTCCATTGGAATCCTCAATGTAACATATAAATATCCAAAACAAACTTTACTAATATTTGATCACTTATCAGACAGATAGAATGAATTAAGTATTAAAATTGTTTTCACTTGTATAAGCAATTGTATGCTGTATTTCATAATTAATACTACAAGACAGAAAATTAACACTGGCTGTATCAAATTTGACTGAGTAAGGAATAGTACACACAGGTACAAGTCAATGACGAAGATCCATTTCTGACTTATAACAACAATTTCCTGTTCATGTACATTTCCAAATCTGCTTAATTCTTCAAGCACATGATCATAAAGCTTACAAGACAGCTTTATACTGGTTCTTGAACGTCATAAGTCTTTAGATGTGCCACCATTAATTTGGCATTTACCTGGTTAAAAGAGTTATTGTATGTTTAGAGAGGCAAGAAAAAGGAGATATTTCAAGAAACAGAAGAGGTTTTAGCAGCAAAACCATGCAATTTCTTTTGTCAGAGTAAATCTCTCTATTTATTCCTACTTTCTCTCCACCCCTACTTCCCCCAAGCAACTATGATTATCAAGTTTAGAAAAATCTTAGCAGGTATTTTACTGTTCATAAGAAGAAAAAACCTAAACGAATACTATTAATTAATACTAATGAAGGTAAAACCACAAAATAAGAGCTGCATTTTTTTAAACTATATGCTTTAATTATAATATTCTCTCTTCTAGTATATGATTTGATCTGGAATGTCAGCAGCACCTGTCCTGACATAACAAAAGAGGTTTAGTGTCTTGAATTGATATTGATTCATGCTACTTTTAAAAAGTTGCTTAATCCAAAATGGTTGTGCCACTCAGTGCTACCTCTAAAATTACAGCTGTATTGCTTCCTTTATGCTAGGAAAGTAAATTCACAGGGATAGACCACTAAAACTTTCAAAACCCAGAGCTTAAGAACAAAGTCTCATACAAATTTTAACCAGCTAGTGCTGACCCCTGTCCACTCTGTGTCTCCACAAAATCTAAAGGTCTGCAGTCTCCTATGCTAAAGGGCTCTCCCCAGGTATGCAAAAATAACTACTGCCACTCCTATATACAGTTTCTAAGTAGTTTTCCTTTTACCCCGGAAAAGCAAATCAATTCAGAAGAATTGCGGAAATAACTGAAGCTGAACTTCATTCCTGTTAAACAACTCTGATGTTTTCCAGTTACTGTGGTTGACATTGGAAGATCCAGACAATGTCTGGTTAAATTTAGACTAATTGCAGATTTTTAAAACTGGCTAGGAAACTGCAAGCCCTACTGCAGAATGTATTACAAACCCCTGCAGTAACAGCTTCTCTGTCAATGCTGCTTTCAGAGTTGGGACTTACTAATGTACACCCAAAGAACACTGCGCTGGGAGCATTTGAACAGTGACTTCCTGAGGAATGCCACTACTTGTGTCACAATCAGGAACAGCATTAAAAGACAATTAAAGCTGTAAAATCAACTACCATGATGCTGAGCAAAATCATCAGTAAGGTTGGAACTCCAGTGTCCCAGTGTGATTGCTCCTGAGTATTGATCATGTCCAGGAAGTTTCACTAACCCCTTTCACTCTACTCACTGCCTATGAGTGAGTACAATACAAAATAGCCAAAATCTTCCAGATTCCTTATTCCCTACCTGCTTATCTCCACTTGTCTCAAGCTGTTCTCTGCCTCTTGCCTTTCTGTCAGTGCTACTGGATGTCAGAAAAAGGGGGGTCATTGAGGCAGCAGAACAAAGAGCTGCTGTGTTCAGATCTGATACCAGCAACTGTGCTAGCTCACGCTTTTAGAGAGGCTGAAGGGACTATCCACTGGAGGACAAGCAAAGTGAGTTTAAAGATAAACTCCAATACTATAGCTCTGAAGCTGTAACACTATTAGCTGCAAAGTCTGCCAAATGTAAGATCCTTCCTTCAAGGTATAGCTATACTGGCATTTCTAGAAGAAATACCCAGATTTAAATAAAAGTTGAAAACCAGATTTCTCTTTCGCCTTAATAATATAATTCCCTTGGTTTCAAATTTACAAAAAAAAAAACACCCCAAAACAAACAAACAAAAAAACCCCAAAACCAAAAAGAAAAACAGAATAAAAAAACTAAAACAAACCTTGCAAATTGTTACTACTTTTTTTACATATGAAAAAATTGTATACAAGTGAAAATAAAGCAATGCAGTGTGAAGCACAATACAGCCTCAATAGACAGTGTGCCAAAACTGCATAAGCCTTATTTTTCCATCATGGAAATTTTGTTTAACAAGAGGATATTTGATTGCTTTCTTGTGTTTGGGTTGCATTTGGTGGAGGTTTTTTTTTAATGCTACATAAAGCTCAACAGATTTTTAACATTACATGAGTTTTCTAGTCTCTTCAAAAAAAAGAAAAATCACAAACTGTTTGCCAAGTTGCACTAACAAATATTATGTACATAAGCACAGAACTTAGTTATATGCTCTAATTTGCAGACACAATGGAATTCTATTCAATTACATTAAACAAAAATACTGATTATTGGAAAAAACCATTCCATATCCTTGCAACAACTAAGTTATGTTGTAAAAACACAACAAGGTAAAACACCGCTAATTTACCTTGCTTGATCATGTTAATATTTAAATAAAACAAGGACAATATGTTCTTCAATTGCCATATATTCTGCCATTAAAATATTTCACCAGCTATTGTGTCTTATTCAGTTTAGTCACTCTCTTTAATACTTATTTCATTCTTAATAGCTTATATTTCAATGCAAATGGTAACAGATGCATAATTAAGGAGATTTTAACCTTATCCCTGAGGCTGGGGTCATTGAACCACTCCAACAACTTCTTGCCCACTTCCATTGGGCTGGAAAGAAAGGTCCGATACGTCAGCAGGAAGTCTTCTATAAATGTTGGGTCTACCACAGAGTGCTCTTCCACCAAATGCATCGTTAACCTTTCAGATGTCCCCTATTAAAACCAAAAAAATCTTAATTATTAAACCAGATTTTCAACACATGCAAATTTGTTTTCTTTCTGAAGATGAATTACACTAGAAGGAACACTGCTGTCCATTAACTGATAAGGTACGCAAACATAAGGCCTTAAACACTGTGATAAGAAATGTAAAAAAAATTATGTAATTAATTTCTATAGAAATCACCTAGTTGTCAATGTGCATAAAAGAAATCTAGAAATATTAAGTCTATTTTTAGATATATATTTTTATTATATATATCTCAACTAATCCTGGACCTAACTGGCCAAGTTAAGAAGTTCATAGAACACAGACTTTTGCAAGACGCTCTTTTGCTTTTACCTTGATGACAATGTGACCTTTTCTTGTTCCAGTGCGATCGAGCTCCCTGTGCTCCTTCACCATCACAATCTCCCCTTCCTCTTCCACTTTCTGCATGTTCTTTTCCACTTGATTTAGGATGCGGCAATAATCTTGCTGGGCTATACAAACAAACTGGAAAGAATCATCACGCACCAGTATTAAAAGGTAAAATCTGCAGAAAAGCATTTAGACTTAAGGTGCAAGTACTCTACTAATAGAAAAGATAAAGTAGCTTCTCAGCCTGCAGTGAGTCAAATTTGTCTTTCCAACAGTGCAGCTGTAGTAAGCAGATGAATATACAAGTGCAGTACTTTCACTATAGTCCTGCAGTTAGGGGAGACCAAGATCCATCAGAGCAACATGATTTAGCATTATCAGCCATTTTCGTTCAGCTGCTTTGACCTCCCCAGTGCTGGAGATGTAGCTCAATATCCTTAGCCAGTATTTTTCTCCCATGCAAGCTTTTGTGGGTTTAAAGAGTGAAGTGAAAAACCTAGCTTTTATTTTTTATGCCTATTGTTATGGTAAATGATTTTCATTTTTCATAGCAATTATTAAAATATAACCTTAAGAAAATGAACATTTATTCAATTAATGAGTAGAGGCAGACAGAAACAAATTATATCTGGTTTAAAACATACAGCAGGAAAATTATTTTCTATAATCATCTGTTCAATCAAGACTAAGTGCAAGACTAACTATCAAGAAGATTTCTACCACTTACAGTATGCAAATATAATTAAGAACAACCACAACAACTTAGAAAGACAACACTGTACACACTATGACTTACCTTCTGTAAGTTGTTAAAATTTTTATACCTTTGTCTCTTTCTGGAGTTAAGATTAAACTGTCTTCTTATATGAACTTGGGTATTTAACTGAGAGGAAATAAGTGTTTCTTCTGAATAAAAAGTTATTAAATCAGTATGCATGTACTTCGGAAAAAGGCACAAGAATCAGAGACAGTATCTTTTTCCTTGCATTCTTTAAATTCATTTACACACTATTTGTTTCTTCCAGCAGCTAGTAGTAGCTGAAACAAGTGCCATGGTTTGGATTTGTTGAAAACATTATCCTAATAAGAAACCATTTATGCACATTTTGCAAGTTAACTGGGCAAACTAAACCAGGTGACTCTATTAAAACACATTTACACCTATTTCAAAGGTCATCTACTAGAAGATAATTCATCATCAGGACCAAGTAAAATGCTTAATTCACCCAAGGCTCAGCTATTATTTTCTGGATGGGAATAAGCAAGTAGCAATCACATATCCAGATTAGGCCAGTAATTTTATGCTATGAGAAGCATTCCTTACATCTGACTGCTTCTATTATAGCAAACATCAAGGCCTTTTCATTGAAAGGCCAGCTTAGCCAAAAGTACATTTTTCACTCAAACCACGGGAGAGTTTGTATCACCCTAATATTCAGTAGCTGAGTCGAGTAAGGAAGAGCTATTAGCTGTAGAAGTAAAAGAGCCCGTAATGGCTAATGGACCTTGAGATCCTACAAAGGGAACATTGGAAGCAATGGACGGATTGATAGAACAGGCTAACAGGCCTCAAGTTCTGCAGAAAGCATGTATGCAAACTTCATCCAAAATGAACCCTATCCAGATGAAGATAACTCAGACTGCGAGTATGCAGGAGCCATAATGCCCAACTATTGTCCAGGGTTACCGACTGGAGATTTTACACATGTTCATGTTAAAACAGAACTGTGTCTCATTTGTGAGATGCATTACATCTATATGAGCATTAATTTGCAAGTATTACAGTCAGACACTCTACCTGGCAGTCATCCACTTTGGTTCTCATCACTCCTTTCATATATTCCTTTTCCATGGTAGGGGAAACTCCAAAACTGTTCCCCATGCACAGTATCTCTGTTCTTCCATCAGAGTACGTCACCTCCACAGAGCCATTCAAAATGACTGACCAGGAATCCAGCTACAAATCAAGCATTGCAGGATACATGATTGTCATATCGTACTATATAAATACAACATTCACAACTGTTCTAAAGCAAAAGTGATTTTTAGTACCTATTAAAAAAATTCATGAGCTAGTTTATCTTAAACGTACAGCTATTTCAAGCTCAAGAAAACTGGGAACTTAAGCTTATCTTTAATATAAAGAGATAATGTATGAACTGTGGGGAAAAAAGTAAAGAAAGAAGGTTTTAAAACACCACTTAAACACTGGAATAAACTTCCCAAATCAACTCAAACAGGAATCCTTTTATACAGTACAGAGAATGTTTTCTTGTGTTTTTATTTCATATGAAATGTGTGAATGCTTAAACAAAAACTTTCAGACTAATCCAGAACAAAAAGAGGCTTGATTTACCTGATCAATGTTACTTTTTTTTTTTTTTAATGCAACAAAAGAGGACTCTAAGCCTGTGAAATCTGGGATATTTGGTATAACAGGAGAGTCAAAAGCAACTTCTACTGACCTCTTCCCCATCATTTAGTACAATAGTTCCTGCTCTCTCCACAACTGCAAACACCATTACAGCACAGAGCTCTCTCCTCACTGACATTGTCATGTTGGCAAAAGCAGGCAATTGATGCATGAATTCCAGCAATTGTTCTGAAGGAGAAAAAACCCCACTGAGTCATGCATGTCAAAACAACAAAGCACAGTAAAGATAGCTCTTCAGCAAGATGCCCGAGGCTACTTAAGCTAAAATGCTGCACAATCATTTCTGTATACTAATAAACCATGTACAGTGTTCTGTTTTAATTACTGGGTATTTTGTAGACACAGACTGGCTTGTCATACCATCAATAGAAACCCTGCAAAGTAAAAGCATAATGAAAGAATTGTAATGTAACCAAAATCTCTGAATAAAATCAATGATATTTGTAATACTCCAGTCAGGGTAATAACTTCCTGGAGATTAGGACATGACTATATAAAACACAGCAAGATAAATTTCACAAAACTGAGAAAGTTGCTTGGTAAAGCCATCCCCTCCTAGGCTAGACGTAACAGTAAATTGTACCTGATCATTGCCTGGTGGCTTCACAAAGTTCCACTCAGATGAACGAGAAGGATTACCGTCTTAAAGTGACTACTGCTGCTCTGACTTCTGCACGCCCTTGAGTTACACTTGTACTGAACAGCATATTTCCTGTATTTTCATTTTTATATTGTTCATAACTACAGTACTCGATTTTACTTAGCAGTCCTGCTAAGTGATTATGTGCCCTAAAAACATTTTTGCATCCAGCTTGATCTAAAACATCTACTGAAAGTGTTCAATAGGATCCCATATTTTTCCTAAATTTTTATTTACTCTGAATCACAAAGTTTGTGGTTAGAAGGGACCTCTGGAGGTCATCTGGTCAAACCTGCCTGCTGAAGCAGAGCCACCTACAGCCAGTTGCACAGGAATGCATCCAAACACCTATTGAGCATCTTCAGAAAGGAATGCTAACACTTCTCTGGGCAACTTCTGCCAGTGCTCAGTCACAGCAAAAAAAAAAGCATCGCCTCGTGTTCAGATGGAACCTCCTGTGTTTCAGTTTGTGCCTATTGTCCTCTCACGAGGCACCACTGAGAAGAGTGTGGCTCTGTCATACACCCTCACTCAAGGTATTCGTACGCATTAATGAGATCCCCGAGTCTTTTCTAGACCAAACAGTCTCAGATCTTCATTGTATAAGATATGCTCTAGTCTCTTAATCATCTCATAATCAACCTTAATCACTATTTAGTCACACATCAGTAAAAGAAAAAAAATCAAATCTGGCCCAGTGAAACAGATTAGGTCAGAATTTGAATTCTAGTTCTGCTTTGCTTTCAATATATTTACTTGTGTTAACATAGCAAATTACTTTGATTAGATGCACATTTACGTTAAGGTCTTAACAGCTCCAATGTTTACTGCAATGTCCAATCACCTCACCACAACTTACAGTTAAAAAATACACTGATAAGTAGTGTTGATGTTAATGCTGACTTTGCCAAGGTTCTGTCTAACTGTTTTCCAGCTCAGAATGATGTTTGCTTCATAAACCTGTTCTGATATCAATTAGAAGCTGACGCTTGAGATCAAAAGGGCCAGAAGTAATAGATTTCACCGATATTACGTGCATCTTCCTCTTCTTCTTTAGCTGCTTGTTCACTAACTGAATTTACGGCATTTATGAACCTTCTCACAGATAATAACTGTAATAATAATATATATATATATATACATAATAATAAACACT
>VWZG01010961.1:88168-115009 GCA_013396735.1 Grallaria varia
GCCTAATTCACATAAAAAAAATTTAAAAAAAAAAAAAAAAAAAAAAACCACAAAAAAACAAACACCCCCCTACATTCAAATGTGTTCACTGCTACAGATTTCTAGCTAAATGTACAGTATCACCCAAATTCATTCAATACTTTTTATATTGCTTTTTTCTCTACATATCTTTTAAAAAAAACAATCAACCAAACCCACTGTGTTTAAACAGGGCTTTTAACATTCATTTCAATCAGTCATACATAAAAATAATTCAACAAACATTATTTAATCAGTAGGTCATGGGGGAATTGATGGCTGTTATATTTCAAGCAACAATTTTTTGGAATACTAGTTGAACATCATTTTTTTCAATAAACAGTTCATTTGACAGTTTCTGTCCCCCACCCCAACTTTACATTTTCAGACACTTAGGAATGCAATGTAATTTTAAACAGACAGTTTTGGGAAATATGTACAGTATCAAAATGCTACAGGAATTTCACTATCTCCCAGTAATGTATTTTCCCGCTACAATTCCAGCTGAACATAGTTAAATATGGCTTTCATTTGCTGATAAACTGCCTAAGAATTTACAGATGCAGAAAAAATGCGAAGTCATTGCTTAAACGCCACAGATGGACTGCACAGAATATCTGCCAAATTTAATCTCCTTTAAATTGTATTAAAATTAATGAAAACATAGTCCAGATATAGCCTGAGGTCATTAGTATAGCACCTAAAGGTAAATATACTTTCATGATTCAGTTTGAAGACCAAACACTTAATAAATCTCACAAACATTTGTCTGTCACGGCTGATAAAGCTGCTTTTTCTCAGAACATGATTTAATACCATGGCAGCTGAGCTGAGGCTCAGCTATCACAATTTTTAAGGAAATGCAAGCTTCTAATGAGCAAGCTTTAAGTCATGGCTTGAAAATCCAGTTTCATCCCTTATAGGGATGGTTTGTTTCTGAGACTCTGGAGACACATGATGCATTCATGTCTGCTTTAAAAATAATACATGGGGCAAGCACAGCTACTAAAGTTTGTTTTATCGATCTGTCTTTCACGCTGGTAAAAAAGACAACTCACAAAACTAGGTCACTCTCCAAGCACAGAGAAGGTAAGACGAATTGTATTTGTAATTTTGTAGAATCATCTTCCCTATTCCTGCCTGACTAGCTGTGGCTGACATCTGTTACTTTAATGCCACTATACACAGCCACCTAACGAATGGTAACATATGGCTGGGGATGGACCAGCGCAGCTAGTAAGAGTCTTAAATTCTTCTGTCCTACAGCAAAACACCAGCTTTGTAACTGGGCCTTGTTAATATAACAAGTACAATAAAAGCATCTACACAATATTCAATTATTCTCACTTTGTGGGTTTGGGTTTTTTTAGTGGTGGTGGTTTAGGTATGTTTTTGGCTTCTTTGGTTTTGGTTATTGGGGCTTTTTTTCTGTTGCTTAGAAAAAATGCTGCTCATTTTTTAAGCAGAATAAGGAAAATGTTACTGGCATACAAACAAATCACAAAAACGACAGCACTGATAGCAGTATTTTCATTTGCAGTCTTGTCATGTTTAACATGCATGTTCCCCTATGATACATTTGAAATAGTTGCTGTAACCACTCTTTCAAAATAGCCTTCATCAAAAGCGACTGGTGGAAAAGTTAGTGGCAATGAGTCAGTAGACACACAGCTTATGACACCAGTCTGTCAGAATCTGAAGTCTCCAACAGTGACAATTCCAGTGACAGGGGGGACTGATTCACAGTCAATTTTGCAAACCTTCCCATTACTAACAAGTGCCCCTCCTACCTCTCTCAAAAGCACATTGGTAAAACGAATGCAGAACTCAGTTTAGTCACACAATGCTAACATACAGGAGAAACCTCCATATATTGTACAAAATCTGATAATTACAAGACAAGTTATTTCATTGTCTTAAAGTAATAAAAATGAAAAAAGTTGAAGCTCTATTATCAAGAAAAGTTCATGCTATTTAAAACAAATTCTCACACTGAATTAAACATAACTTTGTGCTCTGAAAATACTTTAAAAATACTACTACAAGCAGTTCTTGAAGCTGAGCACTTCTTTACAGTAGTTTTGTGGGGTTTTTTTGGACAACTAATGCTGTTGGTGACTGAGAAGCAACTATTTCTAACTTACTAGCTATCAAAAAATACAAACCATTGCAACAAAGAAGCTCAGCATTCAGTGCAACAATCCACAAAATAATAAGAAAATTAGGACACCTTTAAAAATATCTCTTGAGAAAAATAACATTTTTTTCAAGCAACTTTCTGAACATGCTATGATTATGCAAATGCTAGCAAAGGATGACAAATGTAGCCTTACTGCATAAGCAATATGTTTTCATAGCAGTTAAGAAAAAAAATCAAATCAAAATAACTCACCCACGAGGACTTCTTGAGTTTATATATGCAAAAAGTTTTGCATCAGTTTTGTTGCACTATTAAGAGTAATTAGCCCTGCCTTCATGGTAACAGCACACAGCAATATATCTACAAAACCTCTGCAAATAGCTTTTTTTAGGCTTTGTAGCATCATGTATGACATTAGGTATTCAAGGTCCTCTTGCTGACACATTTAACTTCATAACTGACCTCCTCTGAGCTCTCTCACATCTGAGAAAAATCAAGTATGTCTGCACAGGAACCCTTAGTTACAAAGCAATAGCCTTGAATCTAAAACTAAAGAGGAAACCACAATTAGCTCCTTTGAGCATAGGGGCTGCCTGATAAACCTCAGCAGCTGAAAACTGGAACACAAGATGAATATCCAACAGAATTTGTACCGCAGTTGATCATGATGCTTAGAGCTTCTCAGACCATGTAACCAAGGATGAAATACACTGCAGCACTTCCCTTCCTGGATGCATGTTGTATTTTGTTTCTTGGGTAATAAGAGAAATTAGCTTCACTTAAATAAATCTAAAGAGATAGCATGCACAAAAAATGCTGGTTGCAGCTTGAAGTACAAAACAATGTTTCTCCAAAGCCTGAATACCAGCTGTGATAGTAAATTTCTCATGTCATCTTTCCAACTGTGAAGAAAATTTCTGAAGCTTCAAAGGAATCTCATAATAGTGACAGCCTAATATTTTATTTGTCACATCCCCAACAAGAGAGTCAAGAGACTAAGGCAGATGCTTTCAAGCCTGAGTTGAAGGGGTATTTCACATTTGATACCTAAGGACAATCTGCTCAATTTTAAGCAGTGCCCATAAAGGCTAACACAGTACCAACAAAAAAATTGTTGCTCCAACTGCTAAGAATCTTGAAGTCCAAACAAAATTCCAGATTTGAGTGACAACTAATTAAACTAATACTGTGAAATAACTAGGAAAATATGTAAAATAAAGGAGCCTTATGTAAGTTCTTGGTTAGCCTTTGGTTCCTTGACTGACTGGGGGGACAGGAGGAAGATTAAAAAAAGAGAACTAGCATTCACTCCCCCTTGGTCAAACTGGGCAGACGGGGGAAATGGGGGACCCAAAATGGGAGACCCTGTTGGTCCCTTTAGACTTGCGTGAGAGGAAACTGATTAATCCCAACTCTACTAGTCTTGCATCTTTTAGAAGCATCATGAAGATGGAAATAAGAGAGGTGATGTGAGCAGCTAAAGAAGATGACTTCACTTACTGCCTCATTTCTTTCTCCAACAAATTTGTGGGTTTCTTGAGAAAATAGATTAGAAGATATCAAGGAGGATCTATACCTTTACACAATTAAGTAACTCTCACTCCAGTGTAACAACTGCTTCATCATACACACATCATCTACGGTAAAGGAAATGGGAAGACTTGGAGAACTGCTTACAAGATGACTGACTCTGTTTTAGGTGGCCTTCATGGGTTTCTTTTTTATATTGGTTTGGGGAAAAAGCTTCTAGCTGATAGTATTATAAAGAGAAAAAACTAGAAAACCCGTAAAAGTAACCACACTAACTACTGATTGCTTAGTATTGTAAATAGGCTACTTTAACCTTTACTTTTGTATTTTTATTTTGACTACTTTATTTAGGAAATGTTGCATCATTTTGAAGAATAAATTCACTTTGTGCCTACAGTTACCACCTAAATCAACAGTCCAAAATCTCCAAACATGCAAGAGAAAAACACCAGACACAAAAAATAAAACAAAACAGAAACCAAGAAAAGAAGAAACTTCTTGCACAAACCAGAAATATGTTCATTGCCTGCCTGGTGCAATCCTTCAGTCTCATGAAGCTAACAAAGAAAGTAGCTATGCTTCGCTGAATAAAAACATCTTCACATTACTTTTCAAACATTGTACCTTAAGGGCTAAAAAATAAACTAAAAAATTAAATTAAGAATGCTTATTAGCAAAAACATTGATTTGTTAGTTTCTAATTTTTAAACCTATACTGATACAAAACAGCAAGAACAGTGGCTCTACCTGTCTTATGAAATTACTTTCTATAGTCATTGAAATATTAGCTTGAAATATTCCCTCCTGTCATACAGACACATCAGATCCAACTTCTCCAGAGAGAAATCATGACTGCAGTTTTGTTTTAAATTAGCTTTCAGAAAATTGACTAAAAGTTTACAATATCAATAAATTAAGATGAAATTCAATCCATCTAATTATAATACATATTTGTTTATTAAACAGTTACAATACTTATCATATGTACCACAGTCTACAATTATTACAAGTCCACAAATCATACATAACCCTAAGGTTGTAAAATGATTTTTTCATACTCTGTTGACATGGGTGCAAATGGCCATGAAATACCTTAAACACCCGTTATCTCAAGATTTTTACAGCACTCTCCATACTTTTTCTTTCAATAGCTACCATAAAATTCACAACACAACCGCCCACATCTGTCACAGAAGTCAGTCTGAGCAGTTTTTATCACTAAAGATGAAAACGTATAACAATCCAGACACTGCATACGAGGAACAGTGTCCTCCCCTATCACCAACTAATTACCATTTTTTCAGGACGGAGCAACGTTTGCCGAGACCACAGGCATACAGAACAAGGACTCTGGAAGGTATTCCTCAGCTACGAAAGGCAGAATAAATTCACCAAGAGCAATAAGGTACTGCACAGGACTTGTATGAAACTGGAGGGGTAGGAGGGAACAGTTGACAGGACATAGTTTACCTGAGCTGTTCCAGACATTCTTTACAACGTTCATTACCCAAAGCCCTGCATTTCAGAGGTTGATACAGCCAGAAAGACCAACTTTACCTTAAGGTAAAATCTCTTTATTTTGCATACAGTGACTTAGGGGCATGTTGCACAGACTCTCTGGTTTGAGAGATAAAAGTTTGGGTTCCCTTGGGAAGACTTTCTGGAAGGTGGACTTTTCTTCTAGGAGCTACCTTATCAGACCCATGAGAAAACAAAGTTGACATCTTGAAAATTTCCAAGCAATACACACATCCTGGGAGGGTCTCAGAAAGGATGTTCCTGGTTTCCTGTACTGCCAGCGGTATCTGGGCAGACACCAGAGGGCACAGAGGGCTGGCAGGAAGCCGCTGGTCTGAGGACAGGATAAGGCGAAGAAAGGCTGGCAAAGAGCTGAGCCAACACAGCAATGCCTTTCCAAAACAGGGTGGGGGAGAGTAACACATGGTCGTGAGCTTAAATGTTTTTCCTCTCCAAACAGGAACTTCATGCGGTAATAGATTTGACAGATACAGAAAGCATTTAGGAGCATATAGGAACAGGTATATGCTTTCATATAGGATGCATTAACTAAGCTATACATGAGAAGCGGCAGCGAATGATTTGCTTTGCCAAGTCAATACAAGGCAGAAACAAAGTATTGTTCTTGGCAAGTACACGCCAGCACAATCTACTAACATCCAGCATCCCCTTCCTCTCAAGTTATCCTAAAGAGTTCATCATTTGATGAACTTATTTCCTAAAATAAAAGTAACAATATTTAAAGATCTTACTAACTGGCACCTGAAATGTTTTCAAGACTTGGGTGGGGTAAACACAAAGGTTTGTTTAATTTTGGTAAGTACTTCTTATCCTAAAAGAAGTCCTTTCATGTGCAACATTTGACAAACAAATTTAGATACTGCATTAATATTTAAAAGAAAGTATTCTCAGTTCAATGCTGAAAGCATCTGAAGATTCAGCTTCATTATTTATTAAAAAAAAAAAATTGTAAGAGGCCATGAACATATTTTCACTGCAAGCAGCTTCTCTTAAAGCTACAGAACTAAAATTTACTAGGATGCAAAACATGACATTATCTCAGGTTTCAATAGTAAAGATCTAAATAACAGTAAAATTTAAGAAAACACAATTATTTTATTTATCAGTTGCAAGACAAGGTAATCTTTCTAAATCATTGCGTTCTACTTAGCCATAATGAACAGAAGTCCACTTCACTGAACAGAAAAATGCCATTATATAGAGAACTTAAGAATCAGAGGGAAAATGATCATGAGCTTTGCCTAAGACCTATTAAATTTGAAGGAAAAAAATAACATGATGACTTGGTTATGGTTTACTCTGTTTGAATAAACACTTGGGAGAGAATTAAAAGGTAAACAACTGAGAGAGAATGAATGTTCCAGTCTCTGTGTTTAAAAAAAAAATTTCTATTTAATCCTTAACCTCCTTAACCTGATCTAGAGAACTCAAATTACAGCCATTTTNTACATTACATTCCTTTATGACTGAAATTGAGGCCAGAAATGAATGATTTGCCACAATTTGAGAAATCAAGTCAAACAATACTTGGTACCATTAAGTTAAATGCAAGAATTTAAGAACCTTATCAGTTTCCACACCTGAACTTACCATTTTCTTAGTAAACGTATCTTCAAGTATGTATAGTACAACAAAAACATGGGGTTACATTCTATGGTATATAGTCATATTTCCTGATGTCGATATGGACATAGGTTATTTTAAGTTACTCTGACATTGTGCAATTACACAATTCTCTGCATCTGTGCCAAGACACCTCTAAATGAGGTATTAATTGTACATCAGTTGAAAAAACTAGACAGTATTTTTAAGATCATGAAGAACAGATGATGTTTGTTAATTAAGTATAAAAGAACACTTAAGAAGTACATTTTCTCTGTATAAATACTTCAATAAACCATTAATTCTCTCCAAACATCCACCATTCTGTTGATTCCATTATTGCAAATGAAACTTACAGGAGTCATAGATCAGGTTGCTGACTACATAAAGAAGTATTTCTCTGAAGTTTTTGCAGTTGTTTGTTATGTTGATTGGTTGGAGTTTTTTAATTGCTCAGAAATTCAATTATCCTTTTCACAGTTAGAAAAGTTTTGCTAAAAGTCTTTGCAAAAAATTTACTTCCAACTTATCTAAAGAGCAACTGACTACATGCCACCTACGACTGTCTCTAGAGGTACTTGCTATTTTTATGTTAAAGTGAAAATCTTTGTAATGAAAAGGATGAAAATGTATAAAAAACTGGGAGAACAAAGCTGATTTTACACCTTCTTCACCCTCATAGTATAAACCCTAAATCCTGTCTCAAAATAATCCTGTCTCCAGAAGACATTCTGACAAACATACTTGACTGACATACACTATGCCTGAAATTCAGTTAATTTGACACTTTTCGCAAAAGTAAACCTTTGCATTATTGCAATTAAGTCTCTAAATTGAACCGAGACCTTTTTATATCTTATCTTCTACCACAAAAAAAAGCCTATAAGCTTATTCACCTGAAGCAGACTACATCCTACAATTACAACCACAACTGAACTTGTATGTATCTGTACAGATGTTTTTCCCATTCTTTAAATTACTATATTTGCAATTTTAGAAGCATCTCAAACAAACATTATTCCTCTTCAAGTAAACAGTACTTAATGTAGAAGTGGTCTCGCTAATTTATTACTATTTTGATAGAAATATATTTTAATTGGATTTGATTCCCTCTTTTCAGAGTACATTGGTATACTTTCCTAACAGGACAGATCCTCTTGACATTGCAAGAACAGCAAACATTAAGCGATAAAGCAAGACTTCTTCATTTGATTTCACTTTATTTTTTTTTTTCAGTTTATATTTAAACTCTGGATCAGTTTCACAGTGTCTCTCCAAACTCAAGCTGTTCCAAAAAAATACACAGTTCTTTGCAACACAAAGCCCCCTCAGAAGCATAACTTCAAAAACTGTCACCAGTTCAACCTACCCAACTTTCTGAGGATGGCAAGGAAGGAATGCACTACTGAGATGTTGGTATCATGTTTCTACAGGGTGGGGAAACTGAAATATGCCCCTAAAGTTAGGCCAGCATGGGCTGCTCGCTGTGTGCTTATCTCTCCCCATCACCAAATAGGTTCTACACTATGAAGCCAACACATCTAAGAACTACAAAATACATCATCAACAAGAAAATTCCTCACATTACAAGGTCCCAAATTTATAGTTTTGATCTGTAAACATCACAGCTGTTGTTAACCATTTGGTCAATCAGACAGAAAGAGGAGGTGAAACTGCTGGAGTCAGGAACAGAACCCCTTTCCCTTTTAGATCTCACCACAGACATCTGCTGGAGAGGCCATACTGGCTCTCTGTGCTGAAGTTCAGGAAGATTTCCTCCCCCCAGATTGCAAACAAAATTCATGAAACACAATCCTGAAACATGGCTGACTCAAATCCTGACAAATTATGTATGTCAGGTTGCTGTGCTGCACATTACTTTTGAGTTTACAAACACCACATCTAATGCATGGTGGATAAAACTCTGAAATTATTACAATTCAAACGAAAATTAATTCTTGAAGTCTATTGAGTACTCCTTCAGACAAAAACTGACAATAGGCAATAGAACGGGCACTCAGCTATTAATAGGAAAACTGTTGGCAATTGCACCTCCCATCAGCATCCATTCCAGTCTTACCTGGTAGATATCAGAAAGGCTGCTGCTTCCTGAATCACTAGTGATGCTACATCCTGAGTGACTAGATGAAACGTGGGTCACCTGTGGGTGGAGACTGTCAGTAAGGTGCAGCTTTGTGAAATCTGCAGGAAGCTATAGGTGGAGCAAAAAAAGCATCATTACAATTTGAGGGAGACACATAGCAAAATTAATTCAAATCATATATGTCACACTCTACCCTCTGCCAGTACTAAGTGTATTAAGAAAACCACTGGGGCTTGAGAATGCAGCAGTTTTTTTAACTCATGCAGAGGTCAGCAAAATACTACAAAATTGTTGCAAATCTAAGAGATTTGAGAAAAACATGTATCTGAGGACAAACACTAGTGAAGCAATATGCCAAAACTCTTCAGTATCTTCCTACAGGGTTTGGATTGAATTAAAATGCATACTTCCAATACCAATAGTTTCCTGTAGAATGGGAGTTAACAGTGAGTTAAGTCACATACTTCAAAAAACTCAAAAAGCACTGCTCTGGATTTGGTAAACTCTTTTGTTTCTCCAGTTAACCAAGTATTTTAAAGACAAGGAAAATCCAAGTCACTGAGCTATCCATTATCCTTTGAGCCAAATAATATGACAGAAAATAGGAAATGTGGGAAGACTGATACAATTACAAAGAGCTACAATCCTGAAATGAGTTTGCTCACATGCAGTGCTGAAGAATGAATCAAGATCATGTATTTGATCATTTAACAATCATCCACCAAGATTTTTTATGTATATTTTCACTATTTAAAAACTGTAGACATTGCCAGACTGTAGAAATTACAAAGGAAAATATCTGTCATCTGAAGAAATATTTAAATACTATTTCAGGGGCAAATTACTCCTCTCCCCAAGAAGCCTGCACCCCACAGCTAGTTAATAAAAGTAAGCTAATGTATCAATTTTGACATGCAATAAATTCTTCAATAATTAAAAAATATTGCTCATTAATTTTTTTTCAACTCAGACAAGGCAGACACTCATCTCGAAGGAGTTGTGTTTGTACAAAAATTGTCATATGCAGTGTGTCCATCTATGTCAATTATGAATGCTACCTTGGTGCTATTACTGTTCTCCCTATATGGAATAAGAGCTCATTCAGCATTAATATAGAATAAGCCAATCAGTATAAAAGATTATGAAAAAAAGTCATCTCCAAGTCACAAGAGACTGCGCTTGAGGAAATTATTAGCTCTATACAGCTAAAGATACTGAATGATTTCGCTGCTGTTTGCCTTGTTTAAGTCTGCTCATGGAATATGACCTGAAAGAACCTTTGGCTTTAAGATTTGCCATGAAAAGCACCGACAATTGAAAACCTTAGTCTTATTTAGACTGACTGGCATTTCCTATTCTAATACATCTGAAAAGGGTTTTTTCCCTATCCCAGCATAACTGCACCAGTGATAGCAAAAATGGCTAAATTTTAAACATTCTTTCTTGGTATTTTACCTGAAAGAGGGGCTAAAACAAGAAACCAGACACTAATAATCCTAAAAGCCCAAAGCTAGAGTTGATCTTCATCAGCAAAGAAAGGGCAATTAACAAAAGCAATACCCTAATACATACAGCCACAGATGCTGCCGCCAGAAAAATCTAGTTATGCTCACCATCTTTAATGATGTAGCAGAAGGAGAAAATAAAGCATTAGGGAGTGCATTAGTTACAGTATTTGTTGTCTTTGCTACTTCACTTTTCAATCTAAGTTTAAATTATCACAAAACCGAACCATATATACTGATATTCAGAGCACAATACAATTTTTTAAGATTGAGCCATTATACAAATAACTATACATTCCATAGGTAGAATGCATAAGAAGTAACTGCCACAGCTTCTGCAATGTGTCGATGACTACTTCTAAAAGTGCAATCTCTCCTAATTAAAGCAGTACAGGTTTTTTTCTGAGTAGAAACCCTACACATTATTTTAAGATACATGCACCAATTATCTAAGACCACACATTTAATGATAGCTTACAAAGACCTAATACCTTGAGAGCTTTACTTGTATAAAAACCTATTTCAATCCCAAATAAATATTAACACCATAGAGAGCTGCATATGCACGCAGTCTTGCACCCAGCCAAACACATTCAATTTTTCATAGTGCCCTGCAAATGTCTCCATGTCATTAACAACGGCATTTGTTTTTTATGAATGCACTAAAAATTTTAAAGAACCTTACATCAAAGTAAATCCACTTAGTATGTTAAAAAATAAAATCAAGCTACATTTAACATAAAGACTGCACTTAGTGTTTTAAATGAACAGCAAGGATTTATGTTTTGTTACTGCACAGGCAATACCAAGAAGCAGAGGATTCCACAATAACTGATGGGATACATTGCAAATAAAAGCAAACCTTCTGAATCTTTTTGGCTGTAGACAATCAGCCGAATGCTTGGTGATTACTGGTCTCAGAAACACTCCTCAAGTCAAAGCCATGCTGCACAAGCTGGACTTGCCAAGTGGTGACAGAAGATCAGAAGCAGGCATTTTACTTTAGGCAACCTAACTAGTCACTTTGATCCTAATCAAACAGGACTATTTACAAGCAGAAAGCACATGCTCACATCTTTGCAGAATACTACATCTCCATGCTACATGCCCAAAAGCAGCATCCACTTCAACTGCCCTACCCCCCAAAGTTAAGGTGAGAGGTTGCACGAAGCAAAAAATAAATACAAAAATTAAAGAAGCTGAAACATTTAAACTGTAAAGTCAATGAAAAATGTGAGTCTTAGTCACATACTGCTATTTAAAATATTTAATATTTGTATTGTATACAAGGGGGGGAAAAAGTAAAGTACTGATGACAATGAAGACCCATATGTGCTTAAGTCTTCTGCTGAAGTGCGCTGGCTTGACTCTGGCTGGACACCAGGCACCCACTAAAACTGCTCTATCTCTTCCCTCTCCTCAGCTAGAGAAAGGAGAGAAAATACAACAGAATATTCCTGGGTTTAGACAAGGAGAAGGAGAAATCACCAGTTACTGTCATGGGTAAAACAGACTCAATTTTGGGACAAATTCATTGAATTTATTATTAATCGATTCACAGTAGGATAATGAGAAATAAAACCAAATCTTAATGCCTTGTACCCACCCTTCCCTTCTTCCTGGGCTCAATTTGACTCACAAATCCTCTACATCCTGCCCCCACAGTGGTGCACAGGACAGGGAATAGGGTTGCAGTCAGTCACAGGTTGTCCCTGCTGCTCCTTCCTCCTTATGGGGAGGACTCCTCATGCTCTTCCTCTTCCAAAGGAGGCAGTCCTCCACGAACATCTCCAAGGTGAGCCCTTCCTACAGGCTGCAATTCTTCACAAACTGCTGTAGCATGGGTCCCCCCTTCCATGGGGTAGTTCTTCAGGAACAAAGTGCTCC
Organism: Grallaria varia; assembly: GCA_013396735.1. Taxonomy (NCBI): domain Eukaryota; kingdom Metazoa; phylum Chordata; class Aves; order Passeriformes; family Formicariidae; genus Grallaria; species Grallaria varia. The sequence goes on from VWZG01010961.1 coordinate 100,494, forward strand.
AGTGTGGGGCCCCTGTGGAGTCACAAGTCCTGACAGGAGCCTGCTCCAGCATGGGCTTCCCACAGGGTCACAGCTTCCTTCAGGCATCCACCAGCTTTGGCAGGGGGCTCCCTCCATGGACTGCAGGTGGATCTCTGCTCCCTCAGGGACCTCCAGGAACTGCAGGGGCATCTCTGCTGTAGCACCTGGAACACCTCCTCTTTCTCCTTCTGCACTGACCTTGGTGTGCGCAGGGGTCTTTCTATCACATGTTCTCACTCCTCTCTTCCCTGGCTGCAATTGCACAGTTTTTCTTTCCCTGCTCTTCATAACTATGTTATCCCAGAGGCACTACCACTCGCTGATGAGCTCAGCCTTGACCAGGTCCATCTTGGAGCCGGCTGCCATTGGCTCCATCAGAAATGGGGGCTACTCACGAAAGCCACCCCTGTAGCCCCCTTCTACCAAAATTCTACCAAACAAACCCAATACCAGCTACACCTGTCCCTCCTGAATCACATTTTGTAAATGGCTTCCATAAGCAGAACAAGGGTAAAATGCAACACACCAAGAAGCAAAAAGCTGTCTACCCCAAACCAGCATATTTACATATAAATTCATACTTGCAGTGGAACACCATCAGAAAATAACATCATGAAACCATGCTGTTATAATCCAGTGAAAAAAATTGCCAGGAACAACCATCTCTGCTTTTGGGAGACATATGGCAGTTAATTTCACTGCAACAGGTATATTTGCCGTGCTACTTATTATTATTTTATTATTAAATTATTAAGCATTCTGTGCTTATATTCAGCTATCATTCCGTTCTAGTTTAGTACTGACTTTACTATTTAGTATAACAGTAAAAACAAAGGTTTTCTTGTAATGGCTTGAAGCACATACTGGCTAGATCTAGCACAAGCTCTATCCACCAGACCATGGGCAGTATGAGAAAGCCTAAGCACAAACCTTTTCCCTCAGAAACATCCCCTATCACAGACTGCCACAAATGGCATCAGAACTGAATACTTATTTTTATCTTGTTTTCCATTTTCATAAAATGATGTCTAGATTTAAGTAGTCATTCAAAGTAACAAGGATCAAAAGCAATTGGTATATTTTACATAACAAGCACTTATTTTTCTGCAACCACACAAAACTACAGGTTTGCTGAAACCAGCACCTGTAACTTCATTACTGAACACTTGGCATCAGAGCACCAGAAGAAACCAGCAGACAGTAAAAACATAGCAGGGTAACGTAGAAAAATTAAACATGATTTGTTCTTCAGCAAATACTGTTTCAAAATGCATTAAATGTACCCTACATTAGATAATTAATAGTCATTAAAAGGGTCAGAAAACTGTCCTGATAACCTTCTCAGGGCAACATTCATAAGTGACAAACATTAAGGCGATACATGGGTAATTCTAATCAAGTGTAACGGGGACAAAAATTTTTAATACAAAACATGAACCAATAAAATAATCCCCAGCAAAGCCCTAATCTTAATTTGAGAGATGTCAAAACATGAATATAATAAGCAAGCATAAGTGCATACATACACGCATTCAAACAGTTTACACACATGGATAGAAACCAGAGGAAAAACAGTTCATCTGGGAACTCCACCTTTTTACTTCTTGAAAACCCTAAAACAAATGAAAACTTAAAACAATTATGTGAAACTATCCTAACGACAAAGATATATACCCCTTTTGGACTCTACAATACATTAGAACTTATCACATTTTCCTATCTTAAAAGCAGCATTTTATTACTTCCACCCTCCAAGTGAGTCATGGCTTTATGCATGCAAAACTAACAATTACTTTGTTCTGAATATGTTCCTCCTATTTTAAGAACATCATGATTTTCTCCTACCCTACAGCATGCCTTCCTGTGTAACAACAGGCAACTTCCATTGCAACTTCTAGTCAAGAAATTACTAGGTTTATCTTACTAATGCAGTATTTGAAAAATATTAAATAGATTTTCAGAATGTTTACTGGACAAGAAATCAAAGTTCTTGGATATAGTATAAAAAGGTATAAGAACAGTTAAAAAATAAGTGACGTTATATCAAAACCTTTTCTTTATTTAAATAATATTCCTCTATTTCATTTTTTTTCTTTAGCGGATTTTTTTTTCATTTGGTGTTTTGTTTGTAAAAGCAATTTTATGTGAAAACTATATAAATGCAACAATTTGAGAGACAGACACAAGAATGTAATTTTAAGTTACCAGAGGAATTCTGGTTGAAGAGTTTCGATATACCACTCATTTTAAAGCAAACATATCGGTAAGTATTTTATGAACAACATTCTTTACAGAATGCTGTTCACACTTTATGAAAGATTTACAAAGCCTGTAAAAGTGACGGAAGCACATCTGCAAAAAGGTGGGATTAAAGATAGCAAAAGTGTAACTTTCTGTTATGCAATTCCCAACAAATGCTCTTCTAGGTAATTAAGTGCCACTGAGAGAAGCTAAGCAAGTACTGTAAATATAATACAACACAAAATATAACCTTTACAGCCTCTAGTTCCACTTTCTGAAATTAAAGAAATACAAGCAAATACCGATTTTTTGACCTCTAAACAAATGTTTCTAAGCACTTATTCTGTAGTAACTCTTTACTAGCAAAATAATAAAAGCCACCATAATAAAACAAAAAGTTATTTATTCCTTCTATAGATGACACACTTAGTCCTCAAAATATAACTAATATAATACAATATAACTACAACAAAGTTATTTTGGGATTCTGTATCTAGTCATGAAGGATGAACAACTGCAGACAAATAAATACTGTGCCTTAGTCTTTCTCACTTTTTCCCCCCACCAAGATAGAAATTCTAAAATTTTTATTGCACTTCAAAACTGCAGATCACCAAGGCAATATTCTTCAGTGTACTATCAAATTATGAACATTTTAGGTCATTGCTTTATATAAATGCTCATTTTTATATTAAATGTTTGTAAGTAAATTGTATGTATTTTAAAGCTATACCCACATTCATGGTATTTAATGACTGAAGAAATATTTCTAATAATGGTGGGTATTCACCAACATAGTATTTCAATGTAATTCTTTCACTAACCAAGAGGGACATCAAGGAAAACATTTTTATGGTTGAGTGATTTTAAACAGAGCAGTCGATGTAAGTAATTACAGAATAATAAAGTAATTTCTATTGATTCTGTCTACAGACATGATGCAGGCTGACATGTCCAGTGGAGAGTTAAATTTAAAATAAAAGTGTAAACTATATACAGTTCAAACTGGGATGCCATTCACATGTAAGAAAGATCTCCTTGTACCTAGGGCTGTAAAAGGCTAAGAAGTTCCTATATATTTTCCTCAAAAACTTCTGCAAGACTTAAATAAAAGCCTACTGACTAGAATGATGTCTTCTGTATAATCGTTGACTTTATATAATAATACCCCATGTATTTTGATCCTCTAAATTTTCCTCAAATAGACATCTTTCTGTGAAGCTGGGCTCAAACTTCATAAAGATCGACTCTTTAAAATCTTTTTCATCTTGAGTACAACACAAGACATAACTTGCATTCTGAAAATATTGCCGTTGGATACTACTGCTGTTAAGCAGCTGTTAATATATAAAGCCCACTGGAGCACACCTCTAACAATAATAAAAAAGGTATTGTAAGGAACTTTTCTGGAAAGCTCTTAATACTTCCCTCCACTGATACTTTGCTGTAGCTATCCCCCAAAAGCTATTCAGAGGTTCAAGCACACGCAACATGAGCTGCTGGGCTCGGGGAGAGAGCAAGACAGAGTGAATGCACAGGAACTTAATTTTGTTTCCCTTACAAAACACCAACCGCCACTTACTGGACAACGCGCAGCTCTCAGCAGCTAATCCTATGAGCACTTAACGCACTGAATCCTTTCCTTGACGGATTACTGACTTCTGCAGAGGGACAGAGGTGGTAAAATTTAAATGGGTGTCTGGGGAATGGAAAAAAAGCTCACAGGGACAACTCTTTTCAAATGCAAAGAAATCCATCACTGAAATACACCCATTCTTATTCAATTTAATTACCGTCTCTGTTGTATGACCCAATATGTTAATATTTGTTGTTTCTTTTGACAGCATTTGAATCAGAGATTCAATGTGGCATTTTATATTCGAAAGTGTCTTCCTCATGAAATCTGACAAACATTATTCCTTCAGCAAACACAAATGTCAATTTATTGACAACAGCTCAAATCTCATGGAAAAAGATAAATAAAATTGTATGATCCAGGTATTCACAGTGTCAGTTAACCACAAATACAAAAGAAAACACTACAGGATGGAACTAAATCATACTAAACAATCTTCCGAAGTTTTTCACAGGTTTCTGAAATTCTGAATTCAAGCCATTGTAACAAATTTACAATGAACAGAAAAAATCTGCATGAACAAAATATATTTATTTAGAACTTTACTCAAAAAATGCATCCTAAACGCGTAACTTCATCACTGGGCAAGAATAAGTAATTTTTAAATATGGACTCTCTGGTGGTTTTAAAGGTACAGCAGTTCTGCTCCAGGGATCAAGCTAGAAAGATTTCTACAACTTTTGACTATGGACATATTTAAATATCAGTAAGTCTTTGACAACCTCAACCACAGAGAGAAATACGAAAGTGAAACTTTGCAGATGGGATTTTGTAGGATTTTCAGATTTGCCTCCTCTTTTTTCATTAGATGTCTGGTATTTTATATTATTGTATTTGTTCAATTTCATAAATAAATAAATTTATTTCAGATTTAGATCAGATCCCATTCTTAGTCATTTTGCACTACTGTGAATAGCACAATCTCTGTCCTGGTGTATTATGTCTGCACATGCACAAGGACATACCCTACTGCTCTTGGTCGCACCCCACTGTCCCACCAAGCACTTGCATTTAAGAGCCCCAACAAAGCCTGCACAGCCCACACCCTCACACAAACTAACAGCTTCCCAAAAACACTGAATAAAATTGGGAAGGGAATTCATCTTGTGGAAACCTACATAATGAAAGCTGACAAGCAGGGACAGGCACTCAGTGCTGACTGCCGTTTAGGATGAAGGAAAGACCGTTCTGAGGCTTTCCAATTGAATTCTGAAATATCTCTAGGGTAGGAGGGTAGAAAACTGAGTTCAATCACTGAACTTCAGTAAAAGCTTCCCATTATTTAATAGCAATAGACATAGAGGAAGAAAAAAAATAATAAAGCCTGGCTTTGCAGAGCTCGCTCGCTCTCAGGAATAACAGATTTTCATACTAACAAAATGCATGTTCCAGTTGATGTTTTTCCCACAGCTAAGTATTTCTAAATACTTCCTCTTGTGGCTGTTTGGGCGCTTAATATGCTGAGAACTACTGCTGTGTTGGAAACTAAACGGCCCACTTTCAGGGCTTTTGGAGGCTTGTAAGGTTAAGTTTTGAACTCTTTGGCCTGTTACAAGTAACTGTGGGAGAGGAAGTAACAGAACCTTGCAACAAAGTTTGTTTCCACAGGAAACCAGACAAAAGATTTAAGCCTGAGGACGTAAAAGCAAAAAAAGTTCAAGAACATTTTATGTAGGCACATATGTTTACAGGAAATGTTAATTCAAGCACGATGTTTTAAATTCTGCAGGATATTTTAAATAAATAAGGTAATGCTCATGTATACCTCATATACAGACTCATTTTGGGTTTCCTACATAGCAGTCTCACAAGCGGACATGGGGGATGTTAAAAAGCAATTACACCTGCAGGGGTAAAACTGGTGGCACCTGCAGACAGACTGTATTTTCAGATTTAAGGCACCACTCAAAACTGGAAACCACTACAGAGAAGTACAGAATCTACCCTAAAGGTGAAAACATATATTCTGGGCACATTTTAAATGGTTAAAGCAAAGCCCTATGATATGTCTACAATTCCAGCTGCTGAAGCCCTCCCATCAGCAGAGCATTCTTACACCATGTGTTGTTGTTGGGGTTTTTTACACCTGATCACAGAATACTCCATGATTACAGAACTCTAGCCTACCTAACAAAGCTTGGTTAAGTTTTTCAAACATTCATGAGATGATAGCTCAGTTTTGAATTGTAGCTATTCCATTTGAACTACTTCAGTTTACTACTGAACTACAGCACTGAATTCTACTGCACTGAGCTAACACAACAGTAAAAGAAATCAAAGTGAACTGATTCTAGAAGAAAATTAAGGGTTAATTAATTAATTGTTTGTTTTTGTTTTAAAAGATGGGATATAAAAAGCGATGGATGTAGAAAATGTCTTAGCACTCATCTCTTTCCAAGTGGACGAAAAAAACCAAAAGTGCTGATAAAAGCTGCTGGCATTGCAGTGCAGTAAGACACTGTTGACACAAAGGATAAGCAGGACACTTCTGTGAGCATATGACAACTCCTACATGGAGTAAAAGAAACACAGCGCAGTAGGAGAAGATGTGAAATCATATACTTTAAGACAAAAACCAAGAATGTGGGAAATTCCCTGTCAGAAACAGCCATGAAAAAGGATCCGTGTATCAGCTGATCAGAAGGTGACTGAATTATTCAGGTGATGCAGCAGAAGGAGAGCCCAATGATATCACAGCATGCATTCTCCAGAAATACAGTTCTGGGCTCTTCTCCACAACCCCTGCAGGGACCTTATTTGGAAATGTCACACACATTCCCAGCTGTATATTTTAAATAAAGACAGGTTTAAAGCCATACACATAAACAGAGTAAGAGAAGAATTATCAGGATTAACAGAAGAAGTGAAACTAGTATTTGAGAAATTGCAGGAAGAGCACAGTTTTTTCAGCCCACACTGAGAGGGGGCATGATCACTATCCAGAAACAGAAAGAAGGAAAACCAAATATTTCTAGTAAAAGGCATTGCAGGTGTAAAGCCTAGTGAGCAGGAAGACAAAAGGCTGCTATCTAATGAACCACAGAGATTCTCCAAACCAGACTCCACAGGATCTGTGGCAGAGAAGGCTTTCAAACTGAAGCTAGGCAAAGTTAGGAGTGTGCTGCACAGCACTGTGTAACAGCAGTGACGCAGAAATTCCCTTCCAGATCCACATCACTCATCCAAGCAGAAAAATCGGAAGTGCACCTGTTGTTTTATATACTTATTACTCAGAAACAGACTAACAAAGGAAGAAAGAAGACAAAAATCAACATGATTAACATAATAACATTTTCTTATGAATTGCTTCTTAGTAAACACTTAAGTATTCTCCAGACTTTCAAGGAAAATTTTTTAAATATATAGATAGGGAGCTACAATGCAAAGATGCAAAAACTGGAGAATGGTATTTGTACACTGAATCTTGCCTCTATTAAATACCAGATTAACTGAAGGAAATTTGATGAAAATCTAAAGATAGACATGATTATTCACAAGCAATAAAATAGAAATTTTGTTTGAAGTCTAATGGCTGTCAATGCCACCCCGGGAGTTTCAACTAAAGGATTATCTTCACTTTATAGTATCAAGGAATAGTTCAGGAGAGAAGTGGATGCATGTTTCCTCTGTTTTCCTTCTCTGACATGGAAAGATACACACTTGCTTCACCTCAAACCAACAAACAAATTAAAGAAATCAACAAAAAGAACTCCAATACAAAAATTAATGTCTCAACACAAAAGTGGACATCAAAGCACTTGCTAAATCTTGTTTTTAAAGAATCATCTGATTGTAACATTCTCTGATATAAAGAAAAAATGTTAATTATCATAATCACTGTTTTGAGATTGCTAATTGCATAATAGTGAGCATTTCAAAATGACAACACAAAATTTTTAAAAAAAAGCAAATAAGAGAATTTTGCTCTAAAATGGGGATGACATTATTTCCAAAGTAAGGTGAATTTTCAAAGAAAGATTACTTTAAAACATCTAAAAATCTATAGATAATACTTCTGAGACCACTACACACAGTAAAAAGGTTTCATATCTGCATTACAGAGCAATATAGGTAGTCTCACTATTTTTCTGGGTAATGGTAAAATAGCACAGGAATTAGATAAGATATTTTTAAATGACAAGCACTTCCCTTTATACATTACTAATCTTGCAAAACCTTCAAATAGTATGATTTTACTGTATCTATAATTTTTTAATGCTATACTAACATGACAACTAGTCAAACAGCTTTAGTACTTACTTTATGAGTTTTGAAACTGCAATTGTACTCATACGATGGCAATACAACAGCAGTGAATGTTGCTGTAACACCCCCAGCTTTGCTTGCTACATTGTTTTACACTTTTTCTCATATGGTAGTCAAAGAAAATTAACGAAAAATTTTCACACTGACACAAATTTTTAAAACTGTAGGTGCCATCATGCATTTCTAACACCTTCAGAGTTTCTATTCTGTCACACAGAACAAGATTCCAACTTCTTTGAACGTCTATAAATATTTACTGGTTTGGGCAAAAGACCTACTAGTGTTCACTGTGATCATAGGGATCAAGGGAGAAAGCAAATGACCTTTTTCTTCTTTTCATTAAAGAGCTTCTAGGAAGTGCTAGAGAACATTTTAGAGCACAGCGCAGCAAACAACGTGCAAAGCCATTTAAAATTACTTACACATACCAACACAGAAGCATCTTTTACATTAGTAGTATCTCCGCTGAACTTTGAAACAACCTGAACAGCTTTTCTTTGCAGATCAAATGGCACCTACTGAAAATTGTAATATTGAATGCTAAGTTCCATTAGCATCCCATCTTTTTTTTAAATCACCTAATTTTTACAAATATCCACAGCAACATACAAGGTAAGCAACACAGGAAGGTCCCATATGGAGCCTACTAAAATCAGGGCTGCTTTAGGGTAAGGAGACGTCAATTGAAGCACGATGTTATTATGGTTAAAACGCTGACATTCACATGTTACTTCCAGAAATGTATCTATTTGTGTCAATGCAGATGTGCACAGAGAGTTTAAACCATCCCTTATATTCCTGTCTTGAGTCAACAGCATACTAAAAACACAATCCATGTAGCCACTTATATATTCTCCTGTTTATTTAGGAAGAGATTTTACACCACAGATTGCCAAGCTGCAGAAAAATAACCAGTACAGAAATGAGCTTGAAATACTAGCACCAATAACTGAAGCCCATTCTATAGATACAATTAGAGACATTCATCTTTTTTTCTCCCACCTACCAGACGATAAACTTTAGAGACTCAGGATGTGCCCATTTACATCACCTGCCGCCCTAGGTCACCTTGCAAAAACCAGATAATCTGAGTCAAGTCAACCACTGACTCACAACAGCACCAGAATGGTCTTTTCTATAACACATGGTGCAAGAGATTCAAAGTTACTTTCTTTCATAAAAGTGGTAGACATTTTTAGTCATTACTGCATTAAATATGTTATCTCTGGATGCTTAACTGAATAAAATCCCATCTGGAACATTGAAAGTCCACTTAAAATAATAATAAAAAAATCATATTACTCCAATTCAGACATTCCTAAATTCAGTTTTCCCTTGGTACCATCATCACAGAAAGAACAGTAATGTGCAATACTATTGGAAGTTGCAGGTGTAGAAGTGACATTTAACTGTCTAAACAACCTCTTCCTACAATAGGAAAGAAGTAGATAACTAGATTTTCAGTATTCTGCTGCTGAGATGAATGCCACTGTTTGTGAAACTACACTTTAGTACCCATTTATTTAGGAAAAGCAGCTGTATTCAGGGACCTTGGAATATCTCTGCAAAATGGAAATTTCCAAAATCCTTTGCCATGAAATGCAAGAAGACTCAAATCTTCTCACAAAATTGGGGAAAAAACCCCCAAAAACCAAACCAAAACACCACCAACAATATTATCAACTTAAGAACCTACTAATTTGAAAACAACCAAGACTGAACAGGACAGAAACTCTTGGAGACAGACAAGAGAAAATGTTTGTAGAAGTCATACACTATACACTAACAGGCAAGGAGAGGTACATCTAGCACACAGACTTACACAGTTATTCAAAGAAACTAACACTGTTTTCATTTTAGTTGGTTTTCAGTCTGCTCCTACAGTTGTGAACAGCTTCACTTTTAATAGAATTGGTAAGTTTTCTCGGTTGTCTTTAAAAAAAAAAAAGAAGCCAGTGAATTACCATTTCCAGACACAGAGTTAATTATTTAAGTAGCACATTTTTACAAAGGCTTCAAAATCCATAAATCCATGCATTTTCCTTTTCCTCTTGATTTGTTAAAAGCAAGGACAATATAAAAAAGATCCTTCTACATTATTTACGTGTATTTCAAACAAAATCCCTCTGTAGTCAGCTTCTCATTCAAAGGTCAAAAAACCTAGCTGAAAATCCGCTGGTGATGTGGGTCAAGACTAAAAAGACAAACACACCAGGGAGGCACATCCAAGTTGAACATCTGTCTCTTTCCTGAGCAATCTAGAAGAGTAAAGAGCTACTGCCTGCCAAGTATTTGGAAAATATGGGCTGCTTTTTTTTTCCTAACTCATTATCAGGAATACATTAAGAGTTAGAGGTCAAGCTGTACCTTGATCAGTGAAGCAGCAGAGGCAAAGAGCGTACAGTGCATGTTTTGAAGAACCTTTAGCTCCTTACATGTAAGAAAGAAAAAAAAAAAAGGAGCACAAAACAAAAAAATACAACAACAACACAAAAAACCAACCCACTCAACAAATCAAAAGCACAAAAAATGTAGTTGGGCTAAAATGAGAACAGGGCTGATAGTCCAGCAAAACTAGGATATAGCTAGCTATAATAATACTAACTATAATAATTCCCAAAATTCAGTTTAGATTTCCCAAACTCTAGAATTATCATTTTTCTCAACCACAACCAAATACCTTCAGGTACAATGTCCTTCATCACCCCCTTTTCATGTCACCAATATTAAATTTATAGTCCAGTTCTGCAGCCCTATTCTCTTTTACAGACATTCTCATATGCTTTCAAATCACCCCACATAAGGCCTTCGTGACACTTATGCAGGCTGGCAGGCACACAGCAGCAGATAGGCATTTAGGAAACAATGCTATGGATGGAGTCCTAGGAACACAACCCAGCTCCCATTCTCCTGTCTCTGCAGGAATAACGACAGCACAGAACAGTAGAAGCCTATTTTTAACTATAAAACAAGCCAACATGACTACATACACAAAGGGAGACCTACAAAATCATTCTTCAGAAGGGGAAAAAAAATAAAGCTTTAATCCATTTTTCTTACTTGCAAGGTCACAGTTTGCAGTCAAGTTACAAACTAATAAATCCTATCTGATCTGTTTGTCCAAATGACCCAGCAGACAGCACCTGTGGCTGTAAGCAAGCAAGCTGACAGGCTGCAGTCAGGTAAAATGAGGCAATATTTATAGACAGAATGAAAGCAATCACAGGTTGAGGAATTTGACCACCGTGTTATTGTCTGGGTTTACAACTCGACTGCTGGCTGTCCTTACACCTCTGAAGATCAGGTAACTGCAATTACCAAGAGGATGTATTACTGTCGCCAAGTTGGCATTTGGTCACCAAGCCTGGGACAGCTGAAATAATTCATCTACAGGTAGAAAGTTACATGGGCTACATGGAGCTACATTTTATGATTGCCACAGCATTTGTCAGCTTATTAGCAGACATTAAATGCAGCTATAATGCAATAATTTGCACTTCTTTGCACTCTAACTCACAGCATGCTTTTCCTCTATTCTGAAAAGCAAGTGCCTCTTGATTCAACTCGAGAAGATGGGACTGAGAATTGTCATCTCTATTTAAGAGCTGCAAATGCCATGGAGGCATGGATACATTTCAGTGTAGGGAGTCACACCCATCTTGACATTCCAAGTATAATTTTCACATTTTGTCAAATGGTTCAGAGCTTTCTGTGGTCATTTACAGTAGTCACTAAACTGGAACTCAGAAGACACACAAGGAAAAATTAGAAAGTCCATAGGAATTAAAGGAAGGTCAGTCATACTCCATACACTACAAAGGACTGGAACTATTAAAATTAGTAGCAGATCAAATTATTTTATTCCTTTTTAAGGTGATCCGGGAATGGCATATTACAGGAGACAACTTGACTGCCTGCAACTCAGGACTCGGAAAAGGCTCGAAAACTATTCGGTACAAGCTGGGAGGTTTAGCAGGCTATTCCCCATTCAGGAAAATCCTCTTTCACTTTTCATGAAAAGTGAACTAAACATGCCAGGATTTTCAGTTCCAACATTTGCAATGGAGACCCAGTGATCACAAAAAGACTGATGCCCTTATTTTTAGCTTTTTGAGTAGGTTTAGGCCAAGTAGAGAATGGTAGGTTAGCTACACACCATAAAGGTGGTTCACGGTAGCAAGCTTCACATTTGCAGTGAGAGCAACCCAAAAAGACAGATGCAGCCTTTGCCCAGAGGATTAACACACTTGCTAATAGAATTAACAGAACCTTGCTAGTCTGATAACCAAGTCCAGCACCACAAGAGTAAATTACAAACAACATATACACAAAATTTCCTATCTTCCAGTTATTTCACCAAATGCGATCCTTCATCTTTCCTAAGAAAAAATTGAATAAAATCAGGCAAGAGTTCATCTCCACCCCTACTTCTCAGAGGTATTACGGACTAAGTAGCAGCACTACTTGTGTCAGGTGCTATTCTAAGGCTATTTACTTTCAACATCACCCACATAAAAGCATTGTAATCGGTTGTCCATGTGCCCTTCTAGTATCCCCAAACAAACAAGGGGTTTGAAAGGAACGATAAACACTCCTATAAATCCCAGCTTCTGGACACAAGATCAGCTTTCACAAATAACCCACTGAGCAGAGACCCCTTCAGCACAGTTTATTCTTCCCATGGTTCTCAGCTGAATCGTGACCATCTCAAAATGAACAGCAAAGACGACAAGCTGACAAAACTGGAATAACCACCAGCCATCCAATTCTAGGATACCGTACAAATGTCTGTGACGTTTCAGTAACAGACTGATGGGTTAAGCATGTAGGGGCTCAAAATCCTAAAAACAGTGCAGACCTTCAGGGGTCACCCCACACTTCTTTTGCACTACAGCAACCAGATTGTTAAAGACAATATTGAAAATGAAGTGTGACCTATATAAGGTTCTTTGGTCAAGGGTAAATCTCCAGACATTAATATTTCATGTTTCTCAAATCCGTAATATTAACTATATTTCTCATCCACTGTCAACAAAGAATACTGGAATCACTGGTTCAGTACTATGCTCACCTGCACAAACTCCTGAAATACCCTTTAAAGTGTTTTTTTTTGTTTTCTAGTAGCATTACTCCTATTAATTTTGAATTTAGAAAACACTAACAAGAATGCATCAATAATAGTAAGTGAAAAGAATTAGTAGTCTGGTAATAGAGCTGCTGTTGCAAATAAGATACTAAAAAAAAAAAAAAAATCAGACTTAAATAAAATAATCCTGAGATCCTGAAAATCTCATGTCTATTTCAGTCACAGAAAAATCACACCGCTGTGTATTCCTGAAGGGGTTAGTAAAATTAGTTCAGTTTTTCAAACATCAAGGATGCTGTTAAAGGGTAATTTCTAGTAATTTAAAGCCTAGAATACAACAAGAAATAAAAATTATGTAAGAAAGTTGAAAATAAACTTTAAATGAGCTTTAAAAAAAATTATATTTAACATCAGCATCATTATCCCAGATTGCTGATGGTCTGAACATAGCCTAAGTGTTTATAAAATTCTACTTTAAAATTTAGAATTCATGGTTCCTAACGTTCACTTTCTTAAATAATTGTGATTATCTCTTGATATTTTTTTAATTTTGCATTCAACCTGTAGAGTTATGAAGTACAGAAGTATTTTGCAGATGAGCTTCAGGTAATCTCAGCAGCAGATACAGAACCTGAGACACTTCCCCTCACTTTTGCATACTGGAGCAGTACCAGCAGCAGCATCAATCAGGACTGTAGAAACAAGCAGCACAGCTGACAGCATTTTCTAATCCTCTTATAAGCTACATATTTCTTTACATATCACTATCTGCGATCCTCTGCCTTAGATAATTAAAAATTAAATTTCCAAAAATCTAATTTACTTCATCTCACTGGAATATTTTTACAGTTTCGTTTGCTAACCTGTTAAGTTTACATCACTTGGAAATTGTTTAAGTACCAGCGTAAGTATCACTGATTAAAACCCTTGAGCGAGTATTTAGCAAGGGAGTGTAATCATTTTGCAGGTGGAATCATCAACTTGAGATACACAGGCATAGGATTTCCTTAGTGCTCGCTTCTAGTTACAATGAACTTCATGCTACTCAACCTGCATATTGTGAATTTCACAGTATTTTTAACTTTTATTACTTAACACGACACATTATCTTCTGCTTTTTAGAGTTTCTCTTATTCCTATGGTTTTATTAACTCATAGAATCATAAGCAAACCAACTGTACCCTAAGAGATTTAGGATTTTTTGCATCTTTTGGTATTTGGGATTTTTGGTTGCTTGCATGGTTTTCCTTTTTTTTTTTTTTTTTT
>VWZG01010961.1:122723-234574 GCA_013396735.1 Grallaria varia
TTTTGCAGTCGGACACTGTTTCATACACAGCACGTTTTTCAACTGAATATATTTACATTTATGAGAGTTTAATGACACTTGTGCCCTTGGTCTTCTAGTATATTCTAAAAGATAAGTTATTCTTTAAATGATTCAATTACAACAACTATTTTAGACATTTTAAGTCTTAGCAATGTGCCAGTGCAACTAACAGATGATTTTAAAATATTAAATTATGCTTAGGCCTTGTAAAACAGTTTAATGGTAAGTACTACCAATTTTCTGATAAAGTCCTGATCAGAAGAAGCTGAAGTTATGCATAGTACAAAATTAAAAAACCGCTCGAGTCTGATTTGGTGGCCTTGCAGTTAACACCATGAGCAGAATTTGGGTGTGGTATTTTACACTCATGTCAGGAAAAAAAAGGAAGTTCTGTCAAACCAGAAGCATCTCCCCAGCACAGGAAGGCAGCACACCACTTTCTGAACTTCATCACACAACTGTCAACATGCACCCCACTCTGTATCAGTTGATATTCAAACCAGAATCAAGCTCAGTTTTCTGTGGCATAAGCCTCCAAGAGTAACATGAAAAAATTATTAAATCCATTAAAATAGTAGTGAAAGTCAAAAATTTCATATGACAATGCCATGAAACACTTTCTTACTACTTATGCTGGTCACTACTATATACCTCTCCTCATCGGTTAGCAAATTAAGCCACTACTTTGTACCTGATTGCGAGAATTTTTATTAACCTAGAGAAGTCTAATTGATGTTCACACACATCAGACTGACAAAAACTTTGTGGTTTCCAAAATAGGAAAAAAAACATTTTTACACTGAAAATGTGAGAAGTGACATTTATGTAATTAGGTGACGAAAACACCACTCACAATTTGTGAGTCAAAACAATTTTAATAAATTAATGGTTTATTCCATTTCCCTTTATCTTCCTCCTCAATGCCACCAATTCCAGGTAGAGTGGTGCAGAGTAATCATATGTACTGTCCATTATCAGTTCAGGAAATAATTACACACAAATAGTATTTCATAAAAAGTAATTAAGCATAAGTGCAGTGAATTGTTACAGGTTACAGTGAAAAATGGATGGAATTTAAATCAATGTAAAACACCAGAATGATATATCCTGGAAAGTTTTATAAACAAGTATAAATAAATACTTCATAGACAATCTACCTGCAACTTTGTGTTTACGTGTTTTTCAAAACCTATGTAAGAATTCCTTGCTTAGACTTAAAAGTCTGAAAAAGATCAAGACATTTTTGCAAACGATTCCAGGCTATTAAAGTGAGATGTTAATAACCCTGATGTGGAACTGCACATGATGAGCTATACCAGCTGCTTTCAAAATACCATATCTATATAAAGAAATCTAGTATCTCTTTAGGAGTCCCAGGAAAGAACACTAAAAAACCCTTTCAAAAGTAATTACAAATGTTTGGACATCTTTGGACTACCCATAGGCTTTGGGATTGGTAAACAGTAGCTCTGAATTCAACACTAAAATTGGTAGAGATCTCAGCAGCACGTATCATCTGACTGTAATGCCTCTCAACTACTTTACATACTAGGACACAATCTCACACCAATATTATTCTCCTAAACAGTGTCAACAATGCTTGGAGTATTAAATCTCTTTAGGTTAATGACAAATGCTGCAACAACAGATTACCTCAATTCTTCAGTTTTGAGCAGTCACCTTAACTCACAACTATTTACAGGAGCACTTAATTTTTTATACAGATTACATACACAGAAACCATTCTTTCCCTGAAGTACCTCAAAACCAGTAATTATCAGCACATTTTCTCCTTCCCTTTAAAAACACAATGTAAAGCATCATTTCCTTCACATTCAAAAACTTCGGCAAAAACCAGCAGTAAGGTCACCAAATTTACTGCCGCTCTGTGACTCCAGTAGCTAGAAAAAACATTCACAGTGAAGGAACAATTACATAGATATTACACAGCTGTGTAGGTGGACTAATAGACAACTAAATTAAAGAGTGCAAGAATGGAGTACATAATTTTAAGGAAAATAAGGCAGCTCTCTTTTTTCTTTCCCCCACCCTCCTCACTTGGAAAGATGTGGAGGTTTAAAACCTAAATTTAAACTTGGGGCTACTGGACACAAAACTGTTAAGCTCTCAGGAGCATGCTTCTGAATTTTACAATGCTGATATTCTCTCCCTCCCACTAACCTTATGAGAGAGATTGCTAAATAACAGTCTGATGCTCCCCTCAGATTTTAAAACACCAACTGAAACCACTAAAAACCCAGAACAATAATTCATTCAAAATGCTACGATACATTTAAATGCCCCATACAATATATAAGTCTTATTCTAAAGTATTCAGACAAATTTGCTGCCAATAATTTAGATTTCTGGCCATATGACCCAATTTCACACAAGTGAGTTCATATTTACGCACATAATGCAGACATGGGATGATCTAGGCACACCTGTCCTACTGGTATTTCCTCAAGAACTTTGAGAACTTTAAATAAAACTGTTGAATAAAAGAAAATTACTATGTTTTCCAAGGTACTAAAATACCACTTTGGCCAAACCACACAGATAAAGTATTAGTATTCTCCAAGTTTGGGGTTTTTTTTAATTCATAAAGCTGTGGCACTAACATCATTCTAATGAAGTTCACCGCACAACTGGCAACACCAGAGCAATAATTTCAAAGGAATGGTGTGTGATGTTTTGGTAACACATTTAGTAATGTTACAGACCATTTGAACAAATGCCCTTCTGTTGAGCTGCTGCTGCAGATGAATCTATAATCCGGATCTTTAAAATAATGACAAGCCCAGAGCAGTCAGGCTGGTGCCTCAGCTGGGTGGATGTGCCATAGACTGCCAATCATCCCTTTGACAGCAGACTCATTTGTCACCTTCTGTGCACAGCTCTGTTTTCAGTACAGCAAATTTTCTGTTTGCATGCCATCCATCTTAAAATGGGAGCAAGTTATAGCATTCACCTAAAATACCACTGAATTCTCTTATGTACGACAATTATGTTGGAACAGACATGAAGAAAACCTATTACTGATGGATACTCATCCCAAACTGACAAGATGTCCCACTTTCAGAATACCTAAACTAGCTCACAAAACTGACTAGAGCAAAGGGCACACAAAGTTTTCTCCAGACTCCTTATTTATTTATGCTTTAAATCTAGCAATGTTTTTAAGAAAAAAGGGGGGTAAAATATAAACACATCTTTTGTGTTCCTGCAAGACACATAACGGCTTATATGTAATATTTTACAGGCTAGGTCAAAATCATATATAATATGTATGTTTGTCAAGTCACTTCATATGAAACAAAGCATTTTTACCTAGACAAACGAAGTTTAATGGATATTAATATGGCTTGAAAACTATTAAAAATTAAAAATTAGATATTGAAATTTGAGGTATTAATGACTTCAGTTTGAAGGATGATCACAGATTAGTTTCATCTCCTTAACTGTTTCGGTACTTCAGTGGGAAAAATGCATTCTGGGAGGATAGATGGAATTTTTTCCCCACATTCACAAGATTTTCTCACTGTGGTGCAAGGACAAGATTTAATGATAATGTATTAATTAAATTGGACAAGACACGAAAGTGCTTTCTGTTTTTAAACTGTGAAAAAAAGCATGAAAACAAAAAAGAAAACACATTTTTAAAGTATCAAGCATTCAGGACAAGCAAGTTCTCTTTACCAAATGCAAACAACACTTTGACAACCATATCTGCTGGCAACAAGGTTTACTACTGAGATACAAATGAACCAATTATCTTGGAGGAAAAACTAACCAAAAAAAAAAAAAAATCCACAAAAACTCTCACATATTGTTGTGTCCATACCAATTTTACAGCAGGAATCCAGGGACACAAGTTCTTCACTTATGAGAGGCAACCCTAAAATTTCACTTTCTTTGCTGTATAATAATGTAGGAAAACTTCATGGAAGCTGGATAAAGGCACACCTCTTTCATGTGTATCCTACTACTGCACTGTTAAAATGAAAGAATAAAGCACAGGGACTTTTCTGAGGTCCATCAACTGTCCAAATTCTATATTGCTATGGTCATTAGCAGCCCCATTGAAACCTGTTACCTGCTGACATGTTAGGATCACAAGGATGATTTCACTGGCACAGAACTGAGTGTATCTGAGACCATCTAAGGCAAGGGAACAATTATTTGATGTTTCAGTATAAAATATTAATGAATTAAAAACATACAAAACAGATTTTTCAATCTTTTCTGAATGTTGGCTGGTTTTCTGTTGGTTTTTACTGTTTTTTTTTTTCATTGGGTGACTTCATTGGTAGCTGAGGGGCAGTATTTTTGTTCTTAACATGATACGGTTTCTAAGAATTTTCCTTGAACTAACTTACAAGTGTTACAAGGAGAATCTGGAATTCTCATCGCTGTGTTCAAGGTGCAAATACAGATGGGAACAGCAGAAAATCACAAGATTGCTGTTATGTTTCACAATGCCCCACATAATGGTGGAAATTGTGTCTTTTTTTACTACTATATCTGATATTAAGTCATTTCTGTCCATCTTCTTTAATGTTTACTTGGACATCTCCCAGAGCAACTTGCTAAGTATCTCTTGTGTTACAAGAAGGTTTTAACTTCGAAAGGGCTCGTAGCTGTTACAGAGAATTTTCATTCACTTCAATTATATCTTGTTAGAAAATAACTTGTGTTTTCTGTCTCCAGTTACAATCTCATGCAAGAAGAATCTCCGAAGAGTCTACTCCAGGGGTTCCCAATTAAAATCAACACTGAAGACAGTTTACCAGTATAAGATAATTTTCTTCTGGGAGAACTCTCCTCTCATGCCCCTGCATATGCTCTCTTGTGTAATGCACCATGCACTAACATATCCTGAGAGCTTTGTGCCCTGCCTCTAGCAAGTGTAAAGGAATAATTTATCCAGACCTTTTGCTTTTATAACTAACAAACCCCATGCAATTTCACTTGTCCTTTACTTTTAAAAATGATTATCAAGCAAAATTACCCAAATTGGATTTATATAGGAAAAAGTCAGACCATGATGCTATACCCTTCAAATAACAGAACTTAATATAAAATTCTAACAAATGTCTTTCCCTCTCCTCTTCCCAAATCAATCAGGAAGCCAACTACCATCACTTGATGGATGTCCCATTTTGCAAATGTAATGCTACATTTTTTCCTTGCAATCACAAGATCAGTTACCTAGATATAGAAGTGCTAAATAAAAGCAGGTAGAAGTGCACATACCAGATTGACTCTCCCTAATAATTTGGTTCTACACTGTTTTGTATTCCAAGACTGGTGTCAGAATGCTTACTTTTAAGATGGTCTTTTGTGCACCACAGATAATTTGAAGACTTTAAAACCAGTTAGCTGCAGGCCTTTACATTCACCAAATTAGAGTGTTCAAGAGTAATACAGAGAACAGAATTCAGAAGTGAAAGGAAGGAAAGTAAAATATTTTACATTTTAGTACACGTGCACACACACACAAAACAGAGCAAGAACATAATCTGGGTAGGTTTTAAGCCAGCAACAACAACACACATCACACCTGCCAGCTGCTCCAGAAGCATGTCAAAACTTTACTATCTGACAATTCAGATATCATTATAGCTAACTGCTCAAACTTAAAGCCCAGCTCCCATTACCCATACAACAGAATACTAACACTTTAAGTAGACTTTACATCAAAAAAAAAGGAATTAAAAAAAAAAATTCCATTACAGAAGTGTAAGTACTAGGAATTTAAAAAGTGCTTAAAAATATAACTACAAAAGAGGGTGGTGAAGAAGAGGGAAAGAATTTACACACAAACCTTGTCGTAAATTCAAGGTAACTACCTTACTTTACTTAGGACTTGTTAGCTCTCCTGAAGTGATCTGTCTCCCAAGGAAAGATACAAGACGGACAATGGCATTTACACTCAGCAGGACCTAGCCAGGGCACTGTAATTCACACATCTACCCAATAAAGTTTAAAAGGGTTTACACATCACACATTGGACATGCTCCAGAACCTCACTGTCCTCTTTGTAGCGAGAGACCCAAAAGAGAACACAGAATCTGAGGTGGGGCCTCACCAGTGCTGAGTACAGGGGAAATGATCACTGCCTTGGTCCTGCTGGCCACACTATTGCTCATACGAGCCAGGATGCCACTGGCCTTGTTGACACTTGAAATATTACATTTTTCCCATGTTTCGATTTCATACATACTTTCTTAGTTGCTCAGGATATTTTAACTACTAAATTTGTTAATTTTTTAGAGCATTGAAATTCACTCAGCAAAATGATAATTTGAAATTAGTCAAGTCAAATACAAGGTATTATTAAAAGTGCTCAGAAACAGCACCTTTCCTGAAAGCACATCTAATATTAATAATGTTATCTTTAAGTAATTATGTCAAGATCAGCTCACAGAGCAGTGGCTCAGATGCTTGGAAAAAAAATGAATTGACAACTACTTTCCATTCTTTAGTGGGCAAATATCCACATTAGGACTATCACTCATGATGTCCGTCTGTATAGAAATACCAGCACTGAAATGATCTGTGTTAATATTCTACAAATATAATGCATAGGCAGACCCCATTTCCCCACATGTACTTTATATGCAAACATTGTTCCTACCTGAACACCCACATGCTAATGAGGATATCCCTTCTAAAAATATTTAAGAATACATTTATATGTTTTTTTAATTTTCCTCAGCTCTAATCAAGTTTAAGTGCTAGAAAAATCAATATTTATATTTAGTTACATTATGCAACGATCAGTTTAGAAAAGAGTTACCAAAAAACTCATTTTTCTGCTGCATGAACAACTTCCTACTTTGATGACAAACCTTCCATTTAGTTTCATACCCTACATCTCAGAAAAACAATATTTTATATAATATAAAAGAACACATCACAAGTTAGTAACAGGAATAAAATCATGCTGCTCTGGAAAATATATGCCGTTATTTACCAAAGTTTCACATATGTGTGGTTATAAAGTATTGGCAACTCTACAAGCTGCACACAGGATCTAGTGTCACTAATATGTCTAAAAAGAAGAAAGAGATATTCTTGACATTTTGGTTACAGAAAATACTGCATAGCTTCAATGTTTCTCTTCAAGTTTTCAAATCTAAACACAATTACAAATCCAGTTATGACATCAATGTGAGCCCTTCCAAAGGGAATGGAAGAACAGTAAATCCCAAAGGATCTAAGAGTTCTACAGCAGGGATGATGTAATATATAAAAATAGGCAACCTCTGACAGAAGCTTCAAGTTGAGTAAATAACACACTGCACGTAATTAATTTTGCATTAGCTTGCCAGTAGTCATTACTAAAAGGATGATGAACTAACAATTTTGTTTTGCTTCAGGTGCTACACAAAATAAAATTATAGCGTTGCTCATATATTAGCAATAATACACAATACATAACTCGAAACAGTAACAGTCCCTTACAACACAGATGAAGAAAGGAAGCTGTGTGGACAAAAAGGCTGTGTTTTGCCACAACACAGAGAACACTAGGATGGGAATTACTTATTGCCATTATAATATTACCGGTGATTATTCTCATAAAGAAATATCCTATTTCCATACAGAAAAGCAGCTTGTGGGAACTACTCAAATCATCTCAGACATTTCAAATTTCAGATAAAATTATCCCACAATTTTCGTAGTGTCTCACCTCAAAATACCCCTACATAAATAACAGTCACACACTTCAGATGTGTTCAAATATTACATATACAGATTATGTATACCTTTTTCGGATATGGTATTACTTTCTAGTATGATGTACACATCAATTTCACTCCAAATCATGAGTAGATTATCACCATCACAGAATAATAAAAACAGTTGCTTTTGAAATTGCACACTGAATTTTGTAGATGAAGAAAAGCAACTAAACAAATATCCTTCCTGATAAAAGGACACTTGCATATTGGTGATGTTAAGAACTAGCCCCTTTCTTTTAGCAATCAATACAGTGCATTTTATTTTCACTATAAACATTACAAATGTTAAATAAATTATTTCATACTGAATAGACACAAATTTGCTTGATCAAACAAGCACACATTATTTATGATGTGTTTAAAACACCTTTGCATACCAGGCTACTTCCCCTCAGCAATACACTGCAAATATAGGTGTGCATACAATTATGTTTTGAACTACCATTTTTCTGCTGACATTACTAAAATTAACTTGTTTCATAATGAAGAACAGAATGAGTTCAGTTCAATTTTTGAGGCAACCTTTTTGCTTTCATTTTGCATAAGCCACGAAGCAGAATCTTCTCAGCTTCCTTCCTCGTTGCTCTTCACATTTTTCCTCTACATGGGAAAAACTTAGTTACCAGCAAGTTCAAAAACTGAATCTATTTAAATTGGTTCAGCTGCCATAATTCATATGAGCCTCTAAAGCCAAAAGCCTCAAACATCCTGCGCTCCAAACATTTCTGACGACCACGTGCACCTGATCCCAATAGTTTCTCTGTGCATTTGTTTTCCTTTGTAAATAAACTCAGGAAGTGTAATACTTACAAGGTCAAGGTTGCTTAAAAACCTGTTTCTCCCTGCGACCTCTCCACATGCTTTATACTTTTTTACAAAGTCAAGCTTTCAGCGTGTCCACACCTTCTAGTTCGCTGCCCTACCAAATAATTCCCATAGATGGGGTTCTTTCCTCCTAAAAGCAAGTTTTTCCAGTTGTTAATGTGAATATTCATTACGGAATCTGTTTTTTTGCTTTTTGTTTTATTAAGTGATCTGGTATTAGAATGAAAGTTCTAGATAATCCTAAAAATCATCAGGAACACTAAAAGCTGCAGCTATTTACAGGCTTGAAAGACTGACAGTGTTCCTTTAAACTGATTTCTTGTAGGCTGGTATCTGACAACTGTTCCTACTGATTCAAACAACTGAAATTCTACATGTAATGAAGATGACTAAGTACACTATTACATTGGCATCGATTTACTACTGAACTCATTATCAATTTAAAATGCATTAACAAGAATATACTATATCAAGCTACATCACAATATTGCAAAGTCCATACGGTTGAGAAGCAAGCACATCTAAAGTGTTTCATGACCTTATGTAGTGTGGACCATGCAACATAAAAAAAAGCATGCAGAGAAGCAATGGTATTGTGCTGTTTTTTAACATTTAGCCTCATCCCAAGTTACACTGGACATTTGTAACAAAAGGCTAAAATTGAATCAGCCTTTTTGAACTCTCATCTACTGTGTTAACCACCAAGACACTGCTTGTTATCTTGTAAACTTCCATGTGACTTCAGTAGCCACAAACAAGAATAAGAGAAACACCTGAAGTTTTGCATCAAATTCTGGCAGAAAAACTTTTAGTAAAGAATTTAAAAATCCACAAATTCAATGTAGTAACATGATATACAGCAGTTTTGTAATGTAATTTTGCAGGCAAAGGAAAAGGAAATTTGATTCATAAAACAAAAAATCTCAACATATATTTTCAATCCAGGAATTTTAGACTCTTGGTAGAAATGTAAAACCAAATGGTATCAGGAAGAAAGGCTACTTTACTAATGTTTTGCACTATTAATTTTAAAGGAGTATAGAGGCAGGAAGTTTTCCACAATTTGCTACTAAATGAGCAGCCTCTAATACTTTTTTTAAAAAGAACACACACCGAAAGAAAGTTTTAAAAAGTCCTCATACTTATTTTTTCAGGGAGTCATGGCTGCAGATGAGACTTGACTCAGCAACATTAGATGTAATTTCATTTCCAGACCTCTTCTCATTCATATTTTCAGTCAACCCCTTCAAAGAAAATCCAGAAGGAATACTTGTCTGCCCTAAACACATCTCACAATGGCTTTCTCCACAGCAGAGCATGAGGATAAAACTGTTACATGCTTGTAACTGGGGTAGAAGCCGGGGTTATTGATGGCTCCGTGCCCACCGCTCTTTTCTTTCTGACACCGGATAAACGGATTTTCACCTCACGTGAATCTCAAGCTGAATGGGATAAGAAAGGTTACTAAAGGCAGAGAGCCCTTTTGCAGGGATTTCAGCAGCTGGCCTCAGAAAGCCTGGCTGAGAACGCACTAGCAGTACACTGCATAAGCCTGTTAACTAATTCAAATCTAGGCAGATTCGCACAGAGTAAAACACCACACACCATCCTTCTGGTCAGGGCTACCCGCAGGTGCTTCAGCAGTGTATTTACAGGCCTACCTGCATGTCTTTAAATACACTCACTAAGCTTTGACACTTTGCCTTTAGCAAAGTAAAAACTACGGTACAGACTAGTAAAAACCCCCATCTCAGTTTATATACCAAGTCTAGAAAGACAGACTATCACAAATCAGGGAGTTACAGATTACTACTGTATACCACTAAACAAAAGCATCTGATTTTGGATAACGTTATTTTTCCTTTATGAACTTGTGCTAATTTACTCTAAATATGTCATGCATTATATAAAGATTAACCAGCTCAGCAACACTCAGACCAAGCATGACTAATTTTTCACAAAAGCGCTGAAGCAGCCACAAAATTGACTGGCAGTAAGACATTACAAGGAAGTCTATCCTTTCTTAAATCCACTCTTCAAATGACCATTTAATTTAAAAGTTCTTGTTAATTTATTTGTTTAAAAAAAACACACAAAACAACAAACAGTCTAAAGGCAGAAGAACAGCCATGTAGGTTCTCAGGAGAACAAGTCCACACTCTTTTCAGTCAAGTCACCCTAAACAAGTGCTTTGCAAGAAAATATGAAGTAGCCTTAAGGACAGATACACGCAGAATGAAAATCCATATTCAGAAGTTAAAATACAATTTTTACTATTAAGTAAGGAGGTGTTAACACTAACCTAGTTAAAGACAATTTCTGCCACAAGAGAAGTACCAGGAAAAATTTTCTTGATTCAAGTGAGAGCAACTCAAACTTATCAGTTGGGGGTTTTTTTCCTGAAAAAGAACTGATAAATTTTCCCAAACTACCAAAGGTGGTAAAAGGGATGTAATTTTATCAGTCTGATTAAACATATTCATTTTCATTCCATATACTATTTATTTTCTTACCCTAGAAATCAAGCACACTTGTTCCAAAAGTAACATGCCTAAATACAATATTCAACATCAGATTTCACTTCAAATGATCCTTCAAACATTAGGGTAAGTTATTAAAATACTATGAAGTATTTCAAATGCCTATTATAATCTGAGAAGCACATTGTCACTCCTAAACGTAGCATTTCAGTAACCGTAATGTGGTAGTTTAAATTTTAGGCTTTGGTGACGTTTGTTGTTCTTTAAGCCTTCCTTAACAACTGGGGTCAAAAACTAAGGAAGTATTCCATCCTATTCCCTCACGTAATCAGGTGTATATAAGATAGGTGACAGGAGGAGGTTCTCTCTCTTGGGCTCCAGCGTTCCTCCCGGTCAGCAGCTCTGTGACAGCAGCTCTCAGTGTTTAGGCCTCGCTTATCTTTGCGGGCTGAGGCCTGAGCCGAGGGCTCTGTCCGAGTCGTGTCAGAGGGAAGAGATTTGCTGTTCTTAAGGGACATGGTGAGATTTCATTGTACTAGTTATTTTGTTAAGCTATTCCCTGAGTTCTGATTGTGTATATCTGTTGTGTTTTTACCCCTTTTGTCCCTTTTCCCCTTCCCTTTCCCCTTTTTTCCCATTGTGGTTGGTTGGGAGTTCCTTGGGGGTCCCTACTCATATGTACATAGTGTTTTGTTGTATAATATATATATATATAAATATATTTTTGCTGTAATTTTCCTCTGCTACCTTTTTCCCCTTTCTCAGTTTTTTTTCGGTGGTGGCAGGGAAGGCTGTCCCGGGCTGCTGAGGGTTTGGCTGGAGCCAACCCAAACTTTTACACGTAGGTTACTTGAGATCATGCCCCTGAAAAACTGGGGAGCATTGATCTGAAGATAAGGAACTGATACCTGGAAAAAATGTACTATACATATTGAAGAAAGAGAAAATTTCAACTTGGAAATCACTTGTCTATGATATTGGAAACATGCTGAAATTTGAACCCACTGTTTTCAATATATTGAATTTGACAATGTGACACAGGAGGAACTTTTCTAAATAAACACAACTCCTGATAAAACATCAGAAGAATTGACTACAGTAATGTTTGATGAAAGTGAGAATTTTTAAGCTAAAAAAAAAAGTTTAAATTTGTTTTCAGCTCTATCACAAGAGATTTCTCAAGCATAACAATGGGGATATTTAACAGTTTGACAAGACACATTCTTATCAAACATTGCATTTGATGGATTCTCAGTATTTATTCACTTTGGCATTGACAAATGCAACCGCAAATGTCAGTTAAGTTTAAAATATGCCACTTGGATCTTCATATTACTTTAAGTATATTTGAGGTCTGATATCAGGAAAAGCTCCTATATTTTGTTTGGTACCATTCCAAGACACTTGACTTACTCAGGCACATTCTTTTCCCTAGCTTGGCAAGTCTTGTTCCATATAATAGCCATTTACACATACTTTGCCAGGAGTCTACAAAATCCAACCTCTTTTTACTCGGTCAGTACGCATCAGAATGCAAGACAAGCAAGAAAAACCGTGACAAAGCCTTTTTGTTGCTTCTTTAGTGCTCATCTTGTCACACTCCATTTCCCTCTACTGGCATACAGGTACTAAACACTGATAGGGGCCAATTTTTTAAGTCCTCTGTGTCATGAAAGACACTTGAGTAAAGAGTCTGTCAAACAGTAAATATTATATATATATATACACACACCCATACACACCCATACACACACCCCCTTTGCTTATAGATCTCATTTCCTACAAATCACAAGACGTCAAAGCAAGGAAGGTCAATCAGCCTGGGCAAGAGACATTGTGCTAACAGTAAATTTCATGTTGACATTAGTATTTTTATATCATAGTGAGATTGCTGAACTACCAAAGCAAAGGCTACGAGGCAATTTTAGTCAGAACGTTGCATCAGTATTATACCACACTGTAAACCCACCAATAAATTGTTAGTGGACCATACACAGTAAGTTACAATACCTGAGGTTTAGTGCATTCCTGTGAGCCAAAATGAAATGAATGCCATATAGGAGGAAAGGAAAAGATGAGCATTATCAGACATGCCATAGAACATTCCACCACTATGAAGATAATGTTAAAATTATGTTAATGTGGGTCCACTGTCCTCCACAAGTGGATTCTATTGCAAAAAGCCATGCCACAACCGAGAGCACTGCATTCAATTTTTAATTCCTGATAAACACAGCTCTGCATCTCCATTTTAGCTCTACATTTCACTCAATGTTTATATGAAAATATAGAAAACCTTCTTCAGAAAATACTACTGGAACTTTCTGAAGAAAAGCATTCAGAGACTACTGCAAGTAAAGCATAATAATTTGCCAACAACAAAAATAATAATTCTACATACTAACTATGCAGTTAGGGTAAAAACAAAATACAAGAAAATTTCACATTGTGAAGATTTTGAGGCTGCTACCAAAGCAGCTTTATTACTTTCAATCTCATGTACATAACACCTAAACTAAAACACATCCACATGGAAGAGTAGAATTGAAAAGAAATGCATCATATTAATCCACTTTCAATTTGATTTTAACACATTATTACTACAACATCTGAACTTCTGCTTTTATTTAATGCTTCTTTCTCTATTTATCCAAAATTAAGAAGTAGAAACAAAGGTGACACCCTGACAGATGATGACCAAAGAACGGATGGGCAACAAGTCCACAGGATATGTGCTATCTTTTGAATTCCTATGCATTTAAAAAAAAATCTGCTTTTTTCAGTCAATTTTAAGACCAAAAAAATGAGGTCAAGGGACATAAAATAGGAATGGAGAAAAAAAACAATGCAGCCTGTAAATGTATGCTTAAAGCAATAGAAATAACATTCCTAGTAGAAGTGAATGAAAGAATAATGCCTACAAGATCACCAAATACTGTAAAAATAGGAGGAAATGGACCAGCATGAAGAGTTATGACTATATTTTAAAACTCATTTGAACTTATTTGACTCAATTTGCTTTGGAAAAAATAATAAAGTCAGTCATATGCATCATATTACACTTTGAAAAGCAACATTTGATGGCAATTATTGCAAATTTTACAGTTTATTTGGCAATCTCTTCCAACTCACTATGAAATCTTGCTTGCAATGAATTTCCCAACACATACACAAAACCATTATGAACTTGCACAACAGAATGGCACATGATGGACTTTCGCTTTTAGTACCAGTTAAGCTCACAACAACTCATCAGGCATACCTAAAGTGAAATTTATACAACAGGCAAGGACCTATAAATGCAAATGGCACTGTGTAATCTAAACACTGCCCTTCTAGAGCTAGATACAGATCACACCATAACCGTCTGCTAAGCACAGTGTGCACTTCTAAATAATATGAACAAAAGTAATTCTTGCTGTAATTCCTACAAAGTACAATGCCTCATTTTATTTTTCTCTGCAAAAACCAGCCAGTAAAACGTTTTATCTTCAAACCAAGTGAACTGGCTCAATCCATATTAAATTTAGAGGCAATTAAAACCACACTAAAAATTAAACCATTAAAAGCTGTTGTATAAACAAAACCAAATTGTTGGCATAAAATGTAATTATTTAACTCATGAAGACCGTATAATTAATAGATGTAATCAAACATCTACACACTTACAGACACACATTGAATTTACAGTGAACTGGCAAACAAGGAAAAACTGAAAAAGCCTACAATTGCACTATATCAAAGACAGTATTTTAAAGACATTAAAGCTCTAATTCTGCAAATTTATATGTATATGGCTGACATTGTGCAAAACTCAGCCCAGTGAACTCAATGAGATTAAATATGCACGAAGTTATTTATGCCCATGCCTTTACAGTTCTAGCAGATTTAGGGGGTTAAACAAATAATTGAGAGCCAAAGACAACCAGCTTGTCCAGTATTTTGTGAACAGTTGAAATTAATACCAAACAAACATATTAATCTAATAGACCTCTTCTCAGTTTAAAAGGCATATAAAAATTTTTGTAGCATAAGTTTTAATTATTAGTTTATTTTGATCTGAAAAGAAAGTCTGGAAACTTTTAACACGTATAGATTTCCCTCCCCCCAAAAAAGCAACCAAGTAAAATGACCAAATGATTTCTCTGATGATGGGCCAACTATGTAGCTCACTGAAAACTAAGTAAAAAGGGCAGACACCAGCATATGTTAATATAAATTTTACATTTAAGTTCTGGATACGAAAAAGAAATGACAGATTTTATCCAAGAATTTGGTGTACTGGAATGCAGCACAGTCCTTTTCAGGCATCACCTGTTATCATATACGAGTGCTTTATTAACTAACCTTTTAACACAGTACATTAAACTAATTCTACTGTAACTTATTGGAAAAAGTAAATGAGAACACAATTTCTTTCATAATCTCCCATAATGACTGGAAAAAATAATACATGACATTAACAGTCATTAGAAACACACTTTCAACTAAGATACAAGCTGCACACATGTTGACATACTGACGGAGCCAAATTCACAGTATTTTAAGGGGAAAGCTCCCTAAAGAAGCACACTTTTAAAGATCCCAGCAAGTTTAGCCATTTTGATTGTGTTATTTTCAGTAATTTTCATGTTTCTATTTTTTTTGTGAACAATAAATACATACAGCTTACCGTATGGTAGCCTCTAGGTAGAGGTGGCTTCCCCACAGGATAAGGGTCAACAGTGTCAATAATTGTTTGTCGCTCCCCTTTCTGGTTGATTTTCTTAAACCTTCTACGAGACTGCCTGTGAGATGCTTGACGCTGAAAATAATCCTCATTTTCTTCCATGTAATCAACCTACAATAGATGCAAGAGAGAGTGTCATTTCCCATAAGAAATAAAAACGTTGTTTCTTGTTTGAAACATAATAAATCCTACTTTCAAAAAAACAGCATCTAGCTTTGAATTTGTTGCATTTGCAGCATTAAGACTGAAAACACTACTAAAAAGAATATATCAACATTAGTATGAACAGCATCACTGAATATGGTCACTTTTCAAAAACGGCAGAAGAAAAATTCTTCCTTCCTCACCCCCTCCTTATGCTTGCACAAATACAAACATTTCACCACTCAATACTTTAAATGTTACAACAACATAAATGATGAACCAGTTCACTTTTGGTACTTTTGCAGACTTCTTGTAAAACGATAGTTTTCTTGTGATAGCAGAATACCAGAACAGTTTGCAGGTTTGTTGGGTTTTTTTGAGACACCTTTATTATTACAGATAAGCAGAGATGCTTTGAAGTATTCATTACTTAAGGCAACCTGTGATTAATGTTTGATTGAATTAAATTTATTCTCAGGCACCTGAGGTTTTTAAGACTAAATTTGAACATTTTTAAATTCTGCCAACTTTGCTGTGTGAAGGGAAGGTTATTTTGTTAGCAGTACCTGCTGTAGTGCAGTGCCAGAACAGCATCATCTCTGTGGTTCAAAAATTTTTGTTGCCACTTCAGGATGCATCATCTGACAAATACAGAATCAACTGGCTACAGTTTTTTTCCTCTCTCACTGAGATACAGCTCAGTTCATAATACGGGCACAATTATCTAAGCCATATGTAGATAGCTCAAATATAGACTGTGACACTAAACACTTTTTTCCTAAAAAGTGACAATTTTTGTAAAACTTGCAGAAACTCAGGAAATTGTGGTATAACTTCAGGGTAGTAGAGGAGATTAGGTTACTTGTTTGTTACCAGTCTGCATAACCACGAGTTCAGGAAATTGATTGTTGTCCCAGTTTTGTTCTCTAGAAGTATATAATTTAGTTGGTTGTAGCTGCGTGAACAGCTGCTTTTATCACAAACAATGCAAGTATATAAGCAAAGAGTGACAAGAAAGTTATGTATGACATCTTATATTTATTAAAAGATCATGTGCAAAATAGAAAACTCTAAGTTGTATTGGAAAGCTGAAGTGTTACTAAAGCTGGTCTGTAAAATTCAAAAGCAACTGAGTGAAAATATTCTTACCACAATCATTTCAGATGGTTCTAGAACAATGCATTCACATCCACGCCTTGTGCTCCCGGCAGAACGCTTTCCAAAACTGAAGAACAAAAATATTTCAATTATAAAAGAGATCAGAGCTCCAAAACAATCCATAAGCATATTTACACCTTGTCCAGATACTGTAAAGCAGAAAAAAAGAAGTACATACCTCTGCACAATGCAAGTTTCATGTATACGTCCTTCGATAGCGCCTCTGAGTATCAGTTACTAAAGAGCTGCCTATTTTGTATTTACATAGTTCTCTAAGAGTGTTTGCTGAGTAAGTCTATTAACACTAAAACAAGTGTCACTCAAGAGCTGTCTACTGAAGAGGCATAGTTGATTCTGAACGACATCTCAGAGTTTGATCTAGTATCTTCTGACATTACAGTATTAAGTTACCTAAGCTATCTGCATTTCTATAACGAAAGCTAACTAGCATACTAAGAAAATAGTTAAAAGGCTGATCAATTAGCTCTTCTTCACTTGAAATAAAATTAATAAAATAAAGAACATGAGTGTATCCCCAAAATGAACAGATGAGGGCAAAAGGCTGTTCCGCATTTTTATGACACATTCCCACAGCAGTGCAATAATTAAACATGATACTATTTTGTTTCCTGTAGGATAAAGCAGAAAGCTTTTTTAATTTTGGTTTCTGGAGTGCTCTGCCTGTATTAAATGAATATGTGCACCTGAAGGTTTCACTGCAAAGAATCCTCGAAATGCAGATGTAAAGGTGGAGTGCAGAGAACCAGTACATAATTCAGTGAAATACAGGACCTTTATAGTTAGATCCTTAATCCTACACCATCGAAGTAGAAGAAAGGCAGCCAGCTAGTTTGTTTCTGGTATGTGTGATCTCTCTTCTGGGTAGGAATGCCAGGTCAATGCCAGTCCTTTCCCATCACAGAGTGGAGAGCAGGACAGAAGACAAAACAAATGGAACTTCAGGACCCCTCTGTAACCAACCTACCCTACAATATGCAAAGAGCCAATGCAACTATTCAGCCTATCCCTTTCTTCAACTTGGCGCTGTGCAACAGATGTGGCTTCCTGTCTGAAGCCCCTCCTGTCTGGGATGCTCTTTTCTACAGCTTGAAAAACAAACCAGACCCAACAAAACTGTAAAATCTGAATTTTAACCAATCCTGTAACAATCATGGTAACGCAATGAAGCTACAATGTCTGTGAAAGGTAACTGTTTTAAGCTATTTTATATAATGCACAAACAGAAGTTCATATCCCATTCAGAGCAGTACATCTAGCCAGTTCATATCTATACTCCTGTCCCGCCTGGCGATTAATAGAAATGAACAATTTAACTTACTATCCCAAAGGCTAATCTCTTGACAACAGCACATTTATAGGCTCAAAAAGAAAGCAGTCAGATATTGAAAAGAAATGCCAGCTGTGCTTATTCATCAAAATAATAATCGCATTTAATGGTACATGGGACTTCTACAATAGAAAAAATTTTCCAGAATACTAAGCTTCTTAAAAAGAAACATTCAATAAAGAAGTCTCTGGACAAAATGCTTATTTTCCTAGAGGCAAACACATGATTCCTCCTGTAGTCCAGCAACAAAACACAGGGTTCTTTACTCCACAATACCATCTTGAATTTTATACAATTTTAACTATTCTTAAAGACACGAAAAAACGAAGCCATTATATTAATTCATTAGACTGTTGCAAAAAGTGGCAAACTTATTTTCTTCGTCAATAACTTTATCCATACACACAGTTTTTCCCTAAAACCAGAAAGTAAATCACTGCATTGATTGAAAAACAACAATGCAAAAAATGGTGATTAGAAAGTCAACTTATTTGATATTCTAATTGGAAATAAACACAAATATTCTCTTTCCACTTAGAAAACACTTATTGATGTGTTGTTTGTTTGTTTTTTTTGACAACCCATTTTTCTAGTCTCACAGCAAGTATTCATCTCAACAGGCAATGCACATACACTTTGCCACTCCACCATTTCTTCTTCCTCTATTGCTGTCTGTAAGTATCAACTTTAAACTTCTGTCTGTTGCTGATCACTGGTGACATACAAAAGTTTCAAGCTTTCGCAAACACAGTAAAAACAAAAAGCTGGTTTGGATGCTCTTTTCTATTCTTGAATCAGACTGTTGGATTTTACCCCTCAGCACCAGGGAACAGGCAGTCAACATATTAAGACAGAAGGCATGTATATTCAGTTAGTATAAAGAAAATTCTCAATTTCTGTCCCCCATAACACAATGGTTCTCACAGCAAATAACCATGTCACTGCTGTACTGCTCAGATTCCTATGACAGCATGAAATTTATCAGAGCAGACAGTGCATCACATGTATGTATTATCATTGACCAAAGATCACAAGGCACTTCAGGCTGCAAACAAACTCTCTAATATTTGTGAAGGATTGTAGGAAAGAAGACAAGTAAATCAAGGCATAAGAAAGACAAATGACCTTTCAAGTGTTGCAGTTCCGAGACTGCCACACCAGCTACATCTCCTGGCTTCCAATCTCTGTTGAAAATTCATCATCAATGAGGAATTCATTTAATCAGTGAAAATTAGGGAACTCTCTTGTAATTGTCCACTACACCTGGACACTTCGGAAGCATCCATCTCTAACTACAGTAGAAAATCCATAACAGTATTGCATTCCATCTGTTGCAGAACCACACTGCAATATAGGTTTTTGTGTGACATGCAACTTTGAGAAACAACTGGGATCTTAAGGCATTGCAATCCTGCGGCTTCAATTCATAAGACTGACATCAAAGTCAGTAAGTTGGACCCGAACTAATTTGTCAGAGTTTCACACAAGAGCAAAAATAAATGCCCAACAAAAAAGGACTTCAGTGATACTGTTCTCTACCTGAAATCCCTAGCTGCAGTAACTAGCCACTCAGTAGAGGAAGCCACCTAACCAAATTTGATTCAATTGAAAACAAGTTATTTAAAACATTAGCAAGCAGTAAGAAGCAGCAAATACCCAACACATAATACAGTCTGTTTACTGATCTGATAAAAAAGCCCAAGCTGTGAAGCCTTTTATAAAATTCTTCATCGTGAGGATGCTGAGGCACTGGAACAGACTGTCCACAGAAGTTTTCGACTCCCATCCCTCGAAGCATTCAAGACCAAATTGGATGGGGCCTGGAGAAACCTGGTCTGGTAGAAGATGGGGGTTTAGAACTAGCTGCTCTTTAAGGTCCCTTCCAACCCAAGCCATTCCATGGTTCCATGAAACACTAGAACTGCATGCAAGGGACCGCAAGACAGCATGCAAGCTGGCTTGAGAGACATCATGTATCACACAGAAACAGTAGCAGCAAAGAAAGTTTCAGTGGAAGGGCTGATAGTGCTGATGTTATGAAGATAATCTATTTCAGTAACTGACTAGACAATGCTCTTTACAAAATTTTGATGCCAGACTTCACATAGAATGTTTGTTTGACAATCCATATTTCTCACAAATTACATAGTCTACATGAGTACTGGCTAGTCAAAGTACAATGTAGAGAGCCTTTATCAATGGTTTCAATGGACCAGGGATTTGACAAATTTACTCTTTCCCTTTCTGTAGTGTAAGATAAGCCTGAGGATATATGACTCCATTATGGAGCTTAAGCTTAAACCCCATTTTTGTTTTTAAAATGCACTAGAAATTTTACACAATATATACCTCACATTTGGTTGTACCTTCATCATTTAAATCAAAACTGTCTTAATACATCTTCCTACCTAAGCCTTATTAATTTCAACTCCTAAATATAGCTCGTTTGCAACCAAGTCAGTGATACACCTGAAAGAATTCCAGATTTGCAACTATTTTCTCTAAATCAGTCATGTTCATAAGAGAATTTCACAAAAGGGAGCTAAGGCAGTTTAAAGCTAGCTTTGTAATTGTAGCTGTCAATACGGAATGCGGCGGTTATAACAGTAATTTAGAAAGCCAGAAGGGTTGCCTCGTCAGGATATTGCCGCCTCACCTAAATTCCCCAAAGAGCCTTGTTTTGCAGCAGCTTTTCCAACACTTTCTTTCCTGCTACCACATAAGCTCTGACTCAAGGTTACCCAAGTATTAAACATCACAGATGCTCTCCTCAGTATCTGTCCTAGAGGTAAGGTCACTTCTGGAGTCCTTTTCTATCACAGTACTTGTATTCCCATACAGCTATTGAATGCATGATGCGAATATAAATCTACTGCAATTAAAAAAAAAAAATCAACATAAACCCCTAACTTCAATATATACAAAACCATATTATTTGCAGGAATCCATTTTACAGTAGCCAGTTAAGTATTTTCCCCAAGCAACTGCTCTCTTAACTACACTGTTCCCTTAAACAATTAACATGTCTAGTTTTCCACTTGACTATTCAAAAGCTTTATTTCCAAATAAATTCATTAGTACTAAAAAACCCTTTTGCTCCCTATGTGTATTAAAAGCAGGTATTTTAATCCATATAAGTAATTTACAATTTTATTTCCATTCTAAAGCATTCTGGAATTGAATTTACACTGACCATAGAAGGCAGTTCCCTTCTCCATAAGTATGCCTTACTACATATGTATTTCAGCTTATAACTCCTAATACTCAAAACATATACAGCAGGCTAAAGAACAGATGTATTACAGTTTTCAACATGCTCATTAACAGAAGACAAGTTTCAAGTGAAAGTTAAGAGTTACCATGTTTCCCAAGTTTACACTTTCGTTTTTCACTAAAAAAAAAACCACCAAAAAACAAAACAAAAAAACCCACCAAAAACCAAACCTTTATTATCATAAAATTACACTAGTATAAATTTGTCAGTGGCTAACAAACGACATGAGAATAATTTAAGACCGCTCTCTGCATTATTCCCCTTCAAATTTAATAAATTTACTAATAAAACAAAACAACAAATACTTCTATTAAGTGAAACAACTAAAGCCCCAAACACCATATGAATTTTTATAAGCACTTACACATAGAGACAGCCAAAACCTTGCAGGTATTGAGAGTGACTCGTTTTTTCTTTCTATTACCAGTATGACATTGGAGGACAAGGCAGTTTTCTCCAGACATGAGCCCTCCATTCCCCCAGGTCCCCAG
Organism: Grallaria varia; assembly: GCA_013396735.1. Classification (NCBI taxonomy): domain Eukaryota; kingdom Metazoa; phylum Chordata; class Aves; order Passeriformes; family Formicariidae; genus Grallaria; species Grallaria varia. The sequence goes on from VWZG01010961.1 coordinate 144,945, forward strand.
ACATACTTGTACGCAGACATACAGATGCTCTTTTCAAAGCTCGCAGGGAAGGCAGCAGCGAATAAAGAGGGAACATTTCCCTATCAGCATTCAGCCCTGTCCCCTCACCCTGGGCCTCCACATTCCTGTTTTCACGTCAACCCAGCTCCCAAATGGAAAGTTACTTCTCAGCACTGGAATGCAAACACATTCATCAAAAATGATGCAGAATCTGAAAAAAATTCCACTGACAATGAACATCAAGAAATTCATTTACAGTGGAAAGCCCTTTTCCTCCTTCCTCTTAAAGATCAAATACCAGTCAGAAAACTCGGTTTCACTAGTGACAACTATTTTGCAAAGAGGAAGTACAAAAATTTAGGGTTTCCTCTTTAATGTAATCTTTACCTTGATTATTTTCAATATTCACTACATTGCATTAGCTCAAGCTTTTACTAAAAACTACATTAAAGTCTCACAAAGAAATCTCCACAAAGTATGGTCATCTCTGTCATGCACATTCTTCAGCGCTTTTTTAAGGGCAAAATTCTGTTATAGTTTTACGCATATGTAAATTCAAGATTTTGAACAAAGTTGCTGGTTGAGAATAAAATCTATTTAATTGGCTGATCCTCTCAATCAAAAGGCATATTCTATTTAGACATGTTCGAACAAAAGAAAAAATACAAGTAACGTATCTTCTTGTTTCTCAGGTTCTTATCATTTTCTACAGTACATGCATGCAAGGAAATAAGTTTCATAGATATTTTGATTTTTTTGATAAAAAATTTACAATATAATTAAAGTAGAAATGTAAAGCATGAATATTGCAATGATTTACGCCAAAACTCCAGAAAACAGATATTAAAAAACTTTCCTTGTTCTGAAGTTTTTTAATGGGATGTGCAATGGGTTTAAGATCACTGTTGTGCAATATTTGCCAAGGCAGAACATCTAAATATACCCGGAGATTAAACATTACCCCTGTCCCACCTCCAGTAAAACCAGTCCTTATTGCTTCAGGACTATACATGAATAAATCCATAAGCACAAGTCTATGCACAGATGAGGTCGGTTTCTCAAGCTTTTAATAAATTCAAGATAAAACCAGATCTTAAGCTACAGAAACCAAACACTTACAAGCACTTTTTGTGAAAATTACATTGCTTCAGTTGACATCGACATTTAAGAGAATCATAGAAAGCTACCAAAATGAAAAACAGATGTATAGCATGAAGCATATTTGAAGTTGAGTAAGCCAAAGTGTCTTCATTTGCTTTTAGGTAGCCCTCACCCTGAAAATGCTATTACTACCACAATTATTTACATTCAAGTGCTCTCTTCTGCATTTTCCATCTTCCCTCTATGCTCCACTTGTCAATACCAGAGCAATCCCCGATCCTTTGGATGGATCATTTGCTGCATTCCCTGCCTGCCACTTCCAGACAGCAGTGCCATGACAGGCACCTGCTTTCCATCACTGCATCCATTATTCTCTGATGATACAGAAGCAAAGATGGGCAGAATGTCTGGTCTCTGACAAATCCCAAAACCAAATCTTGTGGGAATAATCAATATTTAACTTGCAACAACACCAAAATGTGCCAGATTTAGTTCTAAAGCAAAGCAGTCACACTGAATTCCTGAATGAAATACAGAGTAGTATTTATTAGATGTCTAGATTGGAAAAAAAAAAAGGGGGGGCAGGGGGGACTATTTTCTGTCTACAATTTAGAGAGATGATAAGGGATTCAGTCAAGTTCATCCTCGTGTCTTTTTTTAATAAAAACCACCACATTTCACTTCAGTAAGACCTGATTGGAATGAAAAAACCTGAGTCTCTCATTATGGCTTATTCAAGCCAAGCTAGGTTTAGCTGGCTAACCCAGACCTCCCATCAACTCATCCTTGCCAGGGATGAAAAAGAAGAAAGTTACAATTCAGAAAATTTAATACATACACAAGCCATTCCCAGAGGAACGCTTAAGTGTTCTGACGAAAACTGAATTTGGCATGGCCATTTTCTGACCCCTCAGAAAAAAGAAACAGAGCCCTTCATGCATGCAGAGCCACTCTAATGTGAACAAGCCCTCCGCTGGGGATGATGCAAGGAGGGAAGGCAGCAGCAGTTTCCCCCACGCTTAGAGCTGCACACTGGAAGCTATGAAATCAAGAGTTTGTCAACTAAAAGACAGGGGAACATTATATAGAACATGAAATGATTTGATAATATATGCTGACTTCTCCAATTCTCATGTGAATTAGTGTCTGTCTTTTAGAAAAAGCAAGTAAAAACGCAAGTAAAGCCCAAACTGCTTTTGACTTGTAATAACTAATATTTTTAATTAAAATGTGGTGGTCCTCTGCATATCAAAATAATCAGTAGATTCACATTTTTTAACTTATTAATTCTCAATGTTATTCTATTTATAGCTTTTTTTTTTTTTCTTCCAGTAAGAGCAAATGGCTGCTTGACAGACATACTTTTCAGTTGAAAAGAAAATTGAAATGCTGGCAAGTGGAATAGAAGTTGAAGAGGCATTTGCAGACCTGTCACTACTTGCAAAACCTGGAGACATGAGCTCACTGCATACCATGGATAAGGAATTAGACTTATCCAGTGTCATATGATAGCTTAGATGTTTACAGGCTCAGATACAACAGCTCATGTGTCAGCAAAGGGACTCACTTGCAACATCACAGCTAAGTACATGCCACTTAATACTACTTTCAGAGAGTGTTTCACAAGACACAAGAGCCTAAGACATCACTGCAGTTCCTTGCCTGACTTGGGACCCAAGCAGTCCACTGCCTGTGGGGGAAGAGGAATCATGGTGCCAGGGGCAATAACCCGGTGCTGCAGCAGGAGAGTGTAAAGGTGGGAAGAGCCCAGCAAGCCAAACTGAGTGAATGCCTGATGACTAACCAGGCCATACTAAAATCACAGAATAAGCACATTTATAGTAAATTAATACTTTAAATAATTCCTGCTAAAAATGTGTGAGAGTTCATTTGAACTCCATCTGAAAGCTTTAGTAAACTTCTTCAGTATTTTGGACACGTTTAGTTGGCATCCTTAGAGATGACAGACTATAGTGCTTTATCGGCATAATGCTCATAGGGATTTATTTCTTATGCAAATGCAACCCAGATCAGAGGTTGCATTAATCTGCTAATTTATAGCTGACTACTGAAAGCACTTCAAAAGAAGTTCCTGAAAGCCCACAGCGAGTAATTTGAAATTAGCTAGATTCTGCAGGTTTGCTTCCAGAGAAAGTCCCCTCAGTCAACCCCTCAAACACATGCCTTACGAACTTCATATAGTTTTTCTTTTAGAACAGACTACTGTTTTGAAAAGTGTGGTTAGCTTTAAAATTTTACCTGGCTACAAGACTGAGTATGGTAGCAAGTTTGACAAGTTTAGGCAAAAAAAAATTAAATAATTGTGTAAAGTCTCACATTTGTTGCTTTTCACTTAGTATTTTCATAATGTTACATTAAAGCTAAAATATTAAGCTGAAAAATGGTTAAAACCCATTCTGAAAAAGTGCTATTAAGAATAACAAATTGTTTTTCAAATTAACTGTAAATTTGCAAATTACTGCCTTGATAGCAACAGGGGATACTGAACACTTTTCAGACTAGAATACCACATAGGGTTCTTTGACGACCCTTTCATAGATGCATATGAAATGTTCACATATAAGCAAAAGAAATGTATTGATGAACTTTCTCTGTTGAATTCAAGCTCAGTATTCATAAACTATATATATAAAATAAACAAACAAAACTGGAAAACTGGAACCTACTAGTAGAGGCACTAACAAAATTTAGCTTGTTGCAGCAGTTCAGCTTTGCATCATCTCTAGCACAGAAAGCTAAAAGGCAGGTACCTCATCAGAACAGCTGACAATAGGTCTTTCTTTGGGAACAATTATCCTTATTTTATTTTTAAATTAGAAGTTCTTGTATTGTTTTATCTCAGAAAACATCCAGAGATGAAAGATTTATTCCTAACCTACTTTTTTTGTTGTTCCTTAAAAAAAAAAAGAAAAAAATTTACTTGAATAAAGACAGCTTTGCTTATGCTTCACATTAATAACGTCTGTATTGCCATGGAGATTACTGTGACATCACAAGATCTACATAATGGTCTCAAAGAATGAAAAGTTGTTGGAAAACATTACTTAAGAGGAAAGACCTTGTCTGAACACAGTTTGACTTATTAACATTCATGAAATTTATTAAAACAGACGAGTATTTTTCCAACATCATACAAAGACTTTTAACATTAGAGTCTAAATTCTGAAGACCTTTTACACTGAAAAATATGTAATAAGCACTTTTAAGTCCCCCTATAGACTTTTGTAATTAAGATATTAAAGTTTTTAGCTTTTTTATATTAATAAAATGACATGTCATCTAGGTTTTTAGTAGTAAAATAAGACCATGCATATTGACATTTTCAACACACACTTTTATGCTTAACTCATTTGATATAACCAATTCATTCACATGGAGAGTTAAACACCAGACATCAATCAGTGGATTACATAAATCTATTTGTACAAAGCAGATATATTAAAGACACATTTGCATATTTGTAAATGAATAAAAAAGTAAAACAGTAGAGTAGTAGTGACAATTTTTTTTAGCAATTTATATTATAATTTGAAAATAAATTCTCCCTCACTTGACATGTTATGTCTTGTATCCCTGAATTAATTTTTTAGAAATATTTGAAAACTTTAGTGTCACCTGAAAGAAAACTCCCATACATTTTCAAATCTTCAACAAAATATTATTCCATACTGCAGAAAAGACCATTTGTAGCAGAACCATGCTAATAATCAAAACAATATCTCAGATTCCTTCCACCTTTTCCACAGTCCTCCAAATACGTAAGTGAACATCATTACTTCAACTTAACAAGATGGTCCTTCACCAAAAAATCACCTGAATTTCACATGAGGCAAAAAAAGGGACTGCTCTCTGTCCCCTCTCTCCACATGGTTGTACTTCTCCCTTTTTGGTATTCTTGACACTATTTTTGCACACAGTTCATTTTGTTGTTATTTTGATGTAAACAATGAACAGATTATTTCAGTTCATTACACTTACGAAACTTGTCCAGAGACCCTTAGAGCACATAAAACAAACATGGACTTCCTTCTGACCTCAGCAAGAATCTTATAATGCAATTTTCTCAAGTAACTGAGGCGGGGGAGTGATGTACTGCAGGTTTGTACTAAAACTCAAAACCTTAAATACCATCAAATTGAATCAAAGGGAACCTTAAATCAGAAGGAAGAGATTACATAACAGGTCATCTTGCCAGCTGCAATATCAATTGTGAAAGCAACAATTTTCTTCTGATAGATACCTTTAATTAGCAATGTAAGCAGTAGTGAATACTGCGGTATAAGAGGTCTCACATTTAACATTTAAATAGCCACTTACATTAAACAGAGAATTTTCCCCTCCTTAGTTTCTCAGAAAGGACTCTCAATTTTTAATACATCCCCATTTGTATGCAACTAATTTACTCTCAATTCAGAAAACAGCTTTTTAATACCAAAATCTGAATATTATAAATATTAAAAACTGAAAATTTAGAAAGAAACTACCAGTATAAGTGAGAACTACTGAAATTAAATCTATATCACATGATTATAATGTACAGAAGAGCCACAAAAGCAAAGATGAACAAGGGTTCCAAGATTGGCAAGATGATGTTCTCAATTACTTTAAATTGTGATATGCTCCATTAGAGACCCTAATGCTGAGATTAGAAAGGTGCCTCTAACCAGTGAGACACAAAATAAGTTAACAAGAAGTCAGCAATAAAACGATATTGTTTCAAGGCCAGCGTTCATTGCAGCACATTTTAGAAATCAGGCAATCAACTAAACAGCACCAAAATTTTTCAACAATGAAGATACATCATCCTCAGGAAAAACTAGTGTCTTCAGTGGAATTAATCTTTTTCATGTCCAGCTTAGTACATTTTTCAAACATTCACCATAATTTTAACCCCAACTTTCTAAGAGCTACCTTAAAGGATTCTCCATAAATCTAGTTTGTTAATCCCTTTCGCTTAATTTTCCTTAAGGCCCTTTTCAGTTACTTTGAGCTATCAAGGTACATTCCTGTTTACACAGAAAAAAAATCTACTGCCCCTGTAACCTCCAATTTTGTTTTTCATTGGTATTGGCTATATCTCACTGAAAAATTTTCATTATATTTATTCTGTATAGCAAATGCAAAAAAATAACCTAAATTGGTTCACAGGCAAAACTCTCAATAAAAGCAGTGGTCTGGATTTACAATGTTAAGTACTTTGTTTCTATGCTCCATATCACAAGCTCATAAATGTAATTTTGTCACTTAAGTAGATACTTTTAAGTATTTTTACACAACCACAGTTTCAGTGGGGAAGATAAACCCCATTGATGTGAATAAAGCAGAACACAAGTCCTACCTTATTTACTTAAGTGTGGAAATGATGGCAAGAAATACCATCTTGACTGAGCTTACAAATACCATGTGTGAAACAATGAAAAACCAACTAGAACAACGGCTCTTGAATGTACAAGCTCTGCATCAGCAATTAATGGTGTCTCTCCTATAGAAAGCATAAAAAAAAATTGTTCTGAACATTCCACAAATACACCCGGGCACCAGCAGGTGATCCAGACCATCTCAAGTTCATCATCACATCTTTTGCACTGAAAGAGACAGAAGTCTGTAGCTCTGGTATGCACATCTAAAAAATCAGTACAAGGTTTGCATTTGCGAGAGCTTCTGAAATTGGCTTTTCTGCTACCATGAGCATTTCCATCCCTGAAAGCCTCCCTCACCTTAAGCAGAATCAGAACTACTCAGGCTCACTTAAAACTTACTCAGGTCATTTGACACTTTCTGCTTCATCGTTACCTTCTTATGTCCTCAGAACAAGGTTGGAAGAAAGCCTGGTACCACTGGACACACTACACTAAATTTCTATTTTTATTTTCAAAATATGTCAGCATAATATGTCCCTTAATATTTTATCAGCTCTGCAAAAACAAAATTCCAGTAGCACTGAAATATGACTGGAACAATGCCAGACACCAGACAATCTCATCATTTAAGAACTGTCTCCTCTTCTATTTCCCAACACCTCAGATACAGGCAGCACCCTTGGAAAATAACCAAACTTCAGTGAATTCTTCAGTTACTCAGCAGAACAGAAGAGGGGGGGATAAGGAAAAATTAGCAGTAAAAATCATTTTAAGTATTCACATTTTAAAAAACCTGTACACCAATTTTTTTCAAACTTTAAGAAAAGATTCAGGTGACGTGACTGGTACAAGTAGCCGGTGTTCTGCATCACCAACTTTGCTGAAATAGCAGGTGACATCGCAAGACAAGGCCTCGTCAATTTATGGCTCAGCTAATTCAGCTACAGCCAGAGTTGACTGCGTCTTAAGGGATGAAGTCAGATTTAGAGAGCTTGAAGCCTCCCTGCTAGACAGCCCTCAGGGAGCTGAGTTCAGAGACAGAGCCATGGCAGCTCCAGCTCCTTGTGAGGAAGACTGCAGTGACACACAAGAACGACTGCTGGGCTTCGCTGATAACACTGCCCATGATACCAACAGGAGATAAACAAATTCAAGGTAGATGGCCAAATCAGGCACTCCCAATAAAATGATACCTTTTGTAAGCAAGCATTTATTTTCACTAGAAGTCTGAGTTTCAATAAGCAATCACAGTCACATGCACTGTGGTAAGTCTAATTTTCTGCTTGTAGGTTAACAGTAAACATCTCCATCGAAAAGGACATATGCAGTCTTTTGGGCAGATACAGACACTACAAAGCAATTAGTGCTCATTTCTCAAGGTCTATTTAAAATTCATTGTGAGTAATTCATGGTAGCCATATCCTCAGTCATAAATGGACTGACATCACTACTACATCCAACTTCTTTCTTCAACCTGTGATCTCAGTCTTTCCCAGATTAAACCACAAAAATCACACTACTTCATGCTTCAGTTTCAGCTGATGGACTCAAATGCTCAACCAGGGCATTCAAACCAGACAGAGGACAAGGCAGCACAGGGGGTCAACCCACAAAAATACCATATTCTATACCTTCCCACCAGCCCTTAGATATGGCCAGGAGCACGGCTTCAGAACACCACTAGCTGGATACAGATGTATCAAAGCAACAAACAGGTCACAGGAATATCCAGCAGGGAAAAAAAAAAAAAAAAAAAAAAGTCTTCTGTTAAAGAGAGAGAGAGTTTTGAGAGCAAACTAAATCCAAAGTATACATTTTCAAATATCTTAAACAGACTTGAAACTATAACCTAGGGAGTTATTTTCCTCTACAAAGATCCAGTGTATGGCCTTCATGTTTCTATCATGATCCTGTAAATCCTTAGCCATAAGCAAAACTCTGAACCTGGGAAAAGCCAAATAAGCTCAGCACAGCCCTTGATCAACTCCCTCTGCAACCTAAACAACTAAACCAGTAGTTCCCAAAGGCACAACTCTGAGCCTCCCCAAATCCCTTGTTCTAAAACTCTCAGCTTCTTACTCAAGTTAAAAAAAAAATCCCTTTTTAGGGGATTTTATAATGGTTTAAAGATTTGTGTATATTGATAATTCTCAGTTAAAATCCCAGTCATTCTGTTATCTCATAGCTTTCAGCCAGCAATAGCCATTATCAATAAACATTAAGTTGCATATATATTAGAGTCATATACCAAGAGTCGGATTTTGGTGTTGTGATTAAGGCTATCAGTGTAATTTAATGCACTGAAAAGATTGATCAAAGGCAGTTCTGTATTCAAACTATAAACACACCATCAGATATATGTAAACCACACAAAACAAGAATGATCCAGATATCACAAAAATTGGAAAGTATGTTTCAGATACATAGAGCCCTCTAAAAGCAAGTAGATAGCTAAGGGCTCTGACCCAGCACCATTACACTCACATTTGTTACCTGTTAAATAAAAAAGCCTGTCAAAATCCCCCAAAAAGATTCCTTTGAAAAGTTACTTTTCCTACGTTAATCATGATACACTTGAAGGACAAAACATTTCTGCACACACTGAGGTTTACTATTGCTTTACACACATTCTAAACAAGTCCATAATTTCTTCAATGAGTTTCCAGTACAATTAGATATTCCATTCCATTTTTTAAGTTATTTTAATATAGGAAAGACCAGAGGGCTAAATCATCAATATTTATGTAGATATATCCCTTTTCATTTTGAATAGAGTAAAAAACAGATGTTCTCTCACCTTCAAAACTTAATCTTTTAATTAGAGGAAAAAATGTAAATAATTGCTCTCCTATGTACAGTTTGTAAACTTGCCAGAGGGAACACAGCCCTCCATTGCCACATGAAGCGATAAGGGGAGAACTCATTGGATATGGCAGTGAAGAAAGAAAAGAGGCTACAGCAAGGGAACAGTGTAGATGAGTGAGTAGTTAAAGACAAGCGTGAAGCCAGGCTTGCACATGGCAAGTTGGCATCACAGGACGCCTGAGCAGCACAGCACACACCACCCAGATGGTCTCAGGAGCATTTTAGGAAAAAAGGAGAAAAACCCAATTACCAGAGCCTATCACTTCAAGTAACATTGTCCAGCAATTCTGTATTTTGATGCTGCTACGAGTTACTTGCATCCTCTGGACACAGAGTCCAAGGAGCAAGCACAAGGCTGACTGTGGGAGATCTAGGAGATCCTTAAGTCCTACAGCTCCTATTTAAGTAATATGAACAAACCCAGTAGAATTTACACCAGAAGCAAAGTTGTGGTACAAAAACCACACAGAAAATCCAAGCAGATAACCAAATGTGGTGAGAACATGGAGCAGGCCAAGGTACACTGGAAGACCATTCCAAAAGACATTTGGAGGGACTGTCACATTGTTGCTGTCAGTGGCCATGAGAAAACCCAGGAGAGCCAGGACAACCCTCAGGGAAATGTATTTTCTGCTCATTTATTTTCTGGACGTCATACATAAACCTCATTCTACCATGTGAACTGCTTCAGGGTACAGATGCTCAAGGGAAACAGTGAGGGGCCTTGGTGCTAATTTGTGCTAGTTTGGTGGTCATGGTGGGAGGGAAGAATTAAGGAAAGCTTAGTTTAACCATAATACATGCCTCCTATGTTAAAGGAATAAGTATGAAAACAGTTAATAGTAAAATTGGGGGAAGATTGATCTTCCTCACACTAAACTGACAAATATCAGTGTTGCAATTTACAGAAATTAAACAGAAGAACAAGATTAAGCTTTACTTTATGTCACTGAAAATATGGCAGCTTTCATTGTTCAGGTCAAAATTCTTTAAAACTGTGGATTGTACATTTTACCTAAATAGTAAGCTAAGATAATAAAATCCAGCCTTATGAACACTATTTGCTACCTGATGGCTTGACATTTGAACAAATATACGTTAAGCTATATGACAACAGGGAAATAAAATTAAACTCATTATGTTTTCAAAAAACAGACACGATTTGGATGCTAAAGTTTCCAAAGCAAGTTACTCAAACTAGGACTTCATATATTCCAATATTCCATCTTGAAAAAAAAATTTTATTTTTTTTTAATTTAGAAATAAAGTAGCTAGTTACAAGTAACTTACAAGTCACCTAATACATTATACAACTTTGTCAAAAATTGGCAGCTCTGACACTCATTTCAAGCTATTTCAATTAGCGGCTATCTGACCATATATTACAAAGCTGCTTAATTTTGGACTGCCATACTATTTCATTCCTGAGTGGGCGTCCTAGTTTTGGCCAAGGACAGCGTCAATTTTTCACAGTAGCCATGAAGGGACAGAGCCTGGAGCCATATGGGCATAGCCAAGACAGTGAGTTATTCAATACCATCTTACATCATGGCCACGGTTGTGGACACAGGGTCCATCTGCCACTGTTCATTGTCTTGGCTTGGTGAGCACTTTTCACATAAATCAACCCTCTCTTTTGTACACTGTTATTAGTATTGTTGCTGTTATGGGTCCTGTTTATCTCATTGCAGTTTCCAGTAAATTGTTCTTATCTCATCCCATACTCTCTGCCTTTTGTATCACCCACCAGAGGGGGAGGGAAGCGACCTGTGTCAGGTTTGGGAGAGTTGGGGTGGTGGAAGGCAGTGCCTATATTAGGGAGTGCCATTCCTAAACCATGACACTGGGAAAGCAAGGGGGTGACCATTTCTTATGTTTTTAGACAGCTCAGGGAGTCGGGGCAGGCGGTGTGTTATTTTCTAAAACAGTTTTCTTCCCAGTCTATAGATTACCTGTCTGTCAAACTTAGTCATCACCCTACTGAAAGAATCTTAAAATGGTATCTAGCACTAAAAATGAAAAGACATGGAAACAATGATTTGGAAGAAATAAAATAAGTTTACCTGACATAAAATATACAACAAAAGCACATTTCCAGTGTTATTCACCAACCAGTCTGAGGATGCTATATCTGAAACTAAGGTAAGTCAATTAGCTAATAGAGGACAAAAATGCAAATAATATGCTGAGCATATGCAGTCAAATGCACTAAGGTACTTCCACGCTTCAACCCAAATTTAATGATAGCCCTCTATGCTATTCTTTACAGAGTCACATGCCAACAGTCACAAAGTTATGAGTAAGATGGAATTCTGCACAGCACTGAGAACACACGTGCAAGATTGAAGGCAGATTTCATCTATCTAAATTACCCTAATGATATACAGTCATTTTAAAAGAGTAAAATCCAACAAAGAATAGAAAATGCTCTTGAAATTCAGGGATGGGTAGGGGGTGGAACTGGGGGGATGACAACACATGTCTTATTTCAAATTTGGTCTGCTACTGCCCAGCCACTATTCCATGAAGCCAAGCTTAAGAAAGTCAGGAGGACAGGCAAGGAGGAGCCCGCAATCTGAGCAGGATTGGCAGGATGCAGCCCAAAGAACCTGTCCAGCGGGATTTACTACAGGTGCATGGGGCAAGCTTCAAAATGACAGAATAGTTTTAAAGTGGAAAATAATGAAGAGTTTTGGATGGTGATGTTTAGGCATGAATTACTCTTAGCTCAAGGAAAAGAAAAGTTAGGGAAATGGGAATTCTCTGAGTCAACCAGATTTGGAGAGAGGAACATACTTCTTGCTTTCTACATATTTGATTGGTCCTACACAGACTTCTTAGCTCCATCCTGCTCTCTTACAAGCTTCACATGTTGCAAGATAATTTCTTAGTGGCTTTGTAGATAGGCAAAGACAAAATGGATTAAACTGAAAAAACCCACACTAAATTAGTGTAAATATGAATTTATTATTGCAAATTCAGGTTACTCAAATGACAGTGTTTTAGCCAAACAAGATAGAGATCAGATGATCTCTATTTTGCCATGTTTATGTCTCTTCCTGATATCTTAAGATTCTTAAGATTTGTAGCATATAGATTTTAATATAGCTGTATAGTTTAACACTTTAAACAGCTACTTTTAACAGTTACTAAGCCCCTTTCTCATGTTTATATAAAATTCTCAAAATTCTTGAAATTTTGTTTAATGTTCCTTCCAAGGAAAATAATTTCAGCAAGGACATCCTGTTTGGGACACATACATAGAAGGACATAATAAGATATCACTGTAGTCAAAGCAGGAGGCTCAGAAACCTTGAAGAAGCTCCAAAGAAGGCATGTGATGTGAAGATGGCGATGGTGAAGAAGTAAGGGGCCTTTTACTTTAGCATTCCAGCTAATCTGTCTTTTCCACCCAGCATGCATATCTGAGCAGTTCACTGTTTCCATCTGAGCAATTCACTGGCAGTGTAAGTAAAGCTGAAAAACTTAGTTTGCTTCTCCAGTTTTGCTTTATTAAATAAATAAAGTACTTATTACCCACCAGTATTCCAAATCAGAAATTTAACCTAAGTGCCCTCTCACCTTTTCCAAGTTTCTTATTCATAGATGAGCCTGAGGCCCAGATATTGCAACTTACCTATTTAAAAATAAAAAATCCTGATTAACCTTGTCCTAAATTTAAAGAAGGCCCATGCCTACACTTTGATGACTATTGGTTCTGAGCACAAAGCCCATCACTAGAGTAACTCTGGTTTTACACTCCAAAAATACTTTCTATCTTATATAATTAAAGTTACTTAATTTGGATTTCATAGACTTATGTTATCTTTGTTAATTAACAAATTGTCTCTCTTGCATTTGCTTCCCAAGACACCAACTTTGACATCTACTTGACTTTATCCACATCTATGAAACTTTTCCTAATTCCATGCTTGTACTTCACAAAGATCTCAGACACTGTTCCACCAGATGTAATTTCTGAATTTCTCCATGTGAACCGCCCTTAAATGCTCTGCTTAGTGTCATGGGATCTGTAATGTTCTGTTCATGTTTCCAGGAAGAATCTTAAGCTCATTATTCATTTCACCTCTTTTCAAGTGTCCAAAAGTTTGTGGAGGCACAAACATTGCTGTATTTCAAAGGAACCAAAGACTCTTGCCACACACTATATACAACCATCTCACATTAATTCAGTTATATAACCCTTCTCCTGGTATCTAAAGGTAGCACTTTCTGTCAGCTTTTTTTCTGGCACTGCATAGGAAAGGTGCCACTCTCCTTCTGCTGATGTTTATGGATGACATACGGGACAATTTTCAGTCTGTCAGCAGCAGGGATCCTATAATCTGTTGTTGTGATACTTTTTACAAAAACCAGTTAACATCATCTATTTGATGGCACATCAAACATTCTATCAGTAGTGCCTGTCCTTTTACAGATGCAAGACAGTGGACTGCACCAAGAACATGATATCATCACCAAATGGAAGTCTCAAGACTAGCATTGCTCTCCCACTGAAAGGCAGATTTGATGATCTAATTTTTCATACACCAACCAACACTAGCTCTGAAGTGGTTTTCCACTGTTTAAAACTGTAAAAGTTTCCAGTATTTTCCATTACCATGATGCCATACAGAGACAGGTCATCCTTTCATTCTGCCTTTCACAAATTTTATTACATGCCACTTGCTTCAAAGAAGCCTTTTACAGCAGTCTGAATCAATATGCATATAACCAGGATCTTAAAGGGATTCTTCTCTAAAATGATCAAGTTCAGCCACATTAGTCTAAGATCTTTGCAATCACTTGCATTTTTCCCACAGCTCAAAATTATTTTTATTTTTACTATAGCAATGTACATTTGAGCGTCTCACACTCAAACTTTTTTCCATGTAAAATACCACTCTTCATTGCAAGTCCATTTCCTTGAAGCACAAGCTTAAACACAAGCAGCAAAACCTGCAGTAACATGATCAAGCATATTCTGAAACATGCACCAAAGACTTGTGCACAGTAAGTAAAGCCTCAGGAAACCTCACAAGTTCTAGTGCATCCTACGGCTGAAAGTTGGATTACTCACAGGAACAGACTACTTGGTACTTTACTCCACTTTATCAGGTTTTTTTGCAGTTTTACTTTTTAAATTGACGGGAAATTGACATTTTGGATGGTTGTACCCTGTCCACAATGATGGGCTTTCAATTTTAGATATGGGTATAAAACAGTTACCACAGCTCGTAAAGGCAGGAAAAGTGTAGTTTTGTGTGTTCTATGTTTTATTAAGCATAAGACACTGCCTGTTAATTCTAAAAATTCTCCACATGTCATGATTTATATTTAATATATAGAATGCAGTATATTCATAATTGACATACCTGCTCCTTGGAAGAAACATAGATTCTTTAATGAAGACTGAACCAGACAGCAGGATATACCAACAGCTACCAATATCATCAGGGCTGGAATAATAAAATGGAAAAAAAAAAAAAAAAAAGGACACAGTTTAAAACACTTGATTTAAATTACAGCAATAANATAAGAATGTCTCATTTCATTTATTTCACTCTTTTAAAAGCATGTATCTATCTATTTGGTAACAGCACAAATCCAATTAAATATAACTGAAAGTGTTAAAAATTAAGTCAAGCTACAGTAAACATATAGTATTGTATTATGTTGAGTGCATTACGTTCCTCTTGCTGAAGAGAACTGTAGCCCCTTCCGCTCTACAAATAAGGCTTCCTTTCCAAATTCTAGCCATCTCCTCTTAACCTTTTCTTCAAGATAAACATGTGCCTTTTGGCATCAGCTTACCTTCCCACAAGGTAAGAAACCATTGGAAACATTTGCAGATGGTGAACCTACATTAGATTTCTAAGTCTTCATTATCTCTACTACTAGCACTACCCCTTTCATGTCTCTTCCTGGCACAAGACTAAATTCCAGATAAAGAGGACAAGAAGTTTCTTCTCCCATATAGAGGAACTGGACGAGAATATCATCATCCAGGCCCAGTTCATGCTATTGTAGATTTATATCTTTCTCCTTGAGTAATACAAAATCCTTTTCATATGCTTGGGGACACAGTTTAAAAACTGTTTAAAGACTCTTCTTGGATAAGTTCAAATAATGTTTGGACAGAAAAATAAAATAAATTAAGGTTACTAGAAATAGCTGCAGTAGAAGTCTTGTTCCATTTCAATAGTCAACACTGAGAATAATTCTACTTTACTTCAGTTTTTACTGCTCCTGCTTCTTCCAGAGAAACTCACTAATTGAATTCAAATACGTCATTATGAACTGCATGAGCATTCTTATCTGAAAACCACCCTAGTGCCACTAAGACATGCAGATTACTTAATTAATTTGTAGCACCTTCATTTTCTTAAATTACATATCTCAAGTCTTTAGAAACAATTAGGCCTAACTTCAAGCAAGAACAGCCCACATCTTGTAACGATGATGACAGTATAGTATTAAACCTAATTTTAAATCTAAGTAGGCAAAGTACATGTTAGCAGCATGTTTTTCAGTTGAGGAACTTCAGTTTAAGAAGTACGTATAAAATGGCCCTCAAAACAAGAGAGGGGGGAGACAGCCTAAAATAGCTGAGAGCAAACCAACCAATCTAAAGATGTGCTCCATTTTCTTTTTGCACTCTATAATACAAGTGTGAGAGAGAGAACAAACATCAGAAACAAGCAGAATTAAGAGAGGAAATTAAGGACACAATCTGCGGCCAAGAACAGAAGAGCTGAGTACGATGATGGAGCTTGTATTTCTTTTCCACCAGCTGATGGTCTAACCAGTGAAGCCACACTGGTCAGCCACACACACTAGGTCAGAGAAGACTTAACATCTTCAAAAATGAAGACTTCAGGAATACTTTTTTACACTGACAGACAACAGAAAATTAAGCAATAACACAGTCCCACAGCTAAAACAACAAGATTTTGTTTCACATAGTTGAAGAGCTCCAAGCCGCCTTTTCTGAAGTGCACCTCACACAGGCCTGTATCACCCTCAAACTTGTTGGCCTAGAAAAATGAACATTGTACATAAGTACAGAGAACCAGATAAACCCAAGAAAACCAGCATTTCAAATGAAAATGTCAATCTTAAAAGGATAAACATGGACCTGAGTTAAGTTAGGCATCTATAAAGATTCTTTCCCCCACAAGTCCTTCACTGACAGGCGTACAACGACATTGCTGCTGAGCTGCAAGTCTGTTGGGGCTTTTACTAAATTCAAATAATCTGGACAACTTAGCACAGTTGAAACAGACATTTTCAGCAATTCGGCGATTTCCCAATTAGCTGGGAAATAACTGTATTAAAATGTCAATTATAATTTTTCTATGTGGATTATAGTATATTACCATGGATGGAAGTTTTGTATATATTTTGCCCTTTTCTAAAAATTGGCAGTTTGACCACGTATAAAATGTAGTCTGATAGATAAGAACCTGGGGTCATAGGCTTTATGATTCTAAAGCAAAAGTAATCTAGAAGATCTGTTTATATTTCCAGAAAGCCATTTCCAATTATAAAATAATTGAAGCAGAAAAAAATATTAAGCCAAAATACTTTAACTTCCGTAAATCTACTAATATACCATCTTTTATTTCCCTCCTTTTAAGATTTGATTAACTTTTTATTATTTCTAATAATAAACACCTCTTTGTGAGGGGCTTTAGTTATCTTTTCTCGTTGGAAATCTTTTGACTTCAAAGAGAAAGGCAGCTACTGGCTTTCACAAGCACCAGTCAGTATGTTCAATATTCAAATTCTTAATGCTACTTTTGAAACTACCTTTGAATTATCTAACAAACAGCTAAAATGATTATACATTTAACTGAAGTGGTTTATTTTTTCTTATTTGATCATACACAGCATGACTTTTTATTCAGTTAATCATTCAACTCAGTTTTCTCTCTCTCACTCTTTTTTTTTTTTCCTTTTTTTGCCAGTTCACAGGTTTATTCTCTTTCTCTGCAAGCTGGCTCTTCAACACTTGTTGCACTTTCTCACTTATCTATCGTGAACATCATACTTTATATATAATCAAAAGAAGCATCTGCGCATTTGACAGCTGAAAGTGTTGATTAAAAAAATAAAGAAAACTTTGGGAATACCATCTGATGGGACTTATTTTCCCTTTGCTTTATGTGTACTTGACAAAATGTTCTTATTTTTATAGTGACATTTAAGAATTTATAAGCTCTGAGGAATTTGCATCTTGCTTATCTCTTGAACTCAACTCTTTAATTACCTACAAATAAAAAAACCCCTTCAATATTGCTGTGTCACAATAGTGGAAGATTACTACATAAACTGTCTGTATTCAAGGTATCTTCCCTGAAATACACTGCGTATTTTTTTAAAACTTTCACTGCCAGCCAGAACATGGTAAATATTTCCAAGCCAGTCTTCAAGAGCAAAGAACACTGTTAGGGTTTTAATTCTCTTCCTTTTTACAACCAGAAGTGTGTTTATACAGTCTTGAACAAAACATCTGAAAAAATATCACACATATGGAAAATACTTCCCTTCCTCCAGAACACACACGCTTCTCTCTCTCAAAAGAAACAAAAAAAAAAAAAAAAACCACCCCACTAATTTATTCCTTTCATATGAAAACACGTAACTTCTGCACTTTTCAACACTTGATCCACTCTCAGTTGATTAGAATTAAGCCTCAGAAAAACCATTTGGCAGCCAGCTTTTGCTAGACAGTACTGTTCAAAGAAACACATGCAATTCTTTCATTTTATGGATTCTGGGCTTTCTACAATCGTATTCAAACATCATGTGGCTTTCAATCAAGCTTCCATGTTTTCTGTACTATGCTTGACATTTTTTCATCAACAATGCATTTGCATTCTACAGGACTTTTGTGCCTGTAATGAAAGACAGAAGGAACCACAGAAGGATGATGAACTACAAAAGCACTTCTTCAATCCACCTGAGGACTCATGCAAGTATCATTTTACCCAACAGAGAACACTCACATTTGAAAGGCTCTCTTTGCAATTGCATTTTACGTTTTGTTCTACACATCAAAACTGAATTCTAGAGAATAAGCCTAATTATCAAGTTTTCTTTCAGTGCCAGAATACTGCCTACCGAGGGCAGTCCACAGAAGTATTTAAAAACTGTATTTGTGCTAAAGATATTTCTTCTATCAAAGAGAAAACAGCAAATTGTGCGTAAAAACTTTTATTGTGGACAGGACACATCCCTAACTGGGGTTGCTGGAGGATATTAACTCCACTTCATCCAAAGTTAGCTGAAGCAGGATAGATGCTGATGAATTTCCCCCAAAAGCATCCTTATGGGGACACTGGGGGTTTTTTCAGCCTAGAACAGTTGAGGCGAGGGTCCAGTAGCACCTGTCAGTCAAGCTAATGTAGACAGGAAAGACATCTGACAAGTAAGACCTTTCCAATGACTAGTTTTTTAGTAAGGATGCCACTGCTGTCCATCATTACCACAACCACTGAAACAGCAGCTGTCACACATGAGGAGACTGGAGCAAAAGCTCCACAAAGCAATGAAGCTGGTGAAGGGTCTGGAGCACAAGTCTTATGAAGAATGGCGGAGGGAGCCGGGGTTGTTTAGCCTGGAGAAAAGATGGTTCAGAAGGGACCTTATCACTCTCTACAACTACCTCAAAGGAGGTTTTATCAAGGTGGGGGTTGACCTCTTCTCATAGGCAACAACTGATAGGACAAGTGTTAGCCTTAAATTGTGCTAGGGGAGGTTTAGATTGGATATTGAAAGGGTTGTCAAGCACTGGAACAAGCTTCCCAGTGAAGCAGTTGAGTCACCATCCCTGGAGGTATTTGAAAAACATGTAGATGTGGTGCCTGGGGACATAATTTAGTGGTAAACCTCACAGTGCTGGATTAATGGTTGCACTCAATGATCTTAGAGGTCTTTTCCAACCTGAATGATTCTATGATCCACATCAGATTGAAAGCAAAGCTCACTCAACTCAGGCAAGCAGCACCCCTACCTAGTTTTGAATTCCTCTCCTCATCCTCCCTCCAGTCTTCCAGGGCTATATGCACAGCAGGAGTGGAAATAACTGAAATCAGGAATCCCTAACGTCTACCTTTCCAAGCAGGCATTCAGAGAACTTATCTGCAGACAAAATTTTACTTTACCTGGAGCCCCTAAGTGATAGAATACATTTCTTCAACTACCTGAGACCGGGGAAAAAGGGTAGGGGGGGTGTGGCTCTTTGGCAGGAGGGTTGGGTTGTTTGGTTTTCGTTGTTTATTTTGGGGGATTTTCAGCTCAACTACTGTTCTAGATATTAATTTGGATGAAACTTAGGACTAAGGTTAAAAGTGGCCTACTGAATGCAACAAAGCTATCCACTTTCCTAAGTTACAAAAAACAAGATTTATTACCAAGAAAGTAAGATGACACAGGCAATTTATCCTGCAGAGAATCAGAATGAAGTCAACCCAAAAGTTACACATTAAGAACAAAATCAATACACCTAGTCATTCTGTCATGAAAATCAGATTTGTGCTCTGTGATGTCAACAAAAAAAGAACTCAAAGCAGCAAGATTCAGTGTTCTTCTAACAACTATGATAGAACTATCTACTGATACAGGTTTCATAATACTCAGGTTCTACTAGTAACCTTTAAGTGGTGCAAAACTGAAAGCCAGTACCAAAACAGTCACCAATATGCCAGCTTTATTAATAATCTGCACTTCAGTTGTATAAAATCTGAATAAAGCTACCTGAAATCTTGACTCTCTAGCACTTTTGAGAGCAGGGGATTTACTGGGAAATCTATATATAATTTCCCAGAATGCCAGAGAACTTAATTGACAGGAATTCTGGAGCTAGAAACAGAAACCCATCAACTGGACTGCATGCCTTCCCATCGTGTTTCCCTCCCCAGCTCCCTTGACAGAGTCCTTTAACACAACTACAACCCGCAGCCAGACAGCAGACCTCTTTGCCCTGAAAATGACACAAAAAACTGAAGACAGAACTATTCAAAGTAATTTCATAGCTGTCACTGTCTGTTCTGTTTGGAAACTTCAATTACATAATTATGCAGCAGCCTATGACATCACTAGGTTGTCACCATTGATGAGGTTAGGCAGTATTTTCAGACTTAGGTCTTCACATTTTCTAGAATACAACAGTTCTTTGAGTCCTCAGAGGCACTCAAAAGTTCAAAAATCATGACGCAGTTATAAATCTCCAGACTTCCAAGACCCAAGAAGTTTGCAGGCCTTCTCAAAGTCTTCAGCGCTTGTATCAAACCCTTCATGCTATGATCTGTTTATTCCCATAGAAGGAGCAGCTTCTTATTCCCACATCCCCAACTAGCTACATACACACTATTTAATACCAAAGCTTTATTTTCTAATTTTAATTATTTTCTTTCAATAGAAAGCAATCAGCAGCACTTGTACATTTGCAACTATGTATCTGAATTAAATATTCATAGCGTATCAGAGACATTATGCACAAGAAATAACTTGTTTCAAAACACATCCCCTACACCTATGGATTCTGTGAAGCACCTGTGTACAACAGGACAGGTTTTCCCATTTTAGCCTTCAGATTTCCTGATCCCATAAGGTGCTGGAAAACACTTCAAAATATTCAGCTACAATAAAGATTTAAGTCAACCTGTTGAAAGGCCAAGGAAATCTCAAGTATCTGTAGTATCTGCCTCTAGCCTAACAAGCCCTGATGCATCATTTTCCTTTAAAACCTCTTTAGAAATAGCTAGATTTTAACAAAAGCAAACCATTTAATTTACATTCTCCATCAAAATGAGATAAGACTACTAAGACCTCTGGAATAACAAATCATAGTCAGCACATGCTTTCCATGTGCCTTTGGTTCAACTAAGATAATGAACACCGTAACTACAGTGGCAAGATTTTGCAGGTCTTTGTGATGAGTGCTGTCAAACATGCTTTCTGTCAAAGACCTCCTTTCTGTGCAAAATTCAGTACCTGGACTTGAAAGCACACACTAACCAGCAGTCTTTGCTGCTCTGACCACCTTCTGTTCATTGGTTTCTTAGCCCTTGAGAAAAGCTAAGCAGCACACAGGTCTCAGTGGAAAGAAGCATGGAAATCACTTCCATATAACTACTGCTTAATATTCCTCTTACAGGAGTTATTTCTATCCCGAGACCTAAACAACGGAGGTGTCATTCTCCCTCCAACATTGGACTGAATGGTTTAGCAACACCATATGCTGGAAGGACCCCTAACATAAGTCAAACATCAGATCCAGAATTACTTTCTACTCACAGCTGCTTTTCAAGCTATGTCATAAAAAGGCAATGAAAGCAGCAAGAACAATTTCTTGGTTGTGAAGGAGCTACTTGGATTTATGGAGACAATAATTCTTTAAAATTCCAACCACTAAAGGATTCATTCAAGACTTGTATATAAACTGGATATAGTACCATCATCCTACAAGCTATAACACTTGTAACTGTTCTGACAAAAGAACTTATATTACAGACCAAGACACACTTAGAAGACTACATTTTCATGTAATCATACTCAATGCATTCAAAGTTGAATAAATTTCAGAAAGTAAGCATGGAATAATTCCAAAGACATTGTTCATGCTCACAGATCTCCACTTCAGAGAAGCAGAAACAATGAAAACTTGACATATCTGAACTGGGACCTCTTTCAGGCATTTAAGCACTACACAAGAAGAAATCACAAAGAACATGGCTCTGCAAGCTTATGCTCCATAGGATATTCTTCCAGCAGGTTAATCTGTCTGTTTCTCTTTGCTCATTTTGGTTATCTTCTGTCTGCTGAAAGCTACAGGTAGTTAATCATTTTAACTGAATAACCATTTCCACAATTAAACATTAGCCCTGAAGAGCCTGGGGATGTCGAACATGTCTAAGTTGAACAGTTCTCTCAGGTAGACATCTCATGATCTGAAGACACTGCCCACTAGCACTGTAGTATTGTCACAGTCAGAATAACCAGAAAACTGTTTACTAACATTCTCAGCACTGTCTATAAGTCTTCTTATTACAAACATTTTAGATGCTTTTGATGACATTAAGAGGTATATCCCAAATACAGAAGTAAGAGAGGTTGTTACTTGATGCATTAGCCACAGTTTTCAAATACTTTTTTTTATATGAACACATTGAAGTCATAATTAGAGTGAGGGAAATAAGAACAAATATAAGTTAAAACATTCAGTAATAAAACTAATAACACAGGATTTAGACCTTCTGATTTTCACTAAACAGGCATCTTAAAATGCATATTTCAACTGATGTCTATATTTATCTTTTATTAATGGACAAGATGAAAACTGGTGTCTTGTCTCCTGGTAGAAAGAATGGGAAATGAAGAAGATTGAACCACAGGAAGCAATTACTCTGCATTCATGAAAACAAATAATCAGAAGTATATTTTTCCTTAGAGTTTTATATTTATTAGGATTCTTTTCCACTGATGAAATAAGTAAAAATATAACAGAAAATTCAGTCAAATTAGAGATTATTACAGGGTCAGTAATGCCTGTCAGTCTAAGGCAGCTGATTAAACAGGCAATCAATAAATACATTATGCAAATATACGCACACAAGCTAATTGACCTATTGTCACTGAAGTCTTGATATTACTTGTACAGTGAATTAGCCCTTGATATCAGAAGATAAATTCAGAACAAAAATTAGTCTCCTAAGTCACCAAAAGTAGTAAAATAAAATGATCTTGTGTCCAAAATATTCTATGATCAAGACAGACAAATCTGGTTTTTTATCTTACAGCTTCCTAATATTTCTCCAAAATGAAAGCTTTTATTCTCAGAATTACAGCAACAAGAAAAATGTGATAGGTTTTAGTGAAGTATTTGCAGTGAAGAAGGTCCAAAAATATTATTTCAGTCGTCATTCAAAGTCGTCTCAAAATCAGGTCAAACAGTAACAAATTTGGAACTGGCTATGCAAACTAACATTGATCACTGACACTATTAAGAAGCCTTGATTCAGTGTCTGTTGATATAGAGACAACTGCCAAGTCCTTGAATGTGTTTGTTTCAATGATACACATTGCCTGAGAAATTTCCCACTGAAAATGTTTCCACAATACAACATATGAGCTCAGATTTACTGCAGTGCAGAACTGGCAGTTATCCCAATGCTATTCTGGCAACTGCCCAGCTATTAGAAGGTGCAATACACCTTTGGGAATCCTTTCAGAACAGAGAAGTATTTAAAAAAAAAAAAAAAGAAGAAGAAGAGACCAGCTCTACTGTAGCAGTTCTTCACATTATTAAATATACTGCCTGCAGGGGTCTACTTGAAAATTCAGATACTGACCCAGCAATCAAAGAGTCATTTAGGCTGGAAAAGACCTTTACAATCATGAAGTGCAACCATTAACCCAGCACTACCACGTTCACCACTAAACCATGTCCCCAAGCACTATGTCTACGTCTTTTAAATATCTTCAGGGATGGTGACTCAACTGCTTCCCTGGGCAGACTGTGCCAATGCCTGACAACCATTTTTGTAAAGAAATCTTTCCTGATACCCAATCTAAACCTCCGCAGCACAACTTGAGGCCCTTTCCTCTTGTGCTATTGTCTCTTACTTGGAAGAGATCAACCCCACTCTGCTACAATCTCCTTTGGGGTAGCTGTAGAGAGTGATAAGGTCCCCCTGAACCTCCTTTTCTCCAGGCTAAAGACTCCCAGCTCCCTCAGCCACTCCTCATCAGACTTGTGCTCCAGATCCTTCACCTCTGTCCTTCTCTGGACACACTCCAGCATCTCAATGTCTTTCCTGTAGTGAGGGGCCCAAAACAGAACACAGGATTTGAGATGCAGTTTCACCAGTGTTGAGTACAGGGGGACCTGGTACTGCTGGTCACATTATTGCTGATTCAAGCCAGGATATTGGCCTTCTTGGCCACCTGAATCACAGAATCAATCAAGTTGGAAAAGACCTCTCAGATCATCAAGTCCAACCTATGACTGAACACCAACATGTAAACTAGACCATGGCACTTAGTGCCACATCCCATCTTTCCTTAATCACCTCCAGGGACAGTGACTTCACCACCCCCTTGGGCAGTCCATTCCAATGGCTAATCACCCTTCCTGTGAAGAAATTTTTCCTAATGTCCAACCTAAATCACCCCAGTATAGCTTACAATTATGTCCTCTTCTCCTGTCAGTACTTGCCTGGGAGAAATGGCTCACCCCCACCTGGCTACAACCTCCTTTCAGGTAGTTGTAGAGAGCAATAAGACCCCTGTGCCTCCTTTTCTCCACACGAAACAGCCCCAGCTCCCTCAGCTGCTCCTTGAAAGACGTGCTCCAGACCCTTCACCAGCTTTGCTGCCCTTCTCTGGATTTACTGCAGTGCCTTAATGTCATGCCTGAATTGAGGGGCCCAAGAACTGGACACAGTACTTGAGGTGTGGCCTCACAAGTCCTGAGTACAAGTCTGCCCTCTGAAAGTCCAAGGTAGCAGTTTCTGCTGACTCCCCTTCCTTAATTCTCCAAGAATTGACAACTATCATTTCATGATCACTGAGCCCAAGACAGCCCCATACCACATCGCCCATCAGTTGTTTCCTGTTCACAAACAGAAGGTCCAGTGGGGCACCTTCCCTGGTTGGCTCCCTCAGCAGCTGTATCAGGAAGCTATCTACCACACACTACAGGAACCTTCCAGACTCCAAACTCTGTGCTGTGTTTTATTTCTAGATGCTTTGAGAAGACAGACTCTGAGTTTACTATGTATATTCAGCTCATTTCAAAGAATTTTCAACTTGTCTCATATTTCTATGAGACCAAAGACAGAACCCTATTTATAGGGTTTATATATTATTGGCTTTCTGAAGCCTATAATATTCAAGTAAACAAGGACAGCCACTTAAGAAATGTGACCCAAGGTGCAACAAATAGGTGGGTTCTGTCCAAAACTCAGAAATTCTGGTTAAAAATAAAGTATTAAGGAAAATAAGATCTGAATTTTACTGACGACTCGGAATATCACTAGTGGAAACATCAGTTTGATTCTCATACATTTCTCTAGCAATTCCTTTCTGTAGTCTTTCAGGATTTAAGCTTTATATCTGCAAAATATAAACATATATAGCTACAGACCACACACATTGTATCCATATAGAATAACTTGGTTTTTTGATACCAACATCATAAAAAAGAACATAGCACTGCTTAACACAACTTCAGTAAGGTGGTCTCAGCAGAGCTGTTCTGTTTAAAAGTGCACCAACAGCTAAATAAGAAGCTTTCAACTCATTTTTCTCACACTTCATTGCACAATTAAGTCCAGCTATGCAGAAATGTACAGCAACATTGGCATAACTTTTTGTTGGTTTATATGCACTGCTTCTATCCTCCTGAGGGTCTTCAGGACAATATGCTACTGTGAAAGAACCATGAACTCAATAAATGTCACTTTCACTGTAGAACTTAAAGTTTAACTTAGATCCCCACTCTTAAAGGCTACTCATAGATCTATTTCTCACCTGTCCTTGCACAGAACTATTGTACATTGATTACACAGGCTTATAGCTGCTTAGCTAAGCAACACATAGACACTTCACAGCTACATCCAAAATCCCACTTGACTTTCTGTGTAATGGATGACCTGGGTGGATGACAGCACTTCTCTTCCCCAGGAAGAGCATCCTCCTGAGCAAGCTCTGCAAGTTTCCCTGACCGTCCCTGCTCTGCATCCATCTCACCCAAGCGCCTTTGGGAGATCCTCTAACACAACCTGTCCTGAAGCTACACAAAGTTAATGCCCTCCAGCATTTTTCAGACATTCAGCTCTACCTCATGAAAGACACTAGTATTTTCTTATAGGAAAACAATAGGTATTTGAGTAGTTACCAAAAAGTTGTGCTCCTTTATTTCCTTCCCAAATTTCATTGTTTCAGGTTTTGATAGCCAGGCCGAGCCAGTACTGGAGAAGGCTGGCAAGCCCAATGGGTTTGAGCCTTGTGGTTTGCCATGGTGATGTAATTCAGAAAACTTGACTAAGACTGCAT
The DNA here is from genome assembly GCA_013396735.1 of Grallaria varia. NCBI lineage: Eukaryota > Metazoa > Chordata > Aves > Passeriformes > Formicariidae > Grallaria > Grallaria varia. The sequence continues at coordinate 171,356 of VWZG01010961.1, forward strand.
GGGGATATTACTGCTACTGGACCTGAGAATTTAGTTCTAGTCATGGAAATACCAAAGATGATGAGCTGAAATTATATATCTTTATCCTTTTTACAGCCTTCTCCACCTCTCATCCCCTTTTCTCTCCCCATTCCACCTCCCATATAAGCACTACAGTCTTAATACAAGTGGATGGTTTTCATCTCAGATTGCATGACAAGTGGGAAATGAGGAAAAAAGCAAGACAAAACATAGTTGTATAAATACAGCTTTTTGTCACAGACCTGCCCACCATGGTAATTTAGAAACTAATGAGCTCATTATTTCTCATTTCAACTGTGGACATTCTCTGCAGTAATAACTCAGTTTTACATAACATTTTTTCTCTCCAATCTCCAGTCTATACATAAAACTTTTACTTTTTTTCCCCACACTGACTTTTATTAAAGGCTGCACAACAGAATGACATAAAAGCAAGCAAACATGTTCATGTTAGACAAGAGCTTTTTTCAACCATAGAAATTAACACTGAAATTCAGATCAAGATGTCTAAGAGATACTACTCTTCTTGAAACACTTGTCCTTTTCTAAGAATACACAATCAAAACCAGTAGCCTACTACTAAAGTGCTACAGACTGAGAAATTTGTTACTGATCAGAGCTTAAATCCAAAATACACATCATCTTACTAGGGACATGTGGGAGGTAGGAGCATATATCCTATCAGGCTTTCATTTGAAGGATGTAGAAAAAACTAAGACACACTTTACAATAACCTGGGTTGGGGTTTCATTTGTATTTTTTAAAAAATAATACAAGCAGTAGCGAAGTTAGTTCCAGGTTCAATTGCTCAGAAACTACAGGGAATGTGATCCCAAAAACATGTTGTGCTACAGCCTGGCAACTCAGAAACACATGAGGTTTTATTATTGAATGACTTTGGACTGCAGGTCATCAAACTTGAAAATATTTTCTGCCAATTCAATATCCTTAGTGAATAAAATAAGAAAAGTTTAAAGACATACAAGACTTCTTTTTATAAAAAGAGTAAGCCAAACACCGCTGATGCATACAGACAGAAATATGAAACAGTATGGCTGAAAATCACACACAGCCCTTGCACAAGTGATGAGGATGGAAAAGAGGTGCTTCGTTTACTAGAGACCTATTCATTTCTTTTCAAACAAAGCATCTATTGCCAAAGTTTCCTCTCTGTCATCACAGCAAACATTTAAATTTTGACCAGAAAAATTTTGTTCAACTGTCAAGAGGATAAACACCCTCTACCAATCTGCTAAAATTTAGGTTTCCAAATAAAACTCTAATTGGAAACTTACTGTTGGAGACATCAAGAATTACTATCATGCAGACATGAAAATAGCACTATTTTTTTTTCTTTGAACTACTGAGAAAATAGTTATAAAGTGACCAAAATAAGTATTTTTTTAATAGGATCTTTCAGTAGATTTGAACAAAGGTAGAAGGTTTAAAAAAGAACCAGAACAAGTATGGGTGTCAAGTAAACCTCTATTCTGAAATTTTGTTTTGCAGGTTTTTAAGCCCTTTTATCATTAACTCCCCATCAAATGAAAGTAGTAGGATGACTGGCAATTGAAGAATAACTCGAGCTGAACTGCCACTTCTAATAACCCACTTTCCATTTGAACAGTGAGATGGCCGTAGGGTTTGAGAATTTGTCACTACTGTGTATACCCACTGATAGTAAATGCAGATGAGACGAGTCAATTTGAAACAACGTGCTCCATTTTATCCCTTTGGACCAGAAAAAAAAAATTCTATAAAGATATCATGAAAATTAACAACTTTTTTTTAAATCTAGGATAAAATAATGTGTTTGTAAGGAATACAGATAATTATTTTCAGCATTGCAGACATGCAATAGAAATTTACCTTTTTACACAGACAGCTGACAGTGCAGATAGAACACAATTTTCACATTGAAAAGGCTTTGATCAAATAAACAGAGTAACTATAGTGGTTTGCACGTTAGCACATCTAGCTTTTCTGCTTTGAGACATTAAGTTGTGCCTCAGGGAGGTCACACACACAGGTCAATTAGCAACTCCAACAGTTGAAGTTATTTTAATAGATGTAGCACCCAATTTCAGATTTCAATGCAAACATACCATCACAGGGAGGGGGGTGGGGTGGGAAGTAATTAAACAAACAATCTAAAAACTTCAAATGTAATGCGTTTTAAAACCTTAGCCTTCAGGACCAAAATAAGAGCTTCAAGAGATACATTCTGCTATGTTCAATAAAAAGTGACCAGGTTGCATGCTCCAAACTCATTTCCTATAGCTCATAACAGAGTGATGGATTCTGGCTCAGCTCTCAGTTTACTTATCTCCTGTAGTACTCAAAGAATTTTCCAAATATGTACATTGTGAAATTGGAATTCTGTTTTTCAGAAGAATACATCTTCAACACATAGGCTGAGTTGGAGAAAGAAAAAAAGGATTCCTCCAAGTTCATTGTTCTAAAAATAGAACAGTGAAAAAAAGACTGCAGGTTCCATGGCATTTTCTTACCAGGTAGATCACAAATTGTATATTTAAAACCAAACAAAAAATCAAACAAAACCAAAGTAAAACTACAACTCAGAGTAACAGAACATACATTTCTGGCTTCAAAATATTGAATTTTTAATATTTTTTTTCAAATAAATATTCACTGTTAACTTTCAGGTTTAGCCCATTAAACATTAAATGAGAAATGTAACATGCTAGTGGAAAGCACATTTTACATTAGCAACTATATCCAGAAACTGCCAAACTGCCCATTAAATCTATTGAATAAATCATGGGGGGAAAATGTCAAGAAGCAAGTAAATAGGAATGACAGGGAAACAACCAAAGTGAAGATGAAGTCACATGAAAGGAGTGACAAAGGATATCAGTCCAAAAGAACTGCAAAAAGCACTTCAAGTTAACCCAGATTTCACAATTCTCTGTGAATATTATTTTTTCAGGCACATATTTCCTGTAACTTCAACTTGTATTAAGTACATGCTTAAGTAACAGTATGGATTCATTCAGCATATGATTCAAATTTAAGGCAGTGGTCAGGAAAAGCCAAAATGAGGTCTAAACAAAAACACTGTTACACATAACAGACACAAACCAGCTGCCTAGAAAAGGACAAACCACCACTGCAATGGTCTCCAGCAAATTAGTCTGTAAAATGGATAAAGATTATATTGGTCTAATTTAAATTGTCTATCCACCTATAGATTTTATCTGTCCACCTATAGATTTTTACCTTGCGTATTTCCCATACATAACATTACTGGGTTTCATTAGACCTTAATTTAACTTTGCTGAATGGTCAAGGCTTAGCATTAAAGTTTGTTCAATCACATCTTCCTTGTGAGGGTCAATACAGGAAAAATTACATGTATGAAAGAAGCTATACAGGTTATTTGATATGCTTATATGTTCAAATAACACCAGACAACTCAGAAAAATAAGAATTTAGAGTCTGGTTTAGGGATAGTAAGCAAAAATATGATAAAATTTTTGTTTCAATAAATTGCTTGCATAAATGAAGCAACAGCAATTCTCAAATCTCTACTACAAATCTGAGGTGACATTAGAGCACATCCCTGCTAATTATAAACCATGTTATATTTGTCAATTCGGCACCTCTGGCATGAAAAGCTGATCACGACCAGTTTCACAAAATTGAAGTAAGACTAAATGACAACTAATGAGAAGACATCCCACACCCTCTAATTTTATATAAATTTAATCCAACATGCACCACCAAGCAAGAGCCACTGTTAGCTCTCTCCCTGGCACCAGGGAGACATGGTTTGATTATGAAAATGAAGTGGATCGTTTATATTTACAGACTGTGAGCTGGGCAAGGAATTTGGCATCAAATACTGTCCTTAACTCACTTTAAAATTAATTAATTCTACAAAAGTAAGCAGAAATACTTACTAGTATAGCACTTCATTCGCTTCATGCCTTTCATATCTAACAGTTTCACACATCAGTCTGAAAGAGAAGAAGTCATTTTTAGTTACCGTTCCTATCAGTGTCACAAAGACTTCACTTTCCCAAGTTACTCAGCATTTCCACATTGCTTCCAGCACTTGCAGAAACTAATCATCAATGTAAAGCTAAGCTGACTCTTAATTTAAGAGAACAAATTGTTAAATCTAAGCATTATAGTTACTAGTTCATCCAAGACTAGATTTGATTTAGGACATTAGATATAACCGTTCCCATAAAAAAAAATTCTATAAAAATAGATAAAATTATACTGTCTCATTTTATAAAGTGACGTGAAAAAGGTAAGTTGCTTTATAAAAAACAATTCTGAATTTTAGAAATTGATGGAAAAGTACCATGCGCAACACTCAGAGAAAAAAATGACATAAAAACTGCTCCCATTTTCAAGTCAAGCCCAATAGATGAAACAAGAAATTATGTTGCATGGTAAATAAATGCTTCTCATTTTGCTAAAATAGAGCAACTTGAAAATTACCATGAGATTTTAATGCTGAAATCCCAGAGGGCTCAAAGTGGAGAGAATTTCCTGCAGGAAAATCCTCCGTCTAGAGGGGAGGATTCAAGTACTTTTACATTCACTGTCTGCCTGACAAATGTGGCATACTAGAGAGCAACTATAATTGAACTGTCCATGTATTAGGAAACCCAATGTTAATTTGGTGTAAAAAAAAAAAAAAAAAAAATCAACATGCCATTTCTGTCTATTGTCTTAAGGAAACAGCCCTGTAAAGTACTGGGGAGGTGGAGAGGAAAGGAAAGGAAAAAAATCCCACTGCCTCCCTTGGCCTTTCTGTGGCTCTGAAGCAGACTGCAAACCCCAAGGCTATTTGATAGACAGTCAGACAGAGATTTGCCTAAGAGGCTCATGTGAACATTCAAATGAGGAACTATATTTAAATTTTGGAAATAAATTCTCTTTCCTCACACAATCCATCCTCAGAATCTCAGTGTACCAACGACCAGCTGCCAACAAAGATATCATAAGGAGACGAAAGCCCTCAAGAAATGCTGCTAAGGCAAAAAGTCTCCAAAAAGTCGATTTGAGGCCTGGAATAGTTGGTCTGGGTTTGATGTAACATTTAAAAAAGTGTTCTCATTGGCATTTCCTAGACCATTCATTTCAATAGCCAACAGACTGCTACAAAAGTCACTTTAGCACTCATCTCTGGAAGGATTTTTACATATTAATTCAGCACACAAAGAAATAGTGCTTTTTCTGTCCAGGAGTGGCAGGCTTATAGTTGCATCCTGACCGTTCATAAATTGTTAATAGAAAATTGAGATCAGAATTCTGTTTGCTAATAAAATATCTATATAGATATAAATTAGGAATCAAGTTTTACTACCACAACCATTCTTCTCAACCCCAGTATTTCAGATCCACTCTTTGGACCATCTTTGAGAACTTTTCTTACAGGCAATGTCTGTACTGTATATAATTGTTATGTATTGCATATCAATTTCAGCTAATGAAACAATCTTCCTGTTTCCTAGCATAGCAAAGAAACTTTTTGAACCACAGAACCACCTTTTTTCTGACACTGCTCTCCACCATAAAACTGGGTCTTGTCAAAATCTTTTACAGACACTGAAAAGCTACTGTCTGCTTCTGCCTCCTGAGCCCTCATCTTCCCGCTCTGATCCTCTGTTTTGAGAGGGAAGGGGAGCACGGACATGAGGCTGCTGGTGAGAAGATGCCAGAAAAAGTCATTGTTAGGAGTCAGATTTAAAAGTTAAAATACTGCTCAAGGATAGTCAAGTGCCCTACTGGTCTGAAATGACGCTGGGCAATGGGCCATCTAAGAGTAGGAGTTACAGGAAACAAAATCACTTTAACAAGCAAGTTTTGTTCCCCTCTGAATTGGGACAGAAGGAAGCACATTCTTGATAAAGTCACACAAGTACACTACTGGCACTGAATTTCACAGCATTTTGGTTCCAATATTAGGACAGTAATAGAGGAGAAAATGCCTCTTACAGAAGGTAGCCAAACATTTCAATTCTTGTGTTACAGTGGCACAGCTAGAAATTACAGTGACCGAGTAGAACAAACTAGACTGATTCCTCAAATATTTGAAAAATTGAATTAGTTCTGGTCAATACTGATGTCCAATTTTTGCTCAATAACCCAAATGTGATCTTTGCCCGCTTCCTAAACAAATGTAATAAATTCAATATGAGCTCACCAGTGAGCCATGTGGTAAGTTATTCACTACTAGAGGCCACATTTAATACACAAGGTTTTAATGAATCTCAGAGGTTTTTGTGGCATTCCACTGCCACAAGAAGGGTTGAACCCTAAAGGATACTATAAAAGCTTTCAGTTCAACATCTGCCAGGAGCCCAGCCTTTTCCATGTATGGTACTGTAAACAGAAGCTCTCTTTGAGGAATTCGCTATGCTGGGAGAGCGAGTTGCACACATTCCTCAGCAAGAACCTCATTCTGCACAGGAAGCCAAGAAGCACACATCAACATACCACGCAACCATATGTGCACACTTTGATCTTTGTAAACAAGTTAACATCAGTTCAGCTCAGCTGTGCAAAACTTCATGTGCTAAAAGTCTTGCATATGATAACACAACACAAAATGTTTTAGCTGTGGACTCCTTCCAAAGCAAAAGTAATTACAGAGGCTTCTTTGAAGTCAACATTCAGATTGCAAAATGTGAGTTGAGCATTTTGGAAGAAAGAAAACCCTGACTTTTATTTTTTCCAAATTACAGAATATTGGCTTGGGAATGTGGACTCTCACAGAATGACAAAGCAAGAAGCCAGAAATTAGAACCTAACCAGCATTAATCAAGTCAAAGTTGCTTCAGCAGCTTCAGATGTGGCAAATGTTGGCAAACCCTAGGATGCAAAACAGCAGTAATTCACCAGCTCACCCTGCAGAGCATACAGGAGATGTGCTGGCCTCCTTCTGTAGCTGCCAGCTTCACACCAATGCCCAAATACCCATAGAAACCTCTGCTGTAACATGTTTATGTGAGGTCAACTGAAACAATTACTTAAAAATCAAACAAACACAAGTTTTAAACAAACAAAAAAAGAAAAATCAAAAGTTCACATGCAAGTTTTTACTTGAGTTCATTTAATTCATTAAGCACTTTAGTGAAAAAAATGTGGATGACATTTATTAGGTATTTTTACTAAGTATCATTTGCATGTGCTGTACATAATTTGTGTAAAACTTCCATAGAAAAACAAGCACAAACTGAAACAGAAGTTGGATAACAGACTCTCTTTCATGATTATTATATTACATGAATGATTTTGTCTATATATGGGTTTCAATCAGGACTAGAACTTGTATTCTGTACATAAAACATTTATTTCTAGTCCAAAAGTTTGAAAAGAAAACAAATGCATCCCTAATAGACAAAACCAGGGAAGAACAAGTAGAGATGCACTATGCACACATACAAGGGGAAAGTGTTAGGACAATAAAGAAGAGAAGAAATGGATGCAGTGATAGCCACCTTTTCAGTTTGAGGTAGGGCACACAAGAGGTAGTGTATAGTTAGTAAAATTACTGTTCCTTAGTGCAATACCATACATGTTTTTTAACGACAAAGTACCATACCTTAGCTGATGCTCTCTCAGGTTAGACAAAGCTTCCATTCCATGTAGATACGAATACACAATCTCCAAGTCCTACAAACATAAGGAAAACATTATTAGGATTCTCAGTTTGGTACAAGCTGTTAAAATATCCCTTAAAAATGTATTAAAAGCATTCAAAGCTCATCTGTTGGGGTAGTAGGAATATTTTCGAGATGTGAAAGGCAAATTGCAGGAATACTTTTGATTATATGTTAGAACCTGATATGGGGAAGAATGATAGAATGTCCACATTAAATACAGAAACCTTTATGCTTTTACTGTCATTATTTAATGTCTAGAAAACAAGCCTAATCCAAAATTACAGTGAGCTGCTTCACAACTGTCAGTGTCCTACTTTCCAAGGTCAACATACCCAAAACCCTTCATTTATTTCATAAAGCAAGGTCATACAAAATACGTCTTTTCCTGTTCAGGGAAGAAGAAAAAAGTACAAAACAGCCTAACAAAATACTCTATTGTACAGAGATATTTCTAAAATTGTATCCTCCTCAAATGGAAGATAAGTCACAATCTTAAAAACAAGAAAAAAAAAGCTGGTATGAACAGAAAATTATTGGCAAGAGGTAACAAAAAAAAATTATCCCAGTTACACTGTGAAGTGTTAGTTCACCTTTGCAGACCTCCAATATCCAGCTCACAAAACAACACTAATAAAGAGATAAAAAGAACATCAAAGACTAAAATGTCCTAAAATGTGACTATGGAAACACTAACATCAGGCTAGAGGCTTTGCTCAAGTTATACTTAAAATGACTACAGGACTTAAGAGAAAACTGCAGTGCAGACCACAGCCTCTGGGATGATTTAACTTTGGCTCATAGATTTTGTGCTGCTTCATCATCCTTTTTCTCTCCTTAAAATTTGCCAGTTGAGAGACAAAGTATTATCAATCATTCACTGAAAAGCAGAGCAATGGTTCACAAGCACTAGCAGAGGCCAACAAAGTTCAGAATAAATTAACAGCAATACAACTCTCATAACTTACTGTAAGAAGATGTTTTCAAGTAATAGAATATAACAAACGTACAAATTTATGAAAGGTTTGATGTGGTATTTGGGCAAAGATGTTAGGACTGAAGTCGCACAGAAAACTTGCATTTAAGGAAGAAAAAGAAAAATAAAACCATTTAAATACATTTAGCGTAGAAATGTTGCGATACTTGGTCCAGATCAGAAAAAAACCCAGGAGTTACAGTCAGTGGTTAAGGCTAAATAGATACCTCTCATTCAATATCAAAAAGAATGTCTCTTCCTCACAGTGAAAAGGCAAATATTCAGTTCAAAAAAGTAGAAGAAATGCACAAGCCAAAATACTGCAATTTCACTTCTCTTCTGGTCTTTGTGTTCCCTTGCTCCCTAGAGGCTTTGGTCCTGGGAGGAGCAGAGGGCACATCAAAAACAAAAGTAATTATGCAGGGGTTTGGGATTGTGGGACCTGCATATAGAAGGCTTTGAAGAGAAAATACAGTAGTTGCTTGCCTTTTTACTTGTTGGGTTTTGTTGTGGGTTTTTTTTTTTAAAATACTAATAAAAGTGTGTGAAAAGACATGTCCGCTGTAGCCAGTGACGTGCTCACTTGCTAGACAGGCTGAAGGTGAGCAGAAGTTCCCAGGAGCCCCGTGCAGGAAGCAGGGTAAGATGTAAGCCAGACAGTCCCCATGGCACCACTGCTGCTCATCCAGACGTGCTGGACTCTGCGGCACAAGCCACCAGCTGCCATGGGAAGCTGGGAGTGGAGCACGGAGGATTAGATGCTTATAGCAGCATATTAGATGGAAAAGAGCCTGGCCATAAGGTGCTGGTCTAACTCATTTCCAGCAAATCTGTCTAACAACAAGCAGAGACAGAAGGAGAGTAACCCTTTTGCCACCAACTTGCACTGAGGTTTCCCTGGAGTGGCAGAAGTTTTATCTGCTGCAAAGTACTCACAGAAGAATGGAGAACCATTAAGGATGCTAGCTTACAGGGATCCACAGACCTAAAAGTGGATCCTGGGGCATTTCTTTTCCAATACTGATGGCTGACACAAACCTAGTGACACTACAGATGTACAAAGCACTAATGAGCACAGGTTATGTTCCTAGAGAAACGCAGCTGAAGTGACTCAATGCAGGGGACATGCATTAAATCACTGAAGGGAGTCACAGAACCATAGAATGATTTGGGTTGGGAGGGACATTAAAGATTACATAGTTCAAACACCCCTGCCATAGGTAGGGACCCTTTCCACTAGACTAGGTTGCTCCTCCAGCAGAAACAGACAAAGTAAGTTTAGTAAACCTTTTTTTTTTTTTTTTTAATAAATAATTCCCCTTCAAAATACAAGTATACTTGTCAAATTTTTGCAAATATAACACGCCATAGGTCCCCAGACCAGGAACTGCAGATGGTGAACATGCTTGACTAAAAAGAGATCTAATAAATAAATAAATAGTGTAAAGAGCTTTAGTAAATAGGAGGGGTAAGGAATTTTTAAAAACCCCACAATTAAAGAAATCTTTACTTGTGCTTTCATCACGGTTGCTCGCTAAAGATATCTCATCACTGAGTGAACTAATGTGAAGGGTTTTTTTCTTGATTTTCAAAAAAAAAAAAAAAGGCAGCAAGAAAACAGACCAGTGGCTTCAGCAGTTGGGTCCTATCAAGGCAAATGGCCATTATAACATCTCAGCTGACGTGCACTGGCTGTTTCCAAAAAAGTAGCAAATTGAGCTGCTGCCCATTCCTTTAAGCAGTATCTTTAGAGGGGGCGTCTTGCAGGGAACAGCTCCCTCTAGCACCAAAGGTTTAGCATTGAAATTGAAGTAACAACAAGGAACCCCTTTCAATCAACCTCTCCATAACAGTGCTAAGGTACAGAAAACTACAGTAGAGTCAAAACTGCAAATATATATATTCATATATTGTCAGTAGGCACTGCACATTTCCAGTCAGTATGCAGCATTAAAGAGTAGGAAAGCAACTTAAGAAAAATAAAATCAGAATATCAAGGGTTTGTCATTAGGTTACCTCAGTTTTCCATTTATCTCAGGAAAAACGATGCTTTGTTTACTTAGCAAAAATACACATTATCAAACAAAGATAGCAGTTTCAGCTTCCTAAAAGTGAATTGACAGAACTAGAGTTCTTCTGAAATATTTGTGCCAAGCATTGTAATATCCTAAGCAGATTCTAAATGCTTGAAATCAAAGTCATTTCACAAAAATAACACACATACATAAACTTGGGCATGCAAGCTATGAAGGTTTTTAATTTTGATATTCTAGACACTTGACAAAAGCTAAACTTCTAAAATTCTCAGGAAAAGAACCTTGTCTTTCAAAGACATAACCTGCCTTGAGATTTATGCTGTCTAGTTGAGCAACACCCTTAAAAGGGCAGCTAAATTCAACCCCACTGTGACTTACACAACACTCCCGGCTAGCTCGCAGTGTCCCTCCAACCTGCCTCTACCTAACGCCCAGGGCAGGTGACAGCGCCAGCGTGACGCTTTCTGGGATGCAGTTTTTACAAGCCATGTACCCAAATGACCACAAGGTGGCAGACCGAGATATCAAAACGACAGAGTAATTTTGTACAGCTGCTCTTTTTTTTTAATGTAACTTCGTAATAGTTTAAAAATGCCAAGAGGAGCAAAGATAATGATCCCCACTAAAACTGGCTAAATTTTCTGCTACAGGAAGGACTACTTATACAAAAGCACAGAGAACCTACCAACTTTCTGCTTTCTACTTCTATCCAGCCGGCAGAATTGAAAGAAAAAAAAAAATAGCAGGGGCTCAGCTGATCTTGATACAAGAGTCAAGTTTCACACAAAGATTGTGGCAAGAGTTCAAAAAAACATCTCAGTGGAAACTCCAAACTGAAACACTAAATGCAAAGCACGCATTAACGCAGGTTTTAAAAGCATGTTTTTATTTAAATGAAAGCTAAAACACCGAAATACAATCTACACTTAAATCTGTACTGCTGCCAAAGTCATATGCTTGGGTTGCTCTGTGTGGAGCAGCAAAAAATTTGTTTAATTTTGTGTTATTTCTTAATTTGCTTGTTTCTGTGGTGTCAGATGGCTCACTTAAAAGTTTTGACTGTAGTTTAAAACGAGTCTCTTTGTTTTCTTTTTCAACACAGCTCAGCTTCAATTAGATTTGTAGAAACATATTGTTCTGCAACCTTATCTCTGCTCTCCATTCTAATAAAAATCTGCCTATGTTTAATTTGTGCTTCAAACATATTTGGCAATGCCAGTTACATAAACCAGACAAACCCAAACCAGAATCCTGGGCCCAAATTCATACTAGCTTAATGAACAACTTAAACCTCTCTAAAAATTGCAAGGTTATGGTGTTTTTAGTCCTGGTCTGCATCCAAGTGTGAAACTACAGGCCCAACTCATTTATTCATCTTTGCCACAGTTAAGCAAAATGCTGAGAAATTCATTGCTCTGTGAGCAAGAAATTCACTAATTTCTGTGAAGTGGTAAAGAAGAGAGCAGCTTTCATCTTGGAATAGTTTGATTTCTTTTAAATCAAAGGGCAAAAGTAAAACACAAACTAATTCTTTAATTCAGTATCTTGAAGTATGGGGGTGGGGGGGGGAACAACCGAAAACATGGACCTTTTCAAAGCATCTAACATTCACCTTAGGCTCAAAAAGACATGCCTGCTGACCACACAATGTGTTTTGAAAGGTTGTTCTCTTAAAATAACCTATCTTCAGTTCAAGTTCAGCCAATCCCCAGTAGAACCATGCTCCAAGGGGAGCTGGGGGCAGGGAGGTCTACCCACTCATCACATGTGGCCACTTCAGACCACTCAAGAAGCCTAAATTTCACAGCTTTGAAAACAGGAGGTCCCAGCCGGTCACTCCATGTGGGGCTCCTGCCACTTCCCCAGCCCCAGGACGAGCCCCTGCTTCTAGGGACCCAACTTCAAGCCACTGTTGGCAGAACGAGACCCATGAGGTCCGGTGTCAGGGTCTTGGAGGCAACCACTCAAGCACTAGGGAGAAGGTGGGACCTCAAAGTCTTTGATAGGTTTACACAGACCATGACAGAATGGCTGACAGAAAGAGGCACATTTGTCATTTCTATATGGTAATTCAACTGTTATTTTAGCTCGAAGTGGGACCTCCCCAAATTGTGATGAACTAACAAGAGCAGCAATGCCAAGGGTTATTTTCTTATTGAGCAATGAAGCCACAATCCAAACCCAGGTTGCCAAAGTTTTGTCTCTCTTTCCTTGTAGCAGTAGGATCCTCTTTTTCCCTTTTCTGCACACACCCAGCGCCTGAAACCATTTGACTCTCAGCCACTTAGGTAGCTATACCGAGAACTTATATTTTCTTTTTTTTCCCCTCTAGCATTGATTTAGCACCAGCCTATCTGGCTTCCTCTACTGGCTCGCTGAGGCCAAAGCAGTGCCAGCGCTGACAAAAGAAACGGACTGGGCTACAGCAGCATCAATCCCATCCGGCTTAAACAAAAATTTCTGTGCCCTCAGAAGAGACGTGGCAACTCCCAAGTAGGCTTCTTCAGATCTGGTTCACACTAAAATGCCATGTTCTCACCAACAGCAGCTCAGGAGATGATGACAAGTCACCTTCAGAGACAGCAAGCCCTGCAGGCAAGGCAGGGCATTGCTGGGGGAGTACATCAGTCATCCCTGCCAAACTCCTCTCTGGAGGCAAGAATCTACGGGTGACTTAACAGTCACCTCAGGGTGAGCTCACATCCTGCAAACACTAACCTGCCAAAAGACAGAAGCAAACCCACAAAAACTGACTCCCACTATGACACAAAACTCCAGTGTGGCTGATATCAAAATCACTGCCATGCACACATCAAGATGAATACTTCATCTTCACCTCCAGTATCCCAGCTGCGGAAAAAAACCTGCACACACTCATAACTGCTGTGCAAGGGCATGCCAGGGTACGTATGCACTTATCACTGAGCCATACCAAGACAAATTTGCTGAAGAGATTAAAATGAAGTGTTTGTCATGTGCTATAAATTTTTTACATTCTTTTTCTTACCCCAGGACCTTCAAATTCACATTAGGGGTGGGGCTGCCACACAGGAAGCCTACAGCATTCCAACCTATTACACTACCAATTTAAAATAAGTTGGTTCTTTTTAATTTCACTGTAAACTGAAACAACATTTCTCTGCAAACCATTCTTACTATTGTACATAGAGATCTGTGGCGTAAAAAAAACCCTAATGCCTAAGTTATTGGAAGCAACTTATTGACTCAATGCTGAATTGGCAGATACACAGAAAGAAATTAAATATTTAAGTAAGTGAAATTGCATATATTTAATGGCCCAAATTGGTACTTCCGTGAACAGAATCTCATGGGCCATATTCTAAGAATGAATATAGGTTATGCGTTTTGGAAAATTTAACTGAAAAAACTGTTTCCTTCACATGAGCCTATTTTGAAACTGTAAGCTATCGAGACTAATGAAATTCCTGACTGTAAGAAAAACAAGAAAAAGTACTAATTCTTCATATGTTCTGTTTCTAAGCATAATCGATAGTGCAAAGCTTCATCTATCAGTTTTGTCTATCAGTCAATTAGCACTTCCTTTAGCCAAACTTGACATTTTTAATACTGCAGGATGATTCTTCAAACAGAAAATCTAAACCAAACAGAAGCAGGTGACACTACTCTTTTCAATGACCTCACAGCAGGCCTGAAGAAACTACTAACCATTTCATCTATCACTTTAAGCAGTTTCAAATCCTATTTGCCCTTGCCTACTCCTGTGAGGCTTCTGTTTTCCTGCCAAGAGCAAACAGCAAACCAGACCTAACCAGTGACCATTCAGCATAGCACAGCCCTCCCCTTCTCAAGGAGCAGCACCATTAGCTCCCAGACAAGCTGCAAGAATGGAAACTCCATGATCACAACACAGACTCGGGGGATTCAGCTCAGCAGGACTGCTCTGATAAGCACCATCCACCACACCACACTGCCATTACGATTTCTTCTTTTTCTTTTGCTTGGCATATGAGGAATGTAGTAGAGGGGTAGGAAGCAAGAACAAGATGCACTGGAGACAGATGGGGAGCAAAGCCAGGTACATGGGTAAGAAGACAACCGACTGTAGTAGAGTAGCTCTGCTGTCCCAGATCACCAGTCACCAGTCTAGTCCACCTTTTCATAACTGCCCCTTCCAGGCAACAGTTAGATTTACCCCAAAACAACAGCTCTCCAAGACAATTATTAGACAATTTTAAACTGAGGAGTGTCTAAAAACCTTCTTACTCATATCCCAGCTGACTGGGACTTAAAGACAACTTCTGAATGTAAAGGTCTGCTAGAGCCATCAAACACCAAATTAGTTATCTGAACTGCAGCCAAATGTGTTAGTGGCCTTTCAAGTTGTGAAAAATGTTACCATCTTAAACCTGTATGCATTTGTCTCAACTAACATGCATTATATTTCAGGGAATTCATGACATCGCATCACTCTACAGAAACCAGGCATGACTAAGCTTGGGAATTGCCCTTTCCCAGAAGGGCAGCTTCCAGGCCACCAAGCCAACCCATCTTCACTTCCTCTAGGCAGCAGAAAAGGGATATTGCATTAATCTTCTTAAGACTTGATAACAAACAAAACTGCTAATTTTAAGTCTACCATGAGAAGGGTGGGGACATTTGTTCTGGGTTATGGATGGTATTTTTAAACTGGATTAGAAACAGGAAGAATAGACAATATTAATCTGGAACTGAAGCACCTACGCATGAAACTAATGAGCAGCAACTCAAAAAACCCATAAAGAAAAAAAGAGAAATCCAATTTTCCTGGTTTGTCTTAAGTGAGAGTTGTCTCAGTACAGAAAAAAAAATATGCTTCTCCAAAGACTTAACTGCATTACTGCCTCAATGCCAGAGACTGGAGAAACCCCATAGGATCACAATAAAATAGTTGCAGAGAAATATGATGTGTCAATGGGGTCCTGAAATCAGCCTGCCTGCCTTTCCAATGTCCTTTATTTCTTTTGCACATTATTTTCTTTTTAATGAGCTTCCCTCAAAAGACAATTTCATTATATGCTCATCTTTTCATTTCAGAATTATTGTTCTTAATTGGAAGTGGACAAAAATGAGTTAGAAGGTTCAATGACCCACCCACACCAACAGACTTTTAACACTGTCTCAAGATTAGTACAATTGAATCAATCTATCCTGCTGGTCATAAAGCTTCTAGCAGAATAAAGCCCCAAAAAAATAAAAATAAGACATTCATTATTATAATCATCCCATAAGATGGGGATGAATATGGAAAGGGTAGACAGGAAATTAAAGCCTGCCATGCCGTAGAAGTCCATGAAAAAACTAACAAGCATATGAAATTACAGGGTAGTGCAATGTATTTCTTTTCTGCATTCCAGATTCTCAGAAGTCAGACAATTAAATGCTTAACACAAAAGCTGACATTCTGTAGTCAAAAATCCAAACACTGGTCACATGTCTAAATGCAAACAAAATGGTTTCACTATAAAAGAACTCTCCTACTGACTGCACGGTCCATAATTATGAAAGGCACTTAATCATTTCCCATTAAAAATACAGGTAATTGCCTTTTTGAACTTTTCAATATTTATAGCCAACAGTTGGAGGTTTGTATTAAATCTGTTCATTTGCACATTCATTGCACAAATATTCACATCTTTTGTTGGAGAGTTATGCCAGTTCCTACAGGGTTTTCGGGTTTTTTAATGCTAAGGAGAGTCTCGAGTTGTTTTGAGACAGGGTTATTTGTCCCACATCTTTCAATAGCTATATGAAATAAGACCCAATGTTCTACTAAATGCAAATCAATCTTGCACTACCAAATCTATCAGTTACTAAATACAGTTGTGCTTATTTTTAAACAACTGTTTCTAGCAGAGATCAGTTTTATGTAAATTTGTTCAAATACAGAGTACTATAATGACTGGTAGATTTTAAGTGACAAAATTTGTTTAAAAAAATTAGGAACAAAGAATAAAACAGGAAAAAATGAAGTGATAGACAAATGTCCTGGAGTAAACACTCAAAAAGTAACTCCTATTTGGTACCAAGTTGTGGTGGCTGAAGTATTTTAAAGGACTTTAGTCTAGAGAATAACATCAGGAAGATAACCCAGGTGGCCAGGAAAAGCAGACCACAGTATATCAGGTAAGGTTGCCTTCCAAAAATAGCATTAGTATTACGTGTGCATAGAGCTGTGAGAACAAGATTAAGATATGACAATTCTCAGATACTTTTGCTGGTGGTGGGGTTTTTTTAGACTGTTTAATTAGTCTAGACATTTCAAAGAATCCACAGTTAACATGCATGATACCAGTTTAAGCATCAGGACTATAGTTCAGACAACCTAGGCATAACTAAGCCAGTCAACAACTTGCCATGAAGGAAGCACATCACTACAAACTTGGCCTAGATGAAACCCTCATACAGTTTTCCTTATGGAAAAGTGGTCAAGAGCAATCTTCTGGAAAAAATTAATTTCTGTAAAGCCTAGATCCTGGTACTTCAATTTCATAGCCGCAGCTACAAAGTACTCCTTCTTCAAATGCCTCATTAAAAACGTTGAAAACATTTAAAAAAAAATCCCAACAGCATACACTTCAGAGCCTACTGGTATTCATAGTGTACTAGATGTGTTAAACGGGGCAGGTATTCCAAATCATGAGTAAATAAGTGTCATGAAAGAGGTGTCTTTCATCAACTGATATGCAGTAACTGGTCCTGTGAACATTTTAAGCTTTCCATTGCAAACAAACTGTAAATTCAGTGATGGGATAAGGCAGCAATGTTCCTGAGCTGGTGAAGCCACGACTAAGCCACCACTGTAAGATCACCTGTAACCATCTGTCCACATCTGAAGCTGTGACAGTCCCAATTGTTCACTCTAACTTCTCTGACATAATTGCATTTTATGTTGCTTTTAAAACAAGACCTTGGAACAGAACTCCTTGTGATGTTGGGAGGGAGCAGCCCAGCACAATGAAATGGGGGTTTCAGCACTGTCCCAAGTGCTGAATGTCATCACCCTCCACCCTCTGCTTTGTGCATTTTTATCCCTCGCAAACCAAAACCAAACAAACTCCAAAACTACCCAGAAACACAAACCCCACTTTCTGGTCAAAAAAAGATCAGTTCCCAGGCACAATTCAATACCAACCCAGACAGCAATACACGCTTTACGAGAACCACCCAGAGCATCACGGCCACCTCCACTTTGCAAACTGGGGTTTTCTAGAAGCCCCTGATGCCAGGGGAGACCCTGACCACTTCTCCAGAGGTTACTTGTCACAAACAGTCACCACTGAGCAGGGGCTGAGCCAATGAGGAGCTCCACAGTGAAGCTTCTGGCTTATTACCATGACAACTTGCATCCAGAAACAAAAGGAACCAGCACGCGTTGGAAACTGTGCTCTGCCAGGACTTACTACAGAAATATCTCAGTAGTACTATAATCAACAGAAAATACAGTGACTTGTTTTCTGTGGCTGGCTTACAATCATTTTATATTGCTGGCTTACAACCAACCAAAGCAAAAACACAAAACAAAACAAAAATAAAGTTCGCCTTTCCAACCACCAAGGCAACAGCCCGTATTTGCTGAAGTAAAATTGCACCATGTCTTTTTGCTTTCAACAGTTTTGGGGTGTTTTAGAAGAAATAACATTGCTCAGTTTCTTTATTAATCAAAAAAAGAAACCACCAAAAAAAAAAAAAAACCCAAAAAAAAAAAAAAAAAAAAAAACAACCACAAAACATAAAAAACAGGCAGATACAATAAAATCATGAAGAAGGGAGATAAAATACTATACAACTAATTTCAAAGGTTTACACCCCAGTATACATATTTTATATTCATGTGTTTAAAGAAAGCATTAAGATTCATTTAGACAGATACAATTTTCCCAACTGTTAAACACAAAAGATAGCAAAGAGTCATGTTTGTTTTTTTTTCTTTTGAGCAGCTGAATTTCCCACATGTTTCAGAGCATTGCTTCCAACAGATATTAAACTAACTTGAAGCACTGACAGTAGATCACATGAAAATTATGGTCAGACTATCAGGCAAATGACCATATTGAAGAACATATTTTTATGTCAAATTATTCCTTAGCCAAAAATTTATCTCGAAAGCTGCTGCTGGTCACATCCTCCCAGAGCTGGGATTACTCCTCCACACAAAGGAGGCAAACAGAAAAATGCTAAAGTACTTTCCACAGAATAATCTCCAAGCCCAAATTTATTTATTAATTCCGGTATTTCCCGAAACAGAGGCTGCATTTAATAATTCCAAATTAATACCTTTTGGGTTTCATGGGGGGTTTTTTGTGGTTTTTTTTGGTTTTTGGTTTTTTTGGGGTGGGGGTTTTTTGTTTTTTTTTTTTAATTCCTAAGAGCAATGGTAGGATACTGAAATGGACACAAGTTGTGGGTTTGTTTTTTTAAATACTACTGGGGGATGAATCAATTTCCATATTTCAGATGGGCTTGCTCTGATCTGACTTCAGCAGGTTTTTGCACTCTAAGAATCAGAATACCAACCACCTAAGATATTTGCACATCAAATGGGCAAACATTCATAAGAATTCAAGCTTCTGTACAATCATGGTGGTGGTAAAGCATGGCCCCTCTCAGGTCACCACCCTGCAACCTAAATGCAGTACTATAAATGCAGATGAAAAAACTAACCTTTCCATTGCTGAATGGTTGGACTTTCTCTTGGGCACTGGGAGAGCATCTGATGCCTCAGTGAGCAAACCCCACTTGCCAAGGCTGCCTTCTCTCTGGCTTGGTATAATGCCCTGACTCTTTAATGGTCCAAGTCCAACAAGCAGAAGTCATGCACGTGCCCACAGCCAGCCCACAGGATGAAGGGCACGTGGGACCACCCTGGCTGAGCAGCAAAGCAGGGGGATGAGCTGGGTTCAGCCCATCTGCTCTGCATCTGTCTGTTAAGATGAAGTGACACAGAGCAGCTTCAACTTAAGTAACAGACCACTGCCCTTACAGGAAAGGGCTTTAGTGTCTTGAATCAGTCTTACCTGGCACTGCACCCACAAGGAAAAACCATGAGGAAGAGCACACAAGTTTAAAGAATATGGGAGAAGTCACACAATGAAACTTCATTGGAACGCACTGCTAGCCTGTGAAAAACCCCTTTTGGAGGGAATAAGCCATTCAAACAGTTTGACTGTACTGTTAAACCATAGGAGTGAATCTGGAAACACCTCTCTCTCATTCTCCACTAGCAGCTCTAGATAGTTCTTTCTCAGCACTTTGAAATCCTTTTTTATCTCATCACACCTGTTGAAGGCATCCATCAGATCTAAATCCACTTACATGTGTCAGACACAGCTCACCACCGAGAGCCAACTCCTATATTGTTTGTCAAATTGCCAACTGCATGCCTTAAAATGCTGCATTTGTACCACAGGTTAGAGTTGGTCATACAGACATGATTTTCACTCAGTATCACACACACGAGTGTATGAAGCTGTGAATAAAACTGACCTGATGCTGATTCCATTCCCTGACTTGGTTGGCTCTGTATTTTTTGTTCAGTAACTTTGCCAACAACCATAAAGAGACAGAGATACTACCAGCTATTTCCTCGTGATCAGGGGCTTGCTAGTTAAGAACAAAAGGCATCACAATAGCAATAAGCGCTCACGGCTGGCCTGTGAACTGTCTACCGAGCTAGAGTTTAATTTCTAATAACTACTAGTGAGATATCTGACTGTCATGCCACAATTGATTTCCATTTTTTCTTTTTTTCTTTTTTTTTTTTTACTATTGTTCAAGAATGTCCCTCCATTTGCTATACTGGTTTCTCGCCCCTACTGGCCCCAATGAAGATGGACATTTACAAGTTAGCAGGTGGTGCCATCACCAAAGGACCAACAGCAAGTGTTGTGGGATTGAGAACCAAACACACCAATACATGAAAACCCTGTCCACAGGAAAACAGCAGGCAGTCTCTGTGTCTTAATCCAACCCATATTAGAGGGAAACAGGTTTTTTCACAGTCTTTCCAGAGTAGGACCATATGTCACATGCTTTCCTCAGTGTAAGTTAAAAACAAGTTAGAGATACAACAATGCATTCCTCCTGTGTAATAAAATACGTACCCTTGGCTTCATAAGAGAGTATTTTTGCCTAGACCTTAAGCATCATTGTTCATAAAATTTTAAAACAATTCTTGATATGGAAAAACTTACCAGTTGATTTGCAAACTAATTTAGACTGAGCATGTGACAGCCATCAATTTACCAAACCTTAACAAGACAGTGCTTATCAACTCCTGAGCAAATTACATTTGTTCTTAAACACCAAATGCATACCTTCACAGCAGCTCAAAATCACATGTTGTCTCCAAATTCAGACACTAAAAGTACGCACATTCCTCATCAGAGATTACTGCTTATCTTCTGAGTTAGTAACTTACTGCTGAGCCTTACGACTCAGTTTTAAAATTAGAAACAACTGCAAACAGCACCCAGGTAAAGCATGGCAGTGAAATATCACACCCCTCTCAAAGGCACTCAGATGGACAATAGGTGCAATCTCTGCCATCAGAGCGCCACTTTCAGTGTCCCATAGAAGCTCTTGCAATTAGAAACCCAATTCCAAGCAGGTTTGAAAGCCACATCAGTATCTAAGCATTCCTAAAACTGTACTAACAAACACAACCAATGTTAATTAACTGCTTGCACAGTCCTCAAATGTTCTAAAACATGAAAGAGAGAAGCACCTTTCCACTTCCTTTTCCTAGTCTGACACAAGAACATAGGAGTGACAAACGTGATTTCAAACAGCAGTGAACATTTCTTAAAGATACACAATGGCCTGTGGCGATGGCGGATGACAGAACAAATGGGAGACCCACAGAGAAGCACTGCCACTTCCTCCAGGAACCAGCCAGGTGGTAGCCAGGAGCTTTACTCCAGCAGCATCTGTTGGGATATGTGGATGCACCGCGCTCACCAGTGCTCCTGAGCTTTAGGCAAAGAGGAAAAGGGATGATTAGTGACGCTATGACTAAAAGCAGAGAACTCCTAGAACGGCTGGTAATGGTGACTGAGGTAAATTAGCTCCCTGGCTGCAGAGGGCTGGGAGGGCGAGGCACCAGGCACCACACCTCTGGTGTTCAGCACAAGGAACCAAGATCCAGGCAGGCTTGTTATTAGCTTTGGCCTCCACTGGCCGTCTGCTGGTACTAATAGAGTTAATTACTGTTTCTGCTCTCCAGCCCCACTAGGAAGGGCTCATTAAATCAGGAGTCATGCAATACCCACAAGAGACTGCACTACATTTAGACAGCACTTCTCTGCTGGTGAAATAAACCACAGAAACCCTGGAAGAGTGAGATGCATAAGGTAGATCCACAGGGAAATTGTCTCAGGAGCAACAGAACTGGATCAAAACTAGCTCTGTGGAAATCCAAGGTGTCTCTGCATCCTCTCCACTGCCCTCAGGTCGAGAAATAAAGCCCAGTAGTTACTCACACCATCCCTGCATCATCACAAGCTTTCCTCAGAGTGTGCCTGCTGCCTCTCAACTGAAGCATCCTGCAGGATCTGACCTCTGAAAGAACATCGCAGCACGTGCAACCCAGATAACCAACAGGGAAGCCTGTAAGGGTTGAGACTTTTTCCTTTTAAAAACAACATTCTCAGTTACATTTAACACAGATCGTGATTATTATTTCTAGTGTCCAACATATCAAAGAGTGGCTTGTCTGTCAGATTTTATCTATTTAAATCTACAAGTGGTCAGTAGTCTCAGACAAATTGTCTAGTTCAAGAAACAGTAGTCAGACTGTAAACTTTTCATCCACGACATGGTACAACTACAGTGTTTTCAGATTATAAAGTCACTGTTTCCACATGCAAGACCCATGCATTATAGCTGAAGGCTTCTGCCAAAATAAAGTTCTACCTTGTCACATTAGCCCTTCCACCTTACCTCTCTCTCCTGCATTTCTAACCCCTTTCAAAAGTTTGACTTTTTCAGACAGATCTGAGGATTTTTTGCACCTTTGTGAACCTATTAGTTGCTGTATACTGGCAAATACATTTGCATTTTCCTCATCCTTAAATCAAAGAAATTAATTTGTTACATTTTTACTGCATTCCCTTGTATAGTTCCACTAATACTAGCATTTAGCCTCAACAGGGAGACACAGGGTTGTTGGTCAGCAAAGAAAAGAATCAGGTCTCAATGCAGCTGCTAGAGGAAAAACAGCCCTAAAAAAAACCTACCAGGGAGGAAAGAGCTTGTCACCTCTCTTGGCAGTCTGATGCTAGAAAAAACCTGAATGAATGTAGCAGCAGCTCCAAGACCCCACACATTTAATGGAGAGCCAAATCCTGCAAAATCTGGTAAAAGTTCTACGTAGTTTCCAGCTGTACTTTTAACTAAAGCTTTTTGGCACATATGAAGGTATGAGAAGCAGCCAAGCACTCTAGAACAAGCGCATAAGCTGGCTGTGTACATGAAAACAATCAGCAACAGAATAATCTTCTTGAAAATTTTGTAAATACTCTCTGTTCTCAAACTGGGGGCCCTGCAGCTTCCTTCCCTTCTGTACTTTGAGCGCAGAACAGCAAGACTGCACTGCTTATGTTTTATATTTATCCTCCCTCAACTGAAGAGACTAAAAATAAGGCAAGATTTGGCTGTGGATCATTGTCACAAGCAACAGATTTCAGCTATCTGCAACTGGACTCCACTTTGGCCAATTACTATTTGATCATTTATATTTAGTACACGTGCTGGCACAAAACTTGCCTTGTGTGCAGCTTGGGGGAACCTGCACATACGAGTGCCCTGCTAAATTGAAATTCTGCCCTAGAGGATTGGGAAGACCTTTTTGCAACCTCCCAGAGACTGTTTTACAGTTGCAAGCTATGGCCTGACACAGCACATGTACTATGGGCTCTCTTCTGCCAGCTCTGCTTGGGTGGGTACTGTACAGATGAAAGACCACGCTGACAGACAGAGACAGGTGCTCCTCAAGTTTCCACAGCAAGTTTTGCCAGAGGAGATTCCCCAATGTTACAGTCATGATTTAGGTGGCTCTGCACAGTTGTCTCATTCAGGGGTCAAGTTCTGCACTTTTTTGCCAGTGACCTGCACTTCCCTTTTCCCTTTGTGCTTCTTCTTTTTTTTCCCCTCAAGACTTACAAGTTATTTCAAAAGTCAAGAACGTCAAATGCCTTGGTTTCTGTTTTGATAGGTGTTTTTTTAGGGCAGAGGTTTAAGCACTGAAACACTACTTTTTCATTTTAGAATATCAGGAAGTCACAGATTTCTACCCAAATAACCTGAAATTACAGAGCAGTTTCCTTCCAAGGATATCTTGATTTTCTTTCCAACAGCACATAAAAATACTCTAAGCTCAAGATTTAATGCAAGAACACATAGCCTCTGAAATTATTAACTTGCACCGTGAACTTACAGAAGGTACAAGGTGAGTGGCTATTTGAGATTAGCTATTTACTCGGTTAAGGTTACAGTCACACACAGGACACATTTGGAGAACAGTTAGCCACAAAGTACATGAAAAGACCATTTGCCCTTTAGTGAACCAGCTGATGATAATTCCACACAGTTTAGGGTCAACCACATATCCTTAATTGTATCATGGGGATGGGTGGGGGTGTCAGGCAGGGTGTTCCTTTGGCATTTGGGGGAATGGCGACAAGAATGAGGGTGCAGGGAGGTGATAGGACAATGTTAGGCTCAGGATACTGCGAGAAAGCCTACAGGTTAACTTTGCTCTGTGCTTCCTGGAATTAGTTTTCCGGAGCTACTTCAAAGCTCTTTGGGAATTAATTACATCATTTTTATATTTTAAACAGTGGAATAAAGGATTTTCTGAGCAGCAATGTTGTATAATAGAACCATAGGCATTTCTCCCTTTGAGGCTTTGGCAGTAGCTGATCACCTTGCAGCATCGGTATGGCCTCACTTGGTAACTGTGGGAATTTATCTGCTGCCAATTGCTCTTATTTTTGCTGCGAGTGATTTAGAATTTCAAGGGTCAGGGGAAGAGAAACAAACACTGCATTCAACACTGACCCAGAGACATAACGAAAGAAAAAAGCACAAGTCCCAGTAAAAAACTCAGAGTTCCAAAAGGTCTGATTTCAGACACTTTTCAAAAGTTAATTATAATTATCTTCTTCATTCAGTTAAACCTAGAAAGTCTTGAAAAAAAAAATCATTTTACAGAAGAAATTTGATTGGAATTATAAAAGCTTATCAGCAAAACAAACCTGTGTTTAAGCTTAATTTTAGATGCTGGCAGAAAAAAAAACCCTCAGTACTATGCCAACAGCTTTACAGGAACTGATGAAACTTGCAAACCTGATCTAAAAAAGTCAGAATATAATTCAGAGAAAAGAGATGGTAACAGCTAATGTTACTAACGGACTAGTCTTTCAAAGGTACATATCAAACAACTGAATCAAGAACCTCACCTTTTATTAAAATAGATTTATTCTTTAGATTGAAGAAAGACTGCCTTTGTACACAACCTGTATATATCTCAATTTTCATCACTTATGAGCCCACTGACTAGTTTCAAACGTAGTTGATAGCATGGAAGGTTTACAACAGAGAGATAATGAAGAAATGCAAATAAACTGGAAGCAACAAGATTAAGGGCTGGGAAGAGGGCACAGGTTGGGAGCATCAAACACTTGAAGACACAAATATTTACACAGACTCTTACACTCACAGAAAAACTCTTTAAAATTTTAAAAAACGCCACACACACACAAAACCAAAAAAAACCCACCCAACCTTGTCAAGTACTTCATACCAACACAAGTGACCTGAAACATCAGCTTTTCCAGGCTTTCTAAATTAAAGTTAATATTTAATATGGAGTTTCCCTTAGTTCAGTAACTAAAAGTGAGTTCTATGTTAGCAAATCAGAACATCCTCCTCACCTTGAAGTTAAAAATTAGCAAAGCTCCTTTTTTTGAGGTAACCTTCTGTTTGTAACATACAAAAATATATTTGTAAGTAAACACAGATTACCCAAATTCTCAGATCTTATAAAAAAAGCCATGCTTAGATCTCTGATAGGTGACATTTTGTCCGAAAAACAACAAAAGGACTAGCCCAGGCTTTCACTGTTGGCTCCCATGGCGAGCTGGCAGAGGGCTCAGGGAGGGGGGAGCTGAAGCATTTGGCAATGGAAGACCAAGAGGTAGTATCTGGCTGTCTGACAAGACAATTTTCTGGCTGTAATCTCATTCTCTTAAGCAAATTAAAATAACAAAAAAAAATGCTCTCATTGCCCTTCTGGTTCATTTAATTCCATTCACTTTAACAGCCTGCTGTTTGAGTGCTTAATACAACTACTACCAAGAGTAAGTTTTATTCCTGACCTCCAAGGAAAGCCTCAGAATGCACTCACACAACACTGAGATGGCTCACATATGTCCAGCTTAATTCCCAGAAAATGCTTTGTTGTTGAATACATGCTTTACTGAAAACAACAACAGGCGTCACATATGGAAAAAGGGTTATGGGTAGACCATGTGCACAAAGAAAACAAATATCCTGACCGGGCAGCATCATGCAAAACTTTTCTTGCATTCTTTATTCATTTAATACTAAAATGCACCCTAAAATAGTCTGAAGCAAAACTAAAATGGTGAAAATTAAGTAATTGGGAGCAATATACTGAAATACTCTTGGAATAAAACATACACAAGATTTCTTCACAAGAAGTATTTCACTGCCCCTGGTGTCAACATTTTTCTCCAGAATGTTTTATTAATGAAAGGCATGAGGCAAATCAAAAAAGGCTCTATTGATAAGCACAAACTTCCCGCAAGAAGTGACCATGTGATTGTTGGAAGTCCTCAGCGCCATTCAACAAGAATCGTGTTACCGCAGAAATACATTTTGATGTTATTATCCTTGATTTAGCCTTGCTGTAGCTCACAGTTTACAAGCAGCACCCACAGCGATGTATCAAAAGATGCAATAAAGTGCCTGCACTTTTTTAAAGAAGTCTGGTTTTGGTCTTTTAATGTCTCCTACATGAACATACTAACACTAAATCCCACAGTTAACGTGGTTTTAGCAGGTTTTGTTTCAGTTCAGTATCTTGCAAAAAATTACTTAAATATTTATAAGCTTTTTATGCAACAAGAAAAGCAAAAGTAACCAAATGACCTCTTACTGCTAATACATCTGGTTGTCTCCGCTGTTTCCTACTTCACCATTTGAATCCCAGAAAAAAAAAAAGTAACTGTTTTGAGACCAAGCACAAAGATGTCCTAATTACTAGAAATCCCTCAACAAACCAAAGCAGCAAGCAAGATTAATACAGTCACAAGACCCAGAGATTAATCTATTTACCAAAGAATCTATGCAACAAAGCAGTCTAATACTAAAAGATTACTGAAGCTAGATTTTCAACAAGATAAGAAGGGTCAAGAGACCTAAACACTGCAAAACATCTCCCTAATAATGACGACTTATAAAAATATGTTCCAGAGGAAAAAGATATTACCTAGCTTTTATTTTAAAAGTGTCATTTAACAAACAAAGCTTTCTAGACTATTTAAATCAAGAGCAAAAATTACTATAAGCACATTACAACAAAAGCCAAGTAACAATCTTACCAGTAAAACAAGTCCTTTTTTTTCAATTACCTTTAAAGTTCAACAGTGGATGCCAAAGGAAAAAAGTCTTATCCAACTCCCACTCCCTCCCCACAAAAACTCCTCTATCAGCATAACTCATCAGTACATAAACAGCATAACCATCACTACAAAACAGCATAACCCATCAGTAAACTAGAGCTAAAATTCAATTGATATTATTAAAAAAAAATCTATAACCACTTCATAGGGAAAGAAAATCAACCAGTGTCAGATCTAGAACGCAAGCGTACTAAGCTTAAATAAAAAAAGCTGATCAGATCAAGTTAGCTGAACCAGGAGAAGGCTCTGAGGTGCCCAGACTGGATGATCGCCTGCAAGCAAGCATCACATGTCAGTCTTCCAAATCCCAGTTCAACAGAAGGTGGTACAGTGAAATTCAATAATCCAGAACATGGAACAAGACGATTCAAACCGGAAATTGCAGAGGCTATTGGAGTCTGTGTTGTTTTTCTTGCAGATTGGTAAAAAACAAACATTCATTACCAAATCTTATCACCTACACCAGGACCAAACAGCTTTTGAAAGACAAATTCACTGCAAGTTACAAGTACACTACAGAAGACACTAGAGTTCCTATATGTTGGTTGATCTTAACACAGGCTTGATTATTTAGTCAGAGACTTCCACTGGCATAAATTTTAAAGGTATGTTCTTCAAAAAAAAGAGTATTTCACATGAAATACTTGAAACTGACCTAGCACTGTTGTCACTTGAGTTTGCAATGAAGAAAAAAATGCTCACTCTTAATGCTACTATAATCTTATATTTAGGAATTTATATCCTTATTATTCATACAGCATGAATGAGATGGGAAACATCTTACAGCTCCTAAAAGCATGTTCTCCATGAGGGGAGAACATGCTGGACTGAGCTGTATTCTGTGTTTTTCAGGCTGCAGTCTTTAAACTGACATCACTGAACCCCTGACCGGAACAGGACAGGACAAGAGGCTGTGGCTGCTCTTTCACAGACTTCCAGGGACCTATAAGGAAGCTCAGACACTTTATTCAGCCTGGGAGAGCTCTACCATGAAGATGGGAATCATTCCACCTATGGCATCCAACGGAGGGGAAAAGCAAGGATGACAACAGTGGGATTAACCTATTAGAGCTCCCAAAATTCAGATTCAAAGGTCAGCCAGCTGGTCACAGATCCCAGAGGAGCATTTCCCAGCTGCAAACTGCACCACCAGACAGTGTCACCCAGTCCCCACTATATCCTTGGCAATTCCCTGCCCCAGTGACTCGGTGAGGATTGTAGAGAGGTATCTGCTGATGAACAACACTGTGCACCAGGACAGCCCTGGCAGATGATCCGCCTGGGGAAGTGTGAAAGTAGGAAGGGTTCAGTGGTGGCAAAGGAGTATAATAGGGCAGGGACTACAGACTGAACTTATTAGAGTGATTTCAGTCATCAGAAATTTCAGGCCTGGGGAAATTGGTATTTTTAATGAATCAAATGTTAAGTACGATATAAGAATCCCAGAGTAAACTCAAGGCTCTGCTATAGCTTATGTTGTCAGAACCGGTAACTTCTGTGTGTACACCACACCTAACAAGTTTAAGAGCAAGTCGCACCAGCCACATCGTCCCTTCCATTTTGCGTTAAATAATTGCCTGTAATAATTCTTTTATGGTAGGCCTTCATTTTCCCACAGTCTCATTAACCTGGCCACTGGAAAACAATAGGTCTTCTCGCATGCAAAGGCAGAGGATGCAGCTGCTTCCATCTATAAATAAGATGTTGTTGTATCAGATGTGACTGCTATTGTTTCAGCAGTCCATCAGTTACATGAGAAGATTAGAAGCAAGGGTCAAGGTGTATTTTTTTTTTCCTTTCTTTGAATTCAGAGGACCACAATCTTGAAAAAAAAATACCAAAAAGGTGAACAGAAGAGATATGCAATAGTTTATACAAACCACCTCCCATACCCCTCCAGCCTCTTGACATAAGACAAACCCAAACTGTAAGGACAGAGACCACTAAACAGTGGAACTGGCTTTGTATTTTTACATTCATTTATCAGATTATGGATCTGTCATTTACTGTCCATCCAGCAATACTTTAAAAACAACTGTGAGAAAACGTAAGTCTGAGCTTTCATTAAGATTGTTGTAGCTGGAAGGCCTATCTGTACAAACCGACTTGTATTTTAGTCATACCTCAAACTTTCAAGGAGGACATAGAAAAAGCACAGTGTAGAAGCCTGTACTACCAGTCAACCGAGATGGGAGTACATTTTATTAGGAGCATGAATTGAGAATGGGTTTAACATATATCATACCTCAATCTGCAGGTACCCAGTACTTTGAGCTCACTCCTGAGTAACCAAAAGAAGGGAAACAAGAGTACAGAAGGGTAAGAAAACCCAAGTCCATTCAATACTGGTTTGTGAACCTGTATCTCAAGGAGACAAGGATAGATCCCAGTGTCATGAGCAGTAGGGAATACACAAAGAGGGAAATAAAAACAACTCTGTCTTGCCTTTTAATCTCAAGAGTTTACATGCCTTATGTTGGAGGAAACTCTCTCTCTCTCTCTCTCTCTCTCTCTCTCTCTCTCTCTCGTGCTTGCTATCAGGAAAACCCTATTGTTACACACAATAGTGCCACAAGCTTCCAGCATCAATTAGTGACTCTTTCTTTGTGTCTAGCAGAAGAATGTGACTTGACTTCCATCAACAGTAACAAAGTGAAAACTCAGTATTCACCAAGTGCTTTACACTATTCTTTGGATAACTAACTTGCATGTTTCTATTAAAGAAATGCATGAGAGACTTAACAGCAAATTGTGCTGCCTCCACACACATCCCTACAACAAAAGTTCAAACAGAAGAACAAGCCTAGATTCAAAATAAAATAAACTCTGCACAAACTCATAAAGCCCCAGACTACTGATGATCTAGTACCCTTTTAGTCATGGTCAAAACCCTCTGAAAAATCATTTTTGGGCTGAATCACACAATCAGCAAATATCTGAAACTATAATAAAAAAAATCTCATTTGAAAACAGGCTAAGTCACTGGCTTTTAAGCAGACATGTTAAACACACTTACATGATATAACACAGCATTATTTAAGTTCTCAAGCCATTTTTCAGAAAAGAGTATATTTTTCCAATTCTTCTTGAAAAAAATAGCATTGGAGTATCAATCCATTAAAGGATTTCAATGACTTGAAATAGCTTGCAGACATATAAATAGCATGCAGTAGCTGTACAAGCTCATCAGGCAGACAGCTTGTAGCCAAAGACATTAACTTTTACAGCAGTGTATCAAGAGTGTTGTCATTAGAAAGTTAACATAATGCTTATTTGCCACTTACCTTTTTCCTCAAAAAATATATTCTTATTTTTGGAAATAATATACTGGATCTACTTTAACTGAATACAGAGAAGCCATTGCAGCAATACATTTATAACATGTATTAGGTACCATATATATCAGAACTGAACATCTAAAAGTCATTCTGTAACACTGTTCCCTGTAACAAGGCCACGCAAAACATTCTCATTAAAAAGAAGTATTTCAAGCTGTCCAAATCTGTAAATGCCAGGTGTCTTCTAGGCAGTTTTCAATGCAGGTATTTCTTATGTTCCAGTACAAATCAACTCCTCCTCCTCCAGTTTTGAATTCTTTTCTACGCCAATCAGTATGTGCATAAAATAGGCAAAAGCATATATCACATACACTGAGGTTGCCTTGTTATGTATGAGCTACTGACAACAGAAAGCATCACCACAATAACAAAAATAAGTCACTTAAAATAGAGAGAATAATTGGAGAAAGTCAGCTGCAGCACAAACACAAAGGCACGGGGGTAAAAGGAAGCTTCTTCCTTACTGTACAAGGAAATATCACCTTCTTCCCAGCAAAACAAACTCTTTGGAAGAACAGCTTTAGCAGTACAACCCATTTGAGTATTTCCGCCACAGCAACGACAGGATCTGTAAAGATCATGAACTATACTGTTCTCTCTACTTTTTATTCCCCAAAGGTATCACAGTACCAGCAAATTAAGGGAGCCACGGTCTTCCTTCCTCCTCTCCTCTGCACAACTCCCAGCTGCCAAGAACTTGCTATACAAATGTTTATGTAGCCTTTTACATTTATATATTTTTATCGATTCTGCTTTAGAAAAAGTCACAAACCACTTCATACTCTTTTGAATAGTACCAATACTTAAGTTCAAATTTACTTTGTACTTTCATCTGAGATGTGAATGCTGAAACGTATAGATGATTACCAGCCCCACAAACTTTCACTGTTTTTGCGGCCAATGAATAAACATTTGTAATTTCTCTCTTTTCTGTACAGTTATCAACTTAACGATAACCATACACTGGAGAGTTACGGTCTCTTAAGATGAAAACAAAAATTTGCTATTCCAGAGTGAGAACAAAAATTGCTTCTTTCTTTCCTTGTCTATGAAAATACTTCTGTTGGGGTTTTTTTGAGCCGAAAAGGCATTGTTTCCTGAATGGACTTTTGTAGATCTTCAAATTTTATTCTTCCCATTCATCTTCTGGAACACAGATTTGCAATATTTACTGTTATTTTGTAGGAGCACACTCTGAGAAATGGTGGTTTGACAAAGGTGTTCAACATCCCCATAAAAAGGAAAGCTGCCTGCTCAACTGCTTCAAGGTTTTGCACTGAGTCTAGAACCCTAAGAATAACAGATACACTACATTCATTTTATTAAATTAAATTAGGTCCTTCAACATGAAGTTCTTGAACATTCTTCAATTTCTTTAAGTGACCACAATTATAACAAATAACTCTTACGTTGTTGGTTTTTTTACAGTTACCAGATGAAACAAAAAAAAAAGTAAATGTCATTTTACACAAAATTGAGTATTTGTGTGAAGAAGTCTACACTTTTCTCCTTATGTGGCATCACCAATGCTTAGCCTACAGCAGTTACGTGGCATTGGCATCAGTTTGCCCATATGTTGTAGGTAACAATAGTTTTGAAAAAAAAACCTGATACAATCAATGCAGTCTGTTCAAAAATTTGATCTGCAATCACCCAAGGCATACACTGACACAGTCTGATAATTTATTTATCCTTCAGAGGAAAGGAAGGAGTTTACTGGAGACCAAGAAAAAAAATGAGACGTGGATTTCTCTTCCCTCTTTTGGCAAAACTACTTTACTTCCAGACAGTATGTGTTTACATCCATTTGCAGATGTTTTGCTGCTCAGGCATTATGAATCCACTTTAAGAACTCATTCTGCTATATCCATGTCTTAAAAGAGTGAAAACAAATCCTGACAGATATTTTTGAAAACTGTATCTTTATTACCTTGCCACACTCCCAAATGCTCATCTCCTCTTTCTCTTTGACTCAGCAGCTCCGTAACAGCAGCTACAGTTCAACACCAGGACATGCAGTGACAGAAAGTAGTACCGTCATAAATTAAATAGAGCTGAAAATTGCAAAGCAAACGAAACATCCAGAGCTTCTTCAAGGACCTTAATAGAAAGCAAAGAAAGAATCATGGAATGCCTTGTTGAAAGGGACCTTAAAGAACATCTAGTTCCAACCCTGCTGCCATGGACAGGGACACCTTCGACTCAACGAGGCTGCTCAGCGCTCCATCCAACCTGGCCTTGAATGCTTGCAGGGATGGGGCATTCACAGCTTCCCTGGCCAACCTGTTCCAGGACTTCATCACCATCACAGTAAAGAATTTTTTCCTAATATCTAATCTAAGCCTACTCTCAGTTTGAATCCATCCCTCCTTGAGCTGTCACTACATGCTTTTGTAAATAATCTCTCTTCTTTCTTATAGGCTTCCTACACATAGGCAACAACATAACCAAACCCACATACTTAGTTACATTTAGCTGTATTTTTTATCGCTTTGTTAGACACGATCCAGAAAGACAGAAGGTTCTACAAAACACCACATAGAACACCACTATCACTGTAGTACCACATAGGAAACTTTTATATCTGGAGAACATAACTGGTTATGAAGAAACACAAAACCCAAATATTTAATTAAAAGGTAATACAGCAAAGTAGTATAGAAAGCTATTACTGTAATTTTTCCATTATTTAATGTTTTTCCAAATTTAGGCCTATGACAAATTTAAAAAAAGTCTGTTTTTTTTTTTTAAGTCATACATGATGCAAAAACATTTAGGAACTAACAAAAATACTTACATCCTGCTTGATAATATGAGAGTTTTGAAAGCCCATAACATAGCCATGAGAAAAGTAAATCCCATGATAACAGCAAAACTATTTGAGCCTTTCTAGAAACAGTTCTCAAGATCTTATCTAGTAATTTGCCTCAAATTAATTCAAAACCAGAAGACCTGCAGAAATGAATCTGTTCTACAAGAGAGTACTCCCAAAAACCTGGCTATGATAAAACACAGAAGGGAGGTCACAGGCAACTGCAGCTCTCTAGAAATAAAGTTAACTAGAATATACAGAAGGCTATTTAAAGACAAAGCTGACCTAGTAACACAAGCACCACTGCAATCGGAATTTGGGAACGAATACAAACAGTTCAGGAAATACTCTCCTGCATAACAGTCTGTCACTACAAAAGATGGTTTCAGTCACCTAGTGGCCTCCTGTACTTCAGCTCTAAAACAAGGCTCAAGTGTATCATGTTAGAAAAACAAAATAAACTCTCTTCTCATTTCATTAATAAACTAGTTTCAGAGTTGAGGCCTATCACATGAATTTTGATTCCTTAGATTTGGTAATACTTATACTACAAATTCTATATACAAACCCTCAAAATTTACACATGGTCACCCACCTAAACAATTCCTAAAGGCTTGTAACTTAAACAGCAAGATCAAAATTCAGTATTCTTTCTTAATTTTGTTTTTAATGAAGGCTACATAAACTTTTTCAAGTCAAGGACAAAAACAAGGAGAAACCTTTAAATGAATGAAATTACAATGAGATAAATGTATTTTCTAGAGGCAGTAAACTCTATCGGCCTTCTCCTAATTTGCAGTCCCAGAGGAGTCCGTAACATATCCGCCATCTGCCCTTTATGAGAAAACACCTGTAGGAGACGGTACAATGGTTTGCATCATTGGCCTACAGCTACTTCAACCATTTATTACCTTGATAATTAGGATGTTAGGCTTTTAAGATGATGGTTATACTTGCCATAAAATAAAAAGGAATAAAGAGAGCATGTGCCCATTTTACCAAGTCGTAGAGTAGTAAGCACAGTAAATTCAACTTCTACGGTTATGAAGAAGTGTTATTCAATTATTTGTAGTATTGGGAAGAGTTATTTAAAAGTCTTAAGAGAAAAAAAAAAAAAGAAAAAAAAAACAACACCACACCACAACACAAAACCCACCATGATGAAATACTAGCAACAGGTTTTTTTCATTCAAGCTCAATGTCCCAGACTGCTTTAGAAGAGCAATTTGTGGAGGGAGAAGGGAGGGGGGAAATTAACCCATTCATTTCCTACTATTTGCAGGCAGACTGTTGCCCTGCCTTGCACAGGGGAGTTTATTACATAAGGATTTATAGTTGCACACTTTGCTGTTTGGAATAGTAAACGTAATTTAACCAATTAGTTAGGAAGTTTGTGTAACTCACCAAGGGTAATATTGCTACTGGTGAGTGGTATCACTCACTTCTCTCCAGTCCCTGCCCAGTATCTGTCCCAAGCTAAGCTATTTGTTTTCAGCTTAAGAAACAGAGCATGCAGATGAACAAGTGACAGACACCTGGGATTACATTCAGGTGTCAATTTGACACTTACGAAGTTCATACTACTAAGGAGAGTGGTATCCCCAGTTCCTCATTCTTTAGTACCAGCCCAGGCACAGTAATTGGTTTCAGGACTCTCAAACCAGTAAGTTGAGTTCCCTTAAATCTATCTTTGATACTCATCTCTGCTCTGGCACACATCCTTCCCCATTATCCTGAGTACCTTTTGGCACCACAATAAGGAGGAGGATGAAGGTGACAAGATTAAACATAGATAATTTTTTTCCATGAGCTGAATCAGGCAAAATGTAGTTCTTGCATGCCTCCAAGACAGAGTCCTTTTTCAGCCTTCACTTACACCCTGAATGCTATGAGTTATAAATAGGTGAATGAACTCTTCTTGCCATTAAAGACTTCAAAACAGTCCATTATAATAAACATGCCTACATGATGTTGCCAGCAAGAATAGTTACACAGACTGCACAGATTACTGAACTAAAACAGCTGAAAGAGAAGCACAAACGTCACTGCATGCAGTAGAGCTTTCTGAATCTAATGTCTGCAAGTGGGTTTTCTCCACTTCCAATTAATAATTCCTACTATAAGACTCTTCCAATTAGCATATTTTAAGCTTAAAGTGGCCTTTTCCCCCACTATTCATCAGCTGCCAGTGTCCAGATTCACTCTATGTGCCAAGCATATTATTCCCCTTCTCCTGCAACTCTGAACTGACACCAACTCCGTAAGACATTTCATATAAAAGCTCACTCACAATTGTGAAAGGAGTTTGCAAGTTGGAATAATACTGGACAGAAAACCTTGACCAGAATTTTGAAAAGCTAAATAAGGGCAAGCAACATTTCAGAGGGTATAATTAAAGCTTCATCTTCTGGAGGCCAACAACTTCGGATTTCTCCGATACCATACGCGGTGATAACTGATTGCTCAATTTGGGTGGTACAAAGTATTGTTTCTCCCACTAGCCCTTCTCCTCCCACCAGCTCTGGGCTATTCAAGGTGATTCAGAAGAATTTAGAATGGTCACAGTTGTGCTAAACTCACGTTTCCAAGCTGAGCATCTCCAGTGTGCATTAAGCTACATCAAAAAGATGAGAGAGGAATGGATCAGGAAAAGTATTGTGCAGGCCTCCCCTACTGAGAAAAAATTAAGCTGCCCACACAACAACTAGCTTTCTGAACAGAGGCACAGAAGTACCAATTTGTTCATAAACTTGAGTTAAAACATTCCTTAGAAACATTTGTTCAACCATAACTGAAGCAAAGCCAACTTATAAACTTAGCTGCATCCTGTTTGATAAGCACCTGAGATCACAAGGGAGGCAGGGTTACCTTAGAATTAACTCTGGCTTCGTTCAGCATTCATTAAACCCATAACAATCATCAAGACAGGAAAATCCTCAGTATTTTCTTTAAAAATGAAAAAATTACTCTACTCCCCCAGTGTAGCCTTGAAAAACATTGGCAAGACGTTTGCTTTGTTGAACTACAAATGAGGTCCTTTCAAAGAAAGGAGTAGGGGAGATGAAACTGTAAATTCAAAGTTTAGTGCCTACAAATGAGACTAGAGACACAACTTAAAACTGAGAAAAGCTAGTATAGATGAAGTTACATTTTAAATACTAAGCTGCTAATAAAAGTCCTGAATAGTTATAAGCACTGAGTCTGTCAATTCAAAGTGAGAAATGTAGAAAGAATATAATTCAGAGTCAGTCACTAAACCCAGACACCAGCTGATCCAGGCAAGTATTGAGACCTTACTAGTTTATGAGATGTAGAGAACATCAAGATAACCTACAGCAAGCACAGTTGCACTTCTTCATTAAAAATTCAGCGGAAAAAAGCTGGACTGAACCTAAATCATGTCAAATACCTCAACATATTCTAGAAAGAGTAACACCTGGAATTCGCAGTGTGCCATCCATCAGTTTTAAATGCAGAACCACCAGTCTGGTCTCCCACAGGCAGCAGATCACATACCACCACGTACAGAAGCAGAACTTCTACACCCACTACTATAGTACAGATCTATGATTTCAAGCAAGAGGATCTGCTTAAACACCAAGAATCCACTGCCTCAAGCACTTACTGACAATTATCATTTTCCTAGTTATTCAGCTAATGAACTTCTCCTGTTAACTTGTGCTCTCCCCATATTCAGTGCTACAAAGAACACTTTGTATATGTTTTATGCTAATTAGGGATCTCCCCCCACCCCAAAAGTAAATGCTTAGGGGAAAAACAGCAAAATCCAATAATAGAGTTCATTCAGGTGCCTCCCTCGAATGCCTTTGGGGTAGTAATTTTTAGACCTATGTATCAGGCATGTAGTATACTCCAGCATCATATCAAAAGAACTACAGCCTTTTCTATATGTTTCCATCACATACCCCAAATTAATGCACCAAACAATTATACCCTGGCATGAGTACAGAAAGGAAAATTCTAACTCAAAATTCCTCAATGACATTATTCTAAGAGTCTCTGAATCTGAAATGTAAAGGGGCAATTCCATACCTGTCATGGACTACCAATTAAAAATTGTATTCAAAAATAAGTCAATATAAGCAACACAAAAGGAAAACAGCAGTCACAACACCTACAAGAAAAAACAAACAAAAAACAAACCAAACAAAACTCTGACACTCAGAGCTACCCATATCTGACAATGTGGCTAAAAAAGAGCTCTTGGTTCTGCCAAAGAAGTTTGTTTCTGAAATACATTCCTCTGCCATTCTCCTAGCAGCACCCAAACAGGATTTCCTCTATTAAACTCATTTTTCAGCATTAAACACTGTGCATAGTGAACCCAGCTTTAAAAATACTGACAGTCAGAACACCATGCTTATCCTTTGCATAGCTACTGAGAGTTGAATCCCATTACCCAGAACTAGCATATTACAGAACCACAGAATCAACTAGGTTGGAAAACACCTCCAAGATAGAGTCCAACCTTTGACCGAACACCACCTCATCTACTAGACCATGGCAATAAGTGCTACATCCAGTCTCTTCCTAAATACCTCCCGGGATGGTGATTCCACCACTTCCCTGGGCAGCCCATTCCAGTGCTCAATCACTCTCCCCATTTTTCCCCCCCACGTTTCAGTATGATCTGAAAAATTTCAAATATTTTCAAATGAACTGAACAAAACCAACTCCCACTACAGACAAAATCCTCAAGATGTGCAGGAGGGCAGAAGGCTGCACGGTTGCACTTTCTGGAAGGTTAGTGTTCAGTGGTATCACACTCCCCAGCTCCACCAGCTGCTGCTTTAGGTTAAGGACAAAATCCATGTAGGGAACTGAATGAGATCATACTTGAACATATTTATTCAGTGTTAGGAAAATTCCTGTACACCATCTTTTA
Organism: Grallaria varia; assembly: GCA_013396735.1. NCBI lineage: Eukaryota > Metazoa > Chordata > Aves > Passeriformes > Formicariidae > Grallaria > Grallaria varia. Next base: position 209,812 of record VWZG01010961.1, read on the forward strand.
CTGTTATGTAAAAGTTGTTATTTGCTATAACAAACAAAATACTTGAATTGCTTAAAAGAAAGCGTTGCTTAAACTGATTTGAGAAGCAAGACCTCTCTCGTTACCAAGCAATTACCATTTATTATCTCTAACCTTCCTTGCTGCAATCAAAGATGAATCCTATGCATTTGCACTTCATAAAAATGGCAACAGTTGCACACAGGAGTTGGTCCCACACAACAGCTGTGCTGTAAAACTGAGTCAGAGAAATTAGGAGCCAAAAAGATTACCCACTGCATCAACTGGCACATCCTCCACAAGCACATGTACAGCACAGCCTTGGCCACCATGTGCAACCAGGCAGCTAGTGAGTCACCATGGTTTATAATGTCCTCCCACAGGAAACATTCTCTGCAGAGTATCTCATTAGAAACTTAGTTTCTGAATATTCTGATTCCATTTGTCTTTTTCCTCTCTTTCATTAATTCTATAAACACCTCTTTTACCACCACTCCCCTCTTCAGGATTTTCCAAATTCCAGGCCAGAAAACTCACAAGCCATCACAACCATCTTTCTCTTTCCTTCTCCCCATTAAATTCCACAAACATAAGAGCTAAGCATCCAGAAGTCAATTCTTGCCCTATCTACCTCCCTTAATTTCATTCTCACAAGGAGGAGGTTTAGGAACAACTAACTAGGACCATCTGCTAGGTTACAGCAAACATTAAAAGTTACAGAGCCAAAGCAGGTAGGATGGAAGGTAAGAAACAAGACAGTTGTAAGAGAAGCTAGGTGAGAGAGAGCTAGACAAATTCTTGAAGGCTGCCTTCAGGAAGGGTTATAGACCAGTAGAACTGTGTTTGACAGCAACTCATTCAAGTGAAACAGGAATCAGCGGTCATTTTTTACTCCATAAATATTAATTTTCCTCCATCCATGCTGTTCCAACATGCATGCCAGAAATGCTCATACTGTAACAGATACCGTCCAATATACTGACATGTGTTGCTAGAAGTGTTTGTTTCCCCTTCCTTACTATACTACAACACACACTAACAATTCTGCAACACTCAGTTTCCAGGGCAACCCTAATACCGCATAACAAACCTGTGACCATCCTGATGCTCCAGTCAGCTTTCCAGTGTTTCAGGTTTACATCTTGCCAACACTCGTACCAACCTAGTCTTCCTTATGCATCATTATCATTTGTTTTCAGACAGAAAGCACTGTAAGTAAGTGTCTTCTATTATACTACTCTTCATTTGGAAATTGGATTGTATAGCATTCAGAGGCTTAAAGAATAAAACTCAAAGAACACAATAAAATAATTCATCCTTCTTGAAAGACACATCTTTATTACTAAAAAACTGAAGACTGCCCATCTGCAAACATCTCTTCCTGCTCAGTGAAGCCCCACACCTCAATCCTCAAGAAAACAAAACTGATTTTATTTACAGTAGATATCCATTGGATATTTTTTATATGATCAACAGGACACATTTTTGTTTGGAACTGCAGAAAAATATGGGGATGTAGTCACTATTTTTAGACATGCCACAGAAACATGGAAATATTTTCATGATAAGGAAAGACAAGAAGTTATCTGACTAATGACCTTTAATGAACTCTTAAGTTCCCTTGGACAGCATGCACTACATACACATTTTCTTTGGGATAAATTATCTCACTTCCTCATTTCATGCAAGCCAAGTATTTATTTTTACATTTGTATAAAGCAAGGCTTTATATGAATCCAACGACAGACTTCAGGCATCTTATTACAAACCCTTGTAGGTCACTGCTGACAATACCCACAAGGGACTACAGAAGCAGAGGGAAAACACACTCCTTAAAAGACAGGTTTTGAGAAAAGGGGAGCTGAGAGATTAAGGTGATAGATGGCAGATGCCAACAAACACATAAAATTTATATATTCAAGAACCATTATTTTAGCGGTGAAGAGCTTTCGAGCAAGGTATATAGTTCATATCACCAAGTTCAAGCATTACAACATCTCTTAACTAAATTAACAGGACTTCAAGCTAAATGAATTCATGAGGTCAGTGACTAAAGAGGGCTACATTTTTGTGCCTCATTTAATTACCCCATAAAAACTGTATATGCGTCCTTTTTCCTAACAGCATTGTGTTTAATATAGCGGCATAATCATACCATATAGAGCTTAAGAACCATTATTACAAATACTTAGAAGAAATTCTTGTGTATTCTTTCATAGTAATTAGCTAGTAAGGGTTTTTAGACATCGTTAAGCTTATATACATAGGGAATGCAAGGAAGTCTATGTATTTCAATATATTTAAAATATTTATGAACAGAACACAGAGTATCAAGGTTGTGCACATCAAAGAGGCTCGGCTAGGATGTAGCCTAGATTTTCCAGTGGAGAGAGACACTGGCATTTCAAGAGCTCTGTTTACCCGAGCGGTGCCCCTTAGAAAGTCTTGTACCTGGGAGAATCACTAAAGTATGAAACACACTCAACAAAATATTTCAATAACATAGAAACTTCAGCTAAGCCTCCTAAAATTATCAAACATAGGGAAAGTGCCATAAGAAAGGCCCTTATCACCAGGTCAGTATCAACAAGGACAGCGCTAAGTCTTTAACTTTGGCAGGCAAAAAGCACTTTATCTTCCACTGAGACATATGTAAACTTGATATTGAATTACAGTATAATGTTAAACTTTTACTAATTTTTCTCAGACAATGTTACACTCTAGCTTCTTTAAGAGAGAATGAAAGTATCACAAAAAAAAAAAATCTATCTCAATGAGACTGCTATTACTAGGCAGTAGCATAAATATATTATAGCAAGTTTATAAACCTAGAACACAAGAATATATTTGCATACTTATTTTACAGTGTTTACTTCCTTCCTATTTGCTACACAAGTAAGCTGGCATTACTTCTTTCAATTAAATTCTGCATTTTAAATAACAGCATAAAATTACATATATTCCACCCAATGCAAATCAGGCCTCTTTTGAAGCCACAAAGACCATTTTTTTCTGTCATTCACTTGTCCAATATGCAAAGCATAGCTGTCAATCAGCTAGCATCTCTGACAGCATAATTGCTGAAGAGAACACGAAAAACATAAGGGTTGGGGCCAAAAGAGATACCAGCAACATTCCTCCTTGCACACTTTAGTACTAATTTAGGATTCTTCTTAATTAAGATTCCTCTCCAGTCACTGCTAGAGCAAAACAAGGAATCAGTAGAGGAAGGTTGAGAAGGCCCTGAAAGCCAGCACTGCCAAATACAATTGCCTTGTACTATTCCCACTTCTTTCAAAAGAAAGCTGCAGCATCATTTACCCATAGATGTCCCATCTTTGAGGAGCAGGTTTGTCTTTACCACTATGCCCATGATTCCAACTTCCAGCTTCTTACCTGGTCCACACTTCCCTTCCTCAGTGTGAATATATGTGCAGGTTATCCTCTGTGGATGCCCAACAAAACTACATCTCATTGAAGGAATGGCATGCATCTTCTCATTTTGCTGCTGCCAAGTCGGTACTCTATCTTCAAAATTTACTTGAAAAATTTAAAGGTATCTGTCTTATGTGAAATAATACCACCCCTTGTAGCACTTCAGGAAATATATAAGCTCATGAAAATAATTTAACAGCTACACTCCACAGCAGAATAGGAATTTTTCTGGAGTTATGATCTGTATCAGAAGACACAGAGTTTTCTTTAAATCATGACGCAACAGAAGTGACATTTTGGACTATTGATAGGCAGTCATTCCTTACCAGACCCAAAAGTAGCTTTAATTTTCAGTCTATGAAGACTGAAAGTCCAGCTTGTACCAATCCAAGTATAAATGAGAAATACAGGTGCATATTAAGGCATTTATTAAGTTTTCTAATAACTATCCCCTGTTCCAAATCCCTAATACAAAATTTTAAAGAAGGAAATCAACACTGAGACTCTCTATAGCTATATCCATCTTCAGACTTTGTAATTATTTTAGCAGCAGTGATCTAGAAAAACATTTAACATTTCAAATATTTTGAAAACTGCATAAATATCATTTACTTGCATTTGACTAATTCTTGGCCTTGAAAATATCTGTCATCTAATACCTACTATTAAAATTTCATATTAAAGAATTTTTGATCTTCTTAGAGAAGGTTGTTTATATCCCACTTCCTGAAATGGAAATTCAAAGTTTCCTGAGATAAAAATGTTTGTGACTCACTGTGGGGGTTTTGCAAGATACATCCCTTTAAATCTGGGCAAGTCAGGCGGTACGGGTAGCTTACATAAACCTGAGCAAAAACATTTTCTTCAGATTCCACCAACATGCCAATTTCTACTTTCAGTCCAGCAAAACTTATGCTTTGTTAGCAACAGCACACAAGCATAGGATGTTGCCCCAGTAATTTTAAATGTTGCAAAATTTATAACTTAAAAATACTACAGCATTATCCTCTGGATGCAGGAAAGCATCTTTTTTTTTTTTAATGAGGCAGGTGAATCACTGCACAGATTGCCCAGAGAGGGGGAAGATGCCCCATCCCTGGACACATCCCAGGTGAAGCTGGACAGGGCTCTGAACAACCTGATCTAATTGAAGATGTCCCTGCTCATTGCAACAGAGCTGGACTAGATGACCTTTAAAGGTCCCTTCCAACCCAAACCATCATATGATATTTTAGGGGAAAAAAAAAAAATAAAAATCAGATGGCCACGGAGGAACAATGAACTTGCAGGACCTGAAAGAAGCAGAAGCAATTTTGGTTCATGGGTTCGTGTCCTCCCTTTCTGCTCTGTGGAAACACAGAAAAGAATTGAATAGATGAAATCTTTGCTGCTTTGTTTAAAAGACAATAAATTAATCCTGATGGTCTCAGATGCATTTTCAGAAAAATGTTTTATTAGCACATTTGCAAGAAATGAAATCCACAAAAGCGAAACACAACTCAAAGGCATCTCCACTAGCTCAGACAACTTAAGAAGCTTCTGTATGACTAAATAAAGTATATTTCTCTGCTTAGTGGAGGGGAGGAATTTCCCCTCCCAATGTCCTAAAGGCTTTTGATGCATTTTTTTTTTCCTTTTCATAGAAGAAATGATTAATAGCTCTGGCTTAAATCCAATGTACAGTTTTGGCAGCTGCTGATGGGCCACTGCTGCCCTCTTTGCAATGCACAGCACGTGCTGTTAAATGCATGCTGCCAAAACTGCTAACATGATTCACTTTTAAATCTGGTAAATCTAGATTATAACTACTTGAAGAAGTTGCTTCTTAACTGCAGATGTTGAAAACAGGCAAACGTTTTTTCTGTCAAATTTGTCATGTCAGTCTGCAAAGTATATAAAAAGCACCATCAGGTAAAAGAAGTTATAACATTTTCCACTGTTTATAGAGCAAGCTTTAATTAAAAAAAAAATTGCAAACCTCCCTATGAGCAACAATGCAGCTGTGAACAACAAACAAGTCATATGAGTACTGGAAGTCTATTTTTTGCCTCCATAGTTTACACAAGCAGCATTGTCTCTCAAATTACTGTTTAGCTATGATGGAAAAGGATCTGTTTTCAGATTACCAAAATAAAACCTCTCTCTCTAGCACAGACTGGAACCAAGAATTAAGAAAGAAAACTTTATTCAAGGTATTTATGTATTTAAGAACATTGTGCCATGATTTTTAGTTCAGTCCTTTGCATACAATACAGCCTTTGAGAGAACAAGAGCATCCCAAACAAAAATACAGATGCTGCTCCTAACACTTCAATATCATTAAAGGTCAAAGAAATTCTTGGCTTCTTAGATACAAAGGAGTAAATATATTTTATTTCCAATGGCAACTAAAGATTGAGTCTTTGTCAGGTTTTAGAATGTTTCTGTACAGAAATAAGAGAGCTATTAGCTTTACTATAAAAGAACAAATTTGAGAAATGGAGATCTTGAAGTGTTGTTTACTTTCTTCAAACTTTCAAGTTTAAAGTTTCATTTCATTTATTAATTCTTAATGCTGCTTCTGTTCTGTATCCACCAATGCCAGTCATTAGTCCAGCCTTTAAGTGAGTCTGCCTAGTAGTTTCATATAGCAATTTTTGTTATCTCAGCATTCTTCTTTCATGCTGTTTTCTCTCCAAACAGGGCCTGTAGTGAGTTGCACCATGTTTTTGTAATCTGTTGGAAAAAGTTTGAGGACTGTTTCAGTTTCCCTTGTGAACAGCAGCACTGAGATGAAATATACCTACTGACATCACAGACATCCAAAAATTTAAGCTAACTGATCTGCAGGTGTTGCTAAGAGCTATTTAGTTCATTGGTGAAATAATACTTGTACAGAGAGCAAGGAGACTAAAAACAATTTACTTAATTTTATTAAAATGAAAGCTGTTATTATCACACCTACACTGTTTCTGTCTCCAGACAGGTCTATAAAAATAACAGCCTGCAAAGCAGTCAAACCTAGCTGATATGAGCAGAGACATCTGCAAAAGCTGCTCTGCCAGTACAGTTTATGTCACTTCTCAGAACAAAATGAGTATTTGGTGATATGACATGATCAAAAGCATTTCTGATGGTGTAAAAACTGATCAGAGCGTAAGTTAGACTGGTACCACTGTACAGGAGAGCATCACGGACATTACTTTTCCTTCTGAGATTCCAGTCCAGGTAAGAGAAACTCCCACTACTACAATACGCAAGTTATATGACATTAGAGCCTATTAAATCAGTGCATGAACAGCTTTGCCAAGATAGCTCATTTAAATCAAAGAGATTATCAAATCCAAATGGAGTTAAATCACCTGAATCTGAATGAAAACAAAAATAGTGACAAAGAATTAAATAAAATACAAATAAGCTAAGAGCCTAGTCATACTGAAAAAAACCCTTCATATATTTTTTTGCAATAACAGTTATTCACATACTTGCTTCTGTAAATTGAAATTAATGAGGTTACCTTAAAACATACCGCACTTTTATTTAAGTAAAAACATGGGCTGAGTCACTATAAACTCAAGTCCACTACTTTCTCCTTATATAACCTTCCTGTGAAAGTCAGTTTCCTCTGCCACTATGGTAAATGAAACAATATGTCTTTCTAAAGAACCACAGATCAAGTGCCAAGTGCTGGAGGGGACAGTTAACAGAAGGGAGAAAAAGAAACTACCTGGAAACATGCACCACGTACTCTGACCTCCTATCCTCTTCTATTTCGTTCCTTTTCCCATACTACTCACCTGGGGCTTAGCCTTTAAAAACCACTAACCTCTTAAAAAGACATTGCTCTGGTAAAGTGGTTAATATTCATCTACTACATGTTAAAATGTCACATAAAGTAGTACTACTCTGATGGCTGTTAGGCTGCTTCTGGCGAACATCACTGCACTTCATTATTTAACAACTTCCTCAGCCTTCAGAAACTGTCTGGACTAGTGAGCTGAAGGTTATTAACATTTTAAAATGCCTGCAGCTAATATTTCCAAGTCGTCCAAGAGAGTAATTACTACCCATATTATTGTTAAATATTAGCACCTGTTCATATTATAGAAACCAACACACTTTCAAGCTGGACATTACATTTACTTTGCATACAAACACTTTTCCCCACCAAATAAGCTACGCCAAGTTCCTCTTAATAGAAAAGGGACAAAATATTGATACCAAATTGTCTTTCTTGGGTTTGGATAATGGAGGATATTCCCTTAGGAAGAAAAGGTCACATTAACATGAAAAAACACTAACTATATGAAATACATTCTACAGAGCTACAGGATGCTCTCTTCATTCTGAAGGGGGGAAAAACATTACAAATAGTTCTTTCAACAAAAGCCTTCCACAGACAGCAGTCCAGTGGTGCTCAGGTTGATGCAGAGCACATCATCTAGGGGAGAAAAAAACATCCACTTCCATTAGGAACACCCACTCTACATGCACACCTTGAATCAACCAGCATAACTGTGATAAAACACTCTCCCCTCCTCTAGTAAGCAAAAAGGGTCCAAGTTACCTGAAACTGTAACAGGTGCTCTAATGAAAGTCTGCTTCAGTCTTTCAGATTGCAAAGATAGTTTCACTAATAATCATTTTTGTCACTGTTAAGTTTCACCTGTGCAAGTTTTTATCTCATCCTCAATTTTGAATATTTTTACATGGAGAACTAAGAACCCACATAAACATACGTTGCACCTGAATTAGCTCCTGAAGACTGTTTGATCCTTACACGTTCACCCACCAAGTCAAACTGCAGCACATCAGAAACATCTTTTGTCACCCTCAAAGAGGTGGAAGATATACAAAAGCAATTTTCTCCCCAGAGTGTTACAAGTGCACATGGGTGGCAGACAGGGTCAGATAAAGCTACTGTGGTACTTCAGCTTCTTAAATGACTCAGCTAATATAAATGGCTCTAAGGTCCCTCCAAACAGCAGCTTACCAGCAGAACCATCATGTAAAAAGCGTTATGGACAGGCAACACCTTTCAGCTGTCCACTGGATTGAAATTACAGAAGTTATAATGCAGAAACACCAGAAAAGGGGTTTTGTTTCTCTACATTGCTGTCAATGAAAGTACTGTAACTTCTCAAGATGCTCAAAGGAGCTGGACACAAAAATCCACACCAGAGGTTATTTATAAGAAGTCAAATTATCTGGAAAAAAGAGCACTCAAGTCCTCTGCTTGCTGTCCCAGCTCTAATGAAAACAGACAGCAAAGAGGTCTGGCATTAGAATATTTGCTTACACACGTAAAATACTCACACTCTAAGTTTACACTGACGATAAAAGCATTTCTTAGTATCCAGATCCACAATATTTCCCAATGCTACTTTGTTAAATGCCAAACAAGCAACAGCTTACAGAAAATGCAAGAGATAAAGCTTTATTTCCCAAAACTACTTAGAAATTTAACTAAATACCTTCAGGGTTCCACTAGAAGATTAATTAATCCTTAATTCTGTATGCTTTCTATATTTTTAAAGCTCCAGCATTAGAATAAATTGCTTGCCAGCTGATTTTCCAAATCAGATCTTTCAAAACCATGGGGAAAGACTGAAACTGCTACCCACAAACCTAAATATGAAATACCAATTTGGAAAGTACATCCTCATTCTTCCAGTCATTTATGGCATTTTACATACTTCCTACGCAAAGTGGAAAAGTTTTGTTTCCTTTCTTAAAGACACACTTTATTTGTTGAAATTTACAATGACTATGAAATGTTAGATGTGTCAGTAGTAACTATAACTTACACAAACTAAAGACAGCATCATGAGAATAAAATAAAAAACCCTTCACAACTGAACATACAGAGCATATTCCTGCTGTTGCAAACATTCCATGCTATCAAGCAATACCATTTCAGTGTAGCTATGTTAGTTTCAGTTGCCTTAATGCATTTATTCACAACACAAAATAAAACAAAACCACACGCATCCCATGGGAGAGAAGGGTCATTTTCTTGATTTTATCTGAGTGTAAACAGATGTTTGAATAGAATATTTTTTAGCATAAACATAGTCAGAAACCATTTCTAAAGTGTGTCATTTTTGTACCATGTTGTTGTTGCCAGGAACTTTATTTCTCATTAAAGAGCAAATATAAACCACAGCCTATTGATTAAACAGAAATGACATAAGTAACAAGAAAAGAAAAAAAAAATAATCCTAGGGGTTTTTTTTAAGTTTCAGCATACTATGAGATGGCAGTGCAATTGCTAACTCATCCTTCGGATTTTTGATGCTATACGGGATTTATAAAAGGGGTGTTTTTTTTAGTGTGGAAAAGGAATCTGTTCATAAGCAGCAAGTACGCTTTAGTGATTATGACACACTGAATTCCTTTTACCCCTTAGAGCATTTTTCTTGCATTGTTCAACACTAAAGTGAATAATTTTGGAATTCTAGAAAGCTGAATCCTAGCAGCACAGACCAATCAGAAATAAAGTTCCACGCACAGACAGCCTGCAACTGTGAAGAGAATGAGAAGAGCAGAGAGAATAAACAGTAGAATGAGAAGAGTAGCCAAGAGGGGAAAAAATTTTTTTTTAAATTTAGAGTTGATACTAACTGGGAGATTCTCAACTGGAGAAAGGAAAAAAGCCTTCTGCTCATCCAAGAAACAGAATTAGGTGATGGTAATACAATACACAAGCTGAAACACACAAAAGACAATCTGCTATGTGGGGGATGCTGTATTAACTAGTGCAACATTTTTTCTGTATCTGGCTCTTTATCAGGTCACTACCTTACACCTACCTGGAAGCTTCTCACTATTTTCTTTATCTGCCTCAGATCAAAAGACAATCTTCTGTTTAGCAGGTGGTCTCACACACCACCTATTTACACATAGAGACCCCTTTTGTGGTTTGTGGTTTTTCTTTGTTTCTCCTTTTTTGTTTGTTTGTTTGGTGGTGTGTTACTTTGGGTTTTTTAATTACAGGGAAAAGCTTTACCAAGATCTTCACAGAAGATTGTCTTCTCCGGAGAAGATTAACTAAAATGGCAAATTAATTCCTCTGGAAAAAACTTCCTTTTAATATTGTCAAAGTAAAGAACGTATAAGTTATTTAAGTTGGAAGCTATTTGAAAAGGTATTGTATGTAAGCATTTGTCCCTAAACAGCAGGCTCCTAACTAAAATTTTCTAAATGACTCATAATTGCAGTATTCCAAGTTTCGTAAGTATACTCCGAGCAGGTTATCCTTCCAGAGCAGCTGCAATGCAGGTACTGCGGGGCCATGCTATCTTCAGAGCTGGAACTGGCTGAAATGACTCAACGTCAAGAAGCCGGCGCTGAATACCCTTGTGCTGCCTCCAGATGACCACATTTGATGGTCTGTCACTGGTGGCAGTCATAGAACATCTACAGAACAACTAGGTCTTGCTTTTGCAGACACTACTTTGTCATTTTTCACTACTTACAGACACTGTTTTGTCATTTTCTTCTTAAAAAAAGACACAAACCCACACATCCATCTTGAAAGACAGATGTCCATTCTGACATTTTAGAGAGCAGCCACTAAACTAAGAAACCAAGTAGCAGATGCAAAAAGGATAATCTTCAGCACACCACTGGTCAGTACCTGGAATTTCAACAGCTAAGAACTTTCAGATATACAGAGCTGGTTTCATAAGCCTCTTTCACACTGCACACTGAGGATGAGATTGTTAAACAGTGACAATTAAACTCACTATTTGTTTACCTGTTCAAGACAACACATTGGAAAGTCACTTTAAACTAAATGCAAAGTACTAAACACAAATAAGATCAGCTATAAAATTATACAACAGCCAGATACACAAATATGAAGTTAAACAAAATGTTCAACAACTAGTGACAGTCCTAATTCTAAATATAATTTAATTTACTGCATATGAAAGTATGAAACAATATAATACAAAGCCAAATGACAAAATAGTCATTGTAGACTATGTAACATACTGTCAAGTTCATATTCCAAAAAGGAGATACTTATCATCAGAGGTTTCAATAACTAACAGGTTTACATAAATTTTCAAAAGGGAAACATCACAAGGAGACCTGGGTGTGTGACTCTTGTTTAGTTAAATATTTCAATCATGTCTTCAAATACGACTTTGTTTTAAATTCCTTATAGCAACAGTTATTTCTCAAATGTACTGTACAGTATGTGCTTGCTAAGTGGTCATACCACAGGCATACGAGTTCAGTTGTACTGCTGCATAAACAATAGTGCGAACTTTAATGACTAAACAGGGCTGTTTGTGAGAACTCAGTCCTGGTTTTAGGACCATGCACTGAACCCTGACTACAACAAAACCAGTTTAGTCAAAAGCCATCTTTGCTGCCCTCAGGATTGCTGTACTCTCTGAGGACTAGTTTAAGTGGTTAAGTCTTTGGTTTGTAAACTGGGGAGAACCTCTTCCATACACCAGAACTAACAAAAAATACCATGCGCTTAATGACCATTTGCTTGTAATTCTCATCACCTCCAAGGCAGGAGAGACCTTTCCCATTTAAGATCCTCCATGACCTTACATGGTTGGTAAAAGCATGAAATATGAGCATCTCCCTCAAGTATATATGTGTCCCTGTGTTAAAAAAAAAAAAAAAAAATCTTTAAAGTCATCTGAAAATCTACATGGGAAGAAAGTCCTACCAAACAGGAAAATAGGATACAGCCTAGTTCCTCTGCCTCCACATCCCAACCCACATGTAGACGTTATTAAAAAGGGAAATCATGGAGCCTGAAGTGGTTACTGCATTTTGCAAATTAATCAGTCATATAACCGATGAGGACACCAAGAGATGATTTTAAAAAGTTCCATTTTTGGAGGTGAACCAGTACATGCCACAGTCACAGCATGAGACTGCAGAGCTGAGGATTGTGGAAAAATACTTTCTGTACAGTTCCTTTTGGGAAGGAGAGGAGAAGGACATGCCAGAAAACCACAACAAGTAGCATTTTTGGAGGAAGGCACTTCCTGACCTTGGCTTTCAGATAAATCCCAAACTGAAGACATCTATAAATAGAAGAACAGGAAAAGAAATCAAGTAAGATATCAAATGTCACTGGTATAAAGCAGAACTTTCCTTTTTCCTTAAAAGAAATTGTGACACAGTTTTCCTAAAGCAATGCACAGTGTGCAAGTAGCCATTTCTTAGCAAACGAGATACTGGCCCTCATTATCTCCCAGCTCATTTTACAAACAATTTTGAAATGTTCTTCATTAGTGTTCATAAGTAACACAAACCTTTCAACAGATTCAGGTAACTTACCACAAACTCTCAAAATCATTTTATCACAGTAAGCAAGTTTAAAACATTATGGTACAGTTGCGAAACTTAATATGCACGTCTTCTACCATTTTATGTGTGTTGCAAAGTTGGCAAGTTCTAGATACATTATTTCCTACTGAAACTAAGATTATGCTGGAACAACCAGGGTAGGTAAAGTCATCTTGAGAATGGCATTTCAGCAGCTATCTAATAGCAGAGGTGACAGGCCAATATTTGGCTGACAAATTGCGATAAGCATGCTCTAAAAATAAGCAGCAACATGAGACAGCAAACATCACAAAGCTGAAGCTGTGGGGGGATTTTTTTATAAAATGGAAACCTCATACAATAAATCAAGATGCCTTGTGAATTTACCCATGATTAACAGAAGTAATACTTCACCTAAAAGCTATTTATAAAGGCCAGGGTAACCATTAGAGCACCTGTTTCGAACAAACCTCCTTTGTTCAAAAGAAATGTAAGGTAACTTGCATGCTGGAACATGGGCCAATGTCAACAGCAAATCCAACTGCATTTATAGAGGTTGTGAGGTTGTGTCACTATAAACTGTGTTACTTTCGTCATGACAAAATGTTCATTTAATATCAAGCCAAGACAGAATGTAAGAAAGTGCCATTATTTTCTTTTCACATGTAAATTCATATAGAATATTCATTTACATAAGAACACTAGACCTTAAACAGCAATGCTAGTTTATCAACCTAATAAAGGCTAAAGTTTAATATATGCCAATTCCAATGATGCACTTGGAATATTTGTACCCTTTGTTTATAAGTGAAAAATAACTTGCATATCATACACTATATTGCAATTTATAAATAAAGAAGAGCTTCTTTCGACTCAGAAATAAATACATGCAAAGGAGTGTTAGCCAAAACCACATGGCCCTTCCTAAGCGCAGTCCTAGTAAGAAAAATGCCTGAAGTGATGACTTTAAGGCACAAAATTCAAAAAGCACTACCTATGGAGGTTTAGGGGAAAACTACAAGATGTTAATAAGACAGAGGTTAAACCATAGCAAAAGACTAGGTACAAAGAATGAGGACGAGAAGAGAGATATTAAAAAAGTACTTCAAATTTTCCTGAAGATTCAGAAACATACCATCTTCTCACTTCTTTTTGATCTGTGTATCCTACTCCAGAACTCAATTTTCTTTGCCCTGGGACCTTAGAACTGCCTTACAAAGCTAACAAAGCATTTCTACACCATCATATCATGCATCGTGTCAATTATTTTCCAGTAATATCCAGTAGTCTAGAAGTTTTTCAACTGCTAAAGCAATATTCCTCTAAAAGTCATCTTAAATTAAAGAGTAATACAAGCTTCTTAAAGAGGATTTAGGAACAGCGGATACCAGCTATCATCAACATGTTGTCTGGTAAAATACAAGCCAAAAGCACTAAAATAGATGGCTGTCTAAAATACAATAGAGGTGGAATATGCTCCTCTCCCCCACATCAGCAACTACCTACAACACAGCAGCAACAACTGTCACCCTTCCCTTGCCATTTTACCTCAAAACATTTTTAACAGCTGAGCTGGAATTGTGTTGCCATCTGATAACTGTTCAGTGGCCTATGACCAAGGAGCTGGCATTTTCCGACTAAATCATCAGGATTTAAAACAAAGCATTGGCACTAATTAGCAGCTTTCAGCAGTAACAGAGAAGCCATGACAAGGACGGAAACTCAATTACCCTCATTCCAACAAGCGCCTGTTCCTGGTCAGCATGTAGCTGGCGGAGCAGCTTGTGTTTCCATATCTATGGCACATGTGGAATACTTCAGTCTTCAGATCAGACCACTGCACATCATTCACAAAGGGGTCTGACCTTTTGTGCTTTGTATAACAAACTCATTGAAGACCCACAACAAATTTGATGCACTATCTAGCAATGTGTGTCATAGGATCAATGGAGAACACAAAACGCAACTCAGACTGAAACCCTCCCAACTACCTTCCCATAAACCCACAGTGAAAATTGCCTCACTGGGAGCATTTACCATCTGTTCACTACCTCCTTAGCACCAAATACATTCAAGCTACTTTGCTACTGCACAAATGGAGTTTAGAGAGAGACACCACGTGAACAGCACTCATCAACAAGTGCAAAACCTTATTTCTTGTTTCATAGCCAGAGAATCCTCCATGAACTACACCCCCATTCACTGTTTTTCTTAAGATAATATCATTTCAATCAATGGGCCACTTACTGCCTTAACTGGAGAAGCTGCTGGTCATTAGCCACCCTCAACAGGAAATCAAAACGTGTGTCAAGATCGACTACATCACTTCAGCTTTCAGCATCTTCTTACCAATTTAGCAACTGGGATAAAAAGCCCAACCACGTAAAACACCTTTGCCACACATTCTGCTTCAGCAGCACCCAGCATGTGCTTCTCTCTTCCATTTTTTGACTCTTTTTGGAGACTGTGATTCCAGGCAGAGCTCCTGTCATGGTTTAGCAATAGTATTCCCCAATTTGGTGTTTTCACCGAGACACTTCGAACCACATGCTACTGGCTCACTCCCCACTTCCGCCTCTCCCTCTCCCTGTGACTGGATGGAAAAGGGAACTGGAGGCACAAAAATGTAATGATCACAGGTTGAGACAAGAACAATTACATTATAATTTTGCAGTTGCTGGCTTATAAAGATCAAAGCTATTTCAACACTAAGTACCAACATACATAAACACAGTAAAATGCCACAACTTCCAAATACTGACGTAGCTATTTAAATAAAAGTCCAACTTTATTGTTACTATAGCTATGGCACCTTCAAAACCTGTAAGAGTATGCGATGGGATGCTGTGTTCAGGCAGCGGCTCCCTGTCTGTCCTGTGGCACTGACGAGGGAAGACACTTCAAACACCCACAGCAACACTGACAAGGGACACAAAGTAGTCTGCAATATTGCACAGACAAGCCACTTTCTCTCAGCTCAAAATGTATCTAAATATTTACTACCATGTATGTTGTATCTTCTGATGTGTCTATTGATAAATAGCAAAAATCCACATAACCATTCAAATGATCACTGGCTACTCATGTAATGCAAAGTGTAGCTGATTTCAGCAAGGTTATGTATTTTGAGAAAATGTTCTGTGCGGTTGAGGGAATGGTTTCCTGTCAAGCTTGAGCACTTACCTCAAAGTCAAAACAAAAACAATATAGAGTGCATATTTTAAGTATGTCCTAATAGATTTCACACACCAAATGAAAAATGTGCATGTCTTTTAACTTGCACGCCAATAAAATTGTCACTTCTTTCTTTCACCACCAGCATGGGAAGAGAGCCCACCAGCATCCAATTTTCAGATACTATTACAACAGAGCAATGTAAATACAGACAAGATTCAGTATTAGCAATACAAAAAAATATATCAGGCCTTATCTTAGCATCTCATCCACCCAATTCAGTGAAGGCAAAGGTAGCATTACCACCCAGGCTTCTTACCACTGCCATATTCTAAGGGGGAAATAACCTTAATTTTTACAAAAGTTTCCTTTGCTGTTAATCCTCACAACAAAGAAAAATGGAAGACCTCTCTCAAGAAACATCGTGTGCATATGCCTAGTACGTTAAAAAAAAATTCTCATTTTAGGAAACGCATTAAGAGTAAATAATGTCCTAATACTCCATCCAGTTTTCCATCCAGTTTAATTGTTTTATTACTTCTAGATAGTGTTTGAAAATGGAGCACCATATACTCTCTGGAGGAGGTTAAGCTATTTCAGAGGTTCCTACACACAACCATAAGCATTTATGCTCAGTCTTGTAGCATAACTGTTCACACCTTCAGCTGCACCAACACAAATATTTGAAGCCATAATCTAAACCAGATTGAGGCATGTAGATTTTAGAAAGGAAAAACCCTCACACACACTCTCTTTTGTTCAGCTAACAAGATTGCACCACTTATTCTGTGTATATTGTAGCCTCACAAACAGTTGGATCGGCACAAATGAGGCAACAGAGAACATCAGCGTGGGAAACAAAGCTCTTAAACAAGCTTTGCTGCTAAAGAAATACGATGTACCACAAAAGATTCAGCCTTTGATTTCAGCACGGCAAATCTCAAGCAGAAGCTTTTTCCACTTGTGTTGGTGATACAGCCTTGTTGTCCCATCAACTGCTTACAAACCACATTCATGTAACATTTTATCTCACCTCTCTAAGCTTTTGGTTATTTTTTGTTTAACAGAACAAGAAGTCTGAATGATTAATTTCAAATGGAAAAGGCTGCAGGAGTATTTTCCCCCAACTACTGCAAAAGTAAAATAAAGACAGGAGACAAGAGTATCCTCAAAAATACAGAATTGCAAATACAAACTGGAGGGAAAAAAAAGAGGAACCAAACAATGAAACCCTACTAAAAAACAACAACCCCACCCCTCAAAAATTTTAAAGCATCGTTCCATGGGAAAGAGGAATCATTCCCTTTGAAAACCCAAAATAACTACGTAATAAAAGCTTTTATTTATCAAGCCAAATTCATTTTAACTTTAAGACATACAAAAAGCAAGTGAACAGAAACAAACAGCCTGGTAAAGACATGGAATGCTCCATGAATGTGTCTTTCATGAAATCTAATACCCATTCCCAGATAATTTACACTGATATCATATGCATTTACACTGTGTTAGTTTTTATCAGAAGACACACAAATAAGAGAAAAATAGGAAATTCATGTTGACCACAGAAATATAAGAACTCTCCTTCAATTTTCATTAGTGCTGAAATGCAAACTCTTGCCACCACCTTCTCCCCCTCTGTCCCCTCACTTCAAATATTTTAACCTTTTTCTATTCCTTCGGTGTTTTATTCTGGTAATAATATACATGATGCTCATTACTGTTAACTAGAATTCTTTAGAACTGTTCTAAATGAAATACTTCATCACTCTTACTCAAGTCAGACAAGACAGAGATACACAAAGAAACACATCTAGAGCTATATGGGCGTAACAGAGATACCCAGAGAGAACAAACAGCTAATTTTAACTGCAAAACAAAGCGGTAAGAAAAGCCCTGCAGTAGGGCTCTTCTCTCGCCCTTTTCAAGAAAAGTGGTCAACTCCACAAACTTGGGGGAGAGGGGAGCAAAGCACCACTTCCATTTTGAGATTTATTCAAATACACCCCTTCACACAAAACATATCCAGCAAATTAAATCTGCAACACTGGCTGCAGCAAACAAGGCACACAGGCTCAGCTGCCCTCCACAAAGCATCTTTGTAGAGCTATCTTTCTGCCAGCGCTCCTTTTGAATCCCCAAACAATACCTCGCAAAAATTAGATCTCCTACTGTGGGAAAGTTCCCAAAACACAAGCCAAAATACATTTTCTCATGAGGATACAAAAAACCTCAATGAGGAAGTCAAAGTTCTTACAACAACTGTTCAGTATACATACAGTTATTCTTGAAACATGGTAACAGATTAAGTAGCAACATTCTGTTTTAGGGGAAAAAACTATTAAAATCAGGAGCTATTCAACAGAATTAATTAGTAGCTACTAGTAATTCACAAAAGTGTAGACTTTTAAAAACTTTTAAGCACAGATTTTTTTAAAACAATGGAGTTCAAGAAACAATATCTTCTTTAAAAAAAACTTAGCTAAGTCATCTTTAGATAGTACATTTAAATTATCTTTTTTTTTTTCCAAGTATCAAGGGTTCTCCATGACTAACCTGATAAGCCGAAGGATACTCTATCCTCCTGCTAAAGAAAAACATGATTTAGGGAAAATGCTCGTGTGTCCTTCACTTTTGCTGACCTACACTTTTACACCCAAGACAAGAAAGAGCTACCAGTCTCTTTGGTCTCAGAAGTTCAATTGATGATTTTGCTCATTAATAATTTTGGCAGAAGAGCAAGCCTATCCATGGTAATCAGTAGTGCTTTACAATAATCCTTCTCCACTGTAGCCTCCCCACAGCACCACAGACTATGCCTGACTCACCAGAGGGGTAGGTGAGAATGGGTGGGAGGGTGCTGGCCGTTCAGCATCACCCAGGGTACAGACACGCTCTTATGTCTCAACAGCACGGTAAGAGGTGAGTGGACAAAAAAGGCTTGAGCTGTGTAGAGGCTTTGGGCTCAGCACTGCTCACTTCAGTAACTTCCCTAGGCAAGATTGCCACAAAAAGGCTCCCAGTTTTCAAGTGCAGAAAGGAGACTGTCCACAAAGGCTGTCAAAAACATGCTCACAGGAACATACCCAGCCCAAACCCAGTGCAAACACTTCTGCAGCCACAGCAGGGCAGAAATCAAAAGCAAACTTTACCAAGCAGATAATTAATCAACTAGGAAATTACACAGAGCTTATCAGTGCTACAGTTAAGCCCTCACTTTCCAAGTTTCAAACTAGCTCAGATACATCCAGCTAACTGAGCTGCAATCTTATGATGTAATGAGAAGGCAGACACGTGTTTAGGATAAGGCTTCAAATCAGCTATTTCTATGCTATAGGTGAAGGTTTCCTGATCTTTGTGAGATCTTTGCAAGTGTTGGTAAAAGATACAGCACTACAGAATGTGCAAATGCAGAAAGTACCAGCCCCATGACAGGGGGGGAACTATTGCAAAAGAAATTAAAAATTTAATATTCTTGCCCTTCTCAAAGCTCTTGAAAACAAAGATAAGAATGGCTATGGGAAAATGCACACACACACCTCCCATCTGAAAGACTGGGAAATAAACATAGTTTCTTTCAAAACAAACAGGATGATGAGTGGCCCATTGCAGCACATACCCTTAGTTTTGGGAAGGACATGAAAACCGACAGTGGAAGTTCAGAATCAAGCATTCCAGGACTGTTTCAACAGACTGAGATTAGAGAGGTCATAAGAAAATCCAAGCTATGCAAGGGGTTTCAGTTTTAGTTGTCAACCACAAAACAATATATTCATACAATTAAGTTTGTTGGGCATGAAATTATGCTGCATAGTAATACTAGCTCTACAAAAAACATTAAGGGCTAAAAAAACCCTACACTTACTTCAAAAATACATTCTCTGATATTATTTCTATATTAAACAAATACATAATTTGCTTTGTCAGGGAAAGGTATTACTTTTTCCCCCTAATAGTTACTTTGGGTTTAATGTTCCCAGTTTCTTGCTGAAACACAGGAAAAACCTGTATGGATAAAAGCCTCTAAATACTCGTCTATAACTTCTGTTTCATCTGTGTCCACCTCCCCCCTACTTACACCCCACCAGACACCACTTAACTTGTTCATCAGACACATTCAGGGGCTGTTAACTATTTTGAACAAGTTTCCAAAATCCTACAGCATCTAGAGGGCTGATTTGGGGTTTTTTTCTCCTTTTCAGATCAACCACCCTTACAGCTGACGCGGCAATGGCAATTTTACTTCAAGCTCACTGCCAAGAAAGAGAGAAGCCTGAACTAAGAACTAGCAACATTGCTTCATTATGCTGCAGTTAATAACAAGGCTCTCCATGTTAACACAAAATGTAACAGGCTCATGCCCCACTTCAGAACTAGACATCGCAGACAGCGGAAAGCCCGAACACTGCCATGGGAAGTGCAATTAGGTATCTATGCCAAATGGGCCTCCTCCAAACAGAATGTCAAACCTCGCAAACTAAGGCTACCCCTGAATAACCACATCACAAAGCCCTGAGATGCATTATGGAAAGACATTATAACAATGGTGCAGTCAAATACGAGGCATCAGCTGTCACAGTCCTTCATTTTTCACGGCTACCAAGAACCAGCAGAAGAATTTAGCAACAGAACCAGTTCTCAGCATTATATTGGTGTTAGCAGCGTGATAATAGGGGTTACCCTCGCCTTTAAATGTCAGTCTCAAAAAGAAGGTAACATGGTAGCAACGCTGACAGTGAAGAAAATCTGAAAGCAAAGCTCAAGCTCCAAAATACTTTTGTTTTCCAAATGAAAGAAATCCCAACTAAGTTCTTTTGAAAAAGATAATTTTAGTCTTTGGGTGTATTTGGTATACAGACATGTGATCAGCCTGAATTTAAATACTAAATATGATTCGTTTGCTAGACTCACACGTAAAACACTTAGTTTCTATGATCCCATTAAATTACACAGCCTTGTATTTACTTGCTGAGAGATCACTATAGCAAGAAGGAAATGTTCATTTCTGGCTTATCTGAAGATTGCACACAATCATGCTATCACTGGTTACAAATATAAAAATAACACAACTGGGGAACAAGCTGAAAGTTTATTTGGAAAAAGCATAGGTACATCCTATAATTAAACCATTGTTCCTCTCAAGTGTTCAAGAAGGGAGTATCTGCTTAACAACAGCATCCTGTTTAGACGTCTTCTGACATTAAGTGACGCAGTAGTATCAAACTAAGGGCTACTGTACAGTTCTCTCGTCTGCCCTCAAGACGTGGTCCACTATTCAATACTGCTGTATTGAATTGCCTTGATGTACCACACCAACAGCTTCCAGCAGAAAACCTTAGGCATCTAACATATATAAAGGCATACATTAAAAAAATTTCTTCCTGCAGACGTCACTACATGGCATGAAAACAGTGAACTAGTATGCAGAGTTTCTGAAGTAACTAGCTATTTGCATACCATGCCATGCAAATGAGTTGTTAGGATAAAGAAAGATCAGGGCCCCATTTCTCTTGTTTGAAAACAAAAGCAGCCCTATTTTTCCAGATTAAGCCACACCAGTATAAAACTGCATGCTTACTAAGCTGGCCTATGATGCCAATAAGAATTTGTTTAGAAAAGACTTAAAGCTATAACAGTCCATGTAAGACAACGTTTGGAGAAAAAAAAAATAGATTGCTATTACTCACAGCTCAAGGGCATAAAACCATTTGTAATTTACGAACATTTAAAAGTTAGATTTCCCAAAGTAGTTAAATTAACTTCCTAGTTCACGTCTTCAAAGAGAAAATGAATAGTTTAATACGGCAATTAAAGAGGAGAGCTCTGTTACACAACAGGCACGTTAAAGAGCAGGCCATTTATTTTTTTTTTTTAATTTAGAAGTTTCTTTAGCCAACAGAATATTGAGCTGTATCTCAAAAATTCAGGAAAACTCTGTAGAGGAGGACACACCAAAGAGATATAATGTTAAGAATTTACTAAAACAACTAAAACAGAATGCACTGTTTACCTATTAAAAAAAAAAAAAAAAAAATCAGTCTAGTCCAGAATTACCAAGACATTTTTGCACCACAGAAGTTCCTGCCAAGGTAAGTTTGCTTTCTCCAACAATGTGTATCAGACAAAGCTGTACATACTGACTATCATACTGTTACTCTTCTCCTCTGAGCCTGCAGTGAAGGCATTGCGCCAAATTTGCACCCTGACAATCCAGGGTGAATAGTAACATCAAACGGATGTTTACTTCACTGTGATTTGGGAGAAGCTCAGCCCAAAGAGTTTGTTAACACAAGTAAGCAGCAAATATGCTACTAACATACTTCTCTTGCTATTTCCTGTACTGACATGAATATGATAAATATATTTTGTCTTACCACTTCTCTCTCAACTTTAAAGAAACCTCATGACTTCCCAAAAGCCAAAATAAAGTAACTATCTTTATGAGATAGCACTGCAAGGACAGGAAAATACAAGCAAGGAGACAACAATAAGTTACTTTAAGGGAGGAAGGAGAAACAAGGTCTTGGTACCTTTCGGTATATTTTTTTTTCCATTTACTTAATGATAAAAGATGATATGCATATTTCTTTCAAATTCCAGTAGTGTTGTGAAATAAAATCAAACTTAAAGAACAGAGAACCAACATTAGAAAACTCCTTAACACACAATTCAACATAAGCCACTCACAAAAGCGTCAACCTAGTTTTCTGCTGCAAGCCCTGCTCT
Organism: Grallaria varia; assembly: GCA_013396735.1. Lineage (NCBI taxonomy): Eukaryota > Metazoa > Chordata > Aves > Passeriformes > Formicariidae > Grallaria > Grallaria varia. The sequence continues at coordinate 232,423 of VWZG01010961.1, forward strand.
CTCCAGCAGCAACAGGAGGGCACAACTGACCATCAGCTGCAAGTATTTCCAGTGCTAACAACACATCATGTTTCCGACAAATTTGGTCTTATTCGTGGATTATTTTGAGCCAGTGTCAGCTTCATGGATTTAAGGGTGGGCTTCTTTTCCTGTGGTGATTGCCACAGCAGGCTGCCAGTCTGCTGATTCGAGAAGTTTTACAGCATTAACGCAGCCCTGGTGTTCCCAGTTTAGCTCTCTGCTCTGTGCCCTTCACATCAGCTTTATCCCTACATTCGGGCTGGGTTCTTCACTGTGTCATTTCTTACTTTCTACCTTCTTTTGTTTATTATCCCTTCTAGACAGCAAGGCCAACTGGCAAGGCCACAAGAAAGTTTAGCAGTTCACATGGCATAGATCGTGCCACAGTGAAACACTGTCCCCCAAGCCCAGTGTGGTGGCCCCACAACCCTATCAACTGGTTTCTGAGCATCTGCCAGCATCACTGCTCCTGAACACACAATCACCCTTCAATAACCACCTCCCGAGGCTTGGGCACTGCTGGTAGGCTCTCCTAGACAGAATCCACACCTCTACCAGTGTAAGAAACCTCGCTCCAAGTTTGCGGAGAGCGTCTTCCTCAGGAGAGAGCACTTGGCCTCCTTCAGCTTTCACAACACACTGAAGGGCTGGGTCCAGCACCGAAGGCAAACAGACATTTTTGAAAAGGTCAAGCAAGGACAAAGAAACAACTTAAGCACCACAAAAACATGTTCCAGAAGCAGCTTTCTTTTTGCTTATTAAAAAAAAAAAAAAAAGACATGCTACATACAGTGCCTTGCAGTCAGTATGTTTTTCCATGGGAAGTTTTATTTTCTCCCACATATTCCATGAGCACGAGGACAAAAATAACATTACCACAATGACGTATCTATAGTAGGAGAATGGCTTATGGGTGCTGACCGAAAGTCAAGGGCTCCTCTTTGCCCTCAATTTGAAATCATCCCCAGCCAGTCAGACGCCTGCCAAAACAATCAGTAACATCTCTTCCCCAAAACCCGAACACAGGAACCGCTCAGCGAGCAGGACAAGCCTTTAGAAAATAGGACAGATGGCATTACAACTCCAAGCAAAGTAACTCCTTGTATCATTAGCTATTGAACTGCGGCTTGATGTGGGGATCAGTCTAAAGCTTATTAGTCTTTAGACAGTTGGCAGCAACAGCCACTGCAGCAACCCTTCGGGAGCAGAAGGAATTCATTCACTTTAGTTGTTTTTCAGGTCATGGTAAGTCAAAATGTTTCTGTACGCACTCCAGTCCCCAGCTTAACCTTTCTCTGCCTCTCCAAGTGCAGCTACACTTACAAACGGCTTCAACGCACACAACTCCTCCGACAAAGAGGGCTCCAGGAGCCCGGCGCAGGTATCTCAAACATTCCTGCCTGGTGCCATTGTGTAAGGATTTCACCCTACTTTGGAGAGCAAGGACTTGCCAAGAATACCACTGACCTCAGCCCTTACATTATGAAACAGCGCTGCCAGCTCCAGCCAGCTATGTAGAAGTAGGGATTGAATTCAAATCCAGAGCCACCGCGTACTCCGGGACAATAACAGAACACACACAGAAAGAAAACCCAAACGACAAATTATACTCCAAACGCATTTTTCTTTTTACCGGAAGCAACCTTCAAAACAAACCCAGCTGGCGTTTCTCCCTCTCCTTCCCCCAAAACCGGGGAGTAGGAGGAAAGTTGTCGCCTTAACGCGCCGCTTCCCTTCCCGGGAGCCACCGGCCGGGAATTCGGGCAGCTCGGCGGGGCCGGGGGGGGGGCACCCTCGGCGGCGGTGCCGCTGCGGGAGCGGGGCCGCGGGGCTCCCGGGCTGCCCGCCCGGCGGGGAGACCCCCCGCACACACCGCCCCGTGCGCGGCAAGGGGCGCCTACCTGCGGGCTGCGCTCCGCCGGGTTCTTCATCACCGCCTGGCGGAAGCTGTTATCCACGTAGGACGCCATCGCGCCCCTCCTGCCTCCCGCCGCCGCCGCCGCCGCCGCCGCCCGGGAGGCGATGGGGGAGGGCCGGGCGGGCCTGGCGCTGCGCGGCCGGAGCGCTGAGCGAGGCGCCGGGAGGCGGCGCGGGGGCTCCGCGGGCTCAGCAGCGCCGCCGCCCGGGGCTG
>VWZG01010961.1:234613-335704 GCA_013396735.1 Grallaria varia
GCGGGGAGGGTGGGGCGCGGTGCCGGGGGTCGCGGCCGCAGGGGTCCCCTCCCGCGGCATCCGCCCCCTGGGAAAGCATCCTCGCGTGTTTTAACCACAAAAAAAAAAAAGAAGGCTGACGGGCTGCCGCCATCGTCCTGGGACACGCGCATCATCCCAGCCTTGGCGGGCCATGCCGTGGATGGACGGTGGTGCTGAGCAAGCAGGACGCTAAAACAAAACAAAAAAAAAAAAAATAGGAAAAAAGAAAATAAAGACTCGGTCTGCTGGGTCTAGTGACTTTGGAGAGTCCACCTGTTGTCACGCTTCTCAACAGTAATCCGTATCAGCCGGCTGTCCCCTCTGTCATTGCTATATGGGGTAACAACAAGGAAGGGAAGGGTGTGAAATCTTTAATTTATCACTTTTCTGGGGGTTATCCAGCGGCGGATTCTTCTCACGTGAACTTGAGTTTTTAAAGAATGAAGGGTCTCGCAACATGGCTGATTTTCTTTGTTTACCACGACACCGAGCACGTTTCAGCAGCAGCTCGACAAACGCGAGTCATGGAACTATTATTAACGTGCCATTAACGGCGGGGTAATACAATTAATGTATTTGCTTTCACAAGCAATGTGTACCCGTCGCTGATATGGATCACGCAATGTAAATAATGTCAACACTAATAAATCTGCTTAATTCCCAGTCACTAGCAGTCACATTTCAATCCCAAGTAAGGTAGTGTCATCTTTATTTGATTTTTTTGTTTGTGAAAAGTCCCAGGGATGCCCATCTTTTCCTTACAAAACATGCACTGCTGGTCTCCGGAGACAAAATCTTAGACATACATGGCTCTCAAAAATGCTCTGTCTTCAGACAGTAATCTACTAAACCTACTGAATTTCTAGATATGGCTTATTAAAAAGATGGCTCTTTGGGCTAATCCCACTCACATGTGTCAGCAAAATATTTTTGCAATAATACCAATCATTCTGGGCAGATTATGGGAAAATACTAAGGAGGGCTCCACATTCTCTGCATCTTGCTTGTTGGAGCTTCCTTAGGGGGGGATTTTTTTGTCTTATTTTTTTAACTAACAGATTGAAAATGTAATGTCCTTTGCCCTAAAAAAATAACAGTTTAAATATGCCTCATGTTCATCATTCACAGAGTATAATTTCTTCAAATAAACCAAGCCTGCAGCTATAGAAAAGTGTCAGCTTTTTCAAAGCTCAGTTTACCAATACGGAGTGCTGAAGTTCCCCTTTTTTGTGGGGCATATGTATAGGGTGAGTGCCACAGGAATGTGAGGAATGCTCTCCTGGGCTTCACTCCTCAATCACTTCAGGGCACCCATTCCCTTCTGCTACAGACTAGCTTGCTTGACATCTTTATATCTCTACATCAAAACAGAGCTACCCACTCTATTTTAATATGCAATTATCTTTCATTTCAGACCTATTAGCTGTAACAGCATCAAGTGAAGTGTTTTGCTCTGGTTAATTTTTTGCCGTGCTGTCTGGTAACATAATAGCTGTGATTCATCGGAATATTTAACTTCAGCTGATAGGATCTGGGGGTTCTGATAGTACTCTGCTGAGTGTGACACATCTCAGTGGCTATAGATGTATGTCAAAGGCCCATCACATGCTACATGAATTCTTGTAAATGGAATGAATGAAAGTTGGAGAACTATGTAAGAATACATTCATCAATTTCTTAATAATATTTAAAGATCTGTTGTGTTAACACCTTTTTAGTGTCTGTAAGCAACATATTTGTATAATGAAAATGCTTCTGATTATTCATATCCTCCATGGTGGATGATAGTCTGTCTTTTATGCTGCCTTTTTATTTTTTCCCCAGCTGAAATTAGTCTAGTTTTTTTCAGAATAGAAAAAAATAAACAGATCAGTAAATAATCATCAAGATATAGAGTAAGGACAATAATTATTAGATAAAATGTCCAATTATCACTGGAACCCCTACTTTTCATGCAAATATTCAACAAAATAAAATTTACATTGTCAAATATTTTTGAAAATTCCATAATCTCTCAGTTTCACTGTCCTTCTGTTTTCCAACTTCAACAATAAATCAGTATGTTTTAAAATACACATATATACCAGAATGTGCCATACCATTCATTTTGCTTTTGGTTATTCTTCAGTCTACATAGCTAGCCTTATTTACAATGGATTTTTTGGTTGCGGTGGGCAGGGAAACAGGGTAGGGGGTGGTGTTTTTCTGGTCATGTTAGTACATTATACAGGTTTCCTATCTCATATTACACTAGGAAACAAGGAGTTAACTATATATATGCACTGATCTTTCAGCAGTATGAAAAGGCTGCAACTCAAAATATGAGAGCTCAGCATAATATCCTTTTGGTTAGCTATAACTAAGCACTATGTTATTTTAGAAAAGTATTTTCCTTTAGAAATACAGAGTATCTGCCTTCCTGAATATCGCTGCATCTTTCAAAAGGTAATTTGAAATGGTCGGGTCAGGTCAGGTCAAACAGTTACTATAAATGCCAAGGAAACAAATTCAGTATTTCTTGTTCATTTGCTAAACCTCATTTTTAAGAAGATACACACTCTATGAAAGGCTTGCACTTGACTTAGTCACACAGCTTTTAATTCATTACTCCAGTTATTAGTCACCCACAATTAAACACTTGGTTTCCTCAGGACAGGCCTGTCTGCCCTGATAGGGAAACAGAATGTTGCCTCTTTGAGAAAGTTTAGTAAATTATATACAGTCTTCATGGTTATAAGCCCTGGGATGTCCTTTTCTCCCCTTTCTTTGGGGAAGTACTCATTTTCATCTATCATCTTGAGATGACATGGCAGCTGAAGCAGACTCATGCAGCCCAACTCCAGCCCTCAGAATTGCACCTCTCCTTCCTACCTTTCTCCTGGCACCCTCCCAGTAACCATTAACAAAATACTTCCATAACCGTTCATGGAGGCACACAGTTATAGGGGGATGCAGATATCAGCGCAGTGAACCCCTCCAGAGCTGATCTTGAGAACAGTAGCCATCCCCTTGGGGCCGGGCAGAAGATAATTTTATTGGATTTTAAGTCACAGATGAATTATTTTAGGTACAAGTAAGGCCACTACCAAGGGAAGACAATTTTCTTTGAGCAGATTAGCCTCTACGGTCTGTCTTTAGGGGTGGCACCATTTCCAAGAATGCTCTCTCTCTTCTTTTGGGATTTATACATGGATGGGATTGCTACCATTTGCAATTCCAGTTTTTAAGCATTTTTTACATTGTCTTATGTGGGTTTGTTTGGGTGGATGGTTTTGTTTGATAATCTGTTACACAACATCCTCTGGTTACTGTGACTATTTGTCAACCAGCAATCACTAATACACAGGCACAGAATACAACAATCACTCTGTGCCCCTGGATCAGAGGGTAGACTAGAAAGATATCAGTACCTTAATACGGTTCATACTAAAATAATCCTTGAATGATTAACATAGTTTTATGGTCCTTTTGTATTCATAAGATGTTTGAAAGTCTGGTTTATAAAAGAGAATCTGGCCTGTGCCATATAGGAAAAATCATGCTTTGTTTTTTCTTAAAGGAAAAAGAGAAGAATTTTTGACTACTATAATACATTTCATGCATTTATTCAGCATTTGCCACTGCTTGCATAACTACATTTGGGACTATTTATCATTTAACTTCTGTAGCTGCAAATGTATGCAAACCAGCTTTAGCTAGTTAAATACTAGCAGCAACAGCTCAGGGACCAGCACAAACCATCCAAGTATTTACATGCTCTTGAAGGGGAATTCACAGCTCACACAGTGTTCTCTTCAGCTGTGCTGATAAAGGTGCCCCAGGGAAAGGAAAGGTGGCTGATACCCGTATTGCAGCAGCACCCAGGAGGCACAGCCACTGATGGTGGCCACTATGCTACACACTGTGTGAACACTGAACAAATTAGCAGGAACTCTTGAAGGTCAAGCCTGTATTACTGAAGCTCAGGCACATCTACACAAGCTTCATTTGTGCTTGTGACTGTGGCACAGGTCCACCCCTCATCTTTCAGGAGTGAAAGTGATGATGGGAGATGACTGTGTCTTCTATACTGGTACCTCCACTGGGAAGGTGGCTTCAGGCCTCACGTCAACATCTAGTCCAGCTTCTCCTTCTATGAAAAGACACAAAAGTAGCAGCTAAACTTCTTAGGTGAAGTATTTTGAGACACAAAGTGCTGCAAAGTGCTGTTATTAATAACAGTAGCAGCATTTCAAGGTTTTTTTAAACAGCAAATCAGACACAGACACAGAAACAGTTAAACAGCATCTTTTGTCAGGAGGTGCGGTGAAAGAGGCTGGTTCAGTGGAATGGTGCAAAGCACACAGCAAGAAGTCGGTGCATCGGTGCTGGAGTGCTCTGGGACAGGTGCTGGCATGGAAAGGTGCTCTGTGGCAGTCTCGAATTGCAGCTGCTACATAGTGGCAAAGGTATCAGAGAGACTAAACCCAGTGTCATTTTAGACAGATGACACTTTCTGAATTATGTATAGGTTAAAAAATGCACTCCACTCCTTTCCAAATAGTCATCCACAAACCAGTATCGGCACGATATATATAGGAACAATTACAACTGTTGAATGTTTCATAAGAGTTTCATGATCTATGTATTTGGTGTCACATGTATTTCTAATGGTATATTTCAGTAAACAGCATCCAAAACAAGGGAAAAATATTTCGTTCTTATGCATTGTGTTTGAAATTTTCATTACTGAACAAATTAAAGCTCAAGCTTACATTTCAGTGTTTTGCTTTAAAACCAGTGTATTTCCTAAAAGAAAACACAAACTTACTGTTTTTATGATAACTGTAATTGAGTTGTTAAAAATAATCTTTTGAAGTTTCTACAACTGAAATATTACATGACTGTGCCAAACTATCAAAAGAAGAAATTGTCTAAAAGTCAAATCCACAAAGGATTACTATTTATTCTTTAAAAGAATTTGACTCATACATATTAATGATAAATAGCTAGATGATCATTAACATCCAACAATACTGTTTTTCATAAAACACTAGATGATAAAGTCATCTAATAGATCATGCAGAATAATAAATAAAATACATAAAGCTTTGGAAGGAAAATGAAACACGTAGGAGGTAGGAATTTTATTCCTGTACAAAGATATAAAGTATTTATAAGAGAAAAAATTCTTAACATTGTTATTAAGACCTTTCACTCCAAATGTGCTATTTTCAGTATTAGGATTCTATACTAACTGCCTAATTTTCACTGACTGCCACAAGAAAGCTTTTTTTTTTTTTTAAGGTCAGCTTTATTATACATTATATATGATTGAAACATTTTGCTTCAGTTTGTACGAGGTCTTTCAAAAAATATGAATATATTTATAACTTTTGGCATTACTGCAGGGTATTATTCTACAAATTAAGTTTACAGCTGGTAGCATTTTTCCATAATGAATTATTGATTAATTATTTCAGATATTGCCTGTCCTCGCTCAACTACCAAGCATTGCTTACTGCGCTGCTAAGTCAGCCCATGCTAGAACTATTCCTTGGACTGAGTCCCCAAATGCTACATTCCTGTCAGCTTTCACCTCTTTAGTCTTGTCACCATCTTCCATGGAGATTGTATATGCTCTTCCCTGCTTGCTTTAACACATTATAGTGAATCACAAATGTGTTCCAACATGATACTACTGGTGCTTATTAGTAGAGCATTTGTATTTACATTGCTTCTTAACGACCTTCATAAATTACTGCCTTGCTTTGAAATTAATAGTCATTGTGTATAATGTTTATGCGCTCAGCTTTCTTCATCTTACAGCCACTGTTTAGATCTGCTCTAAGCATATGGGGATGTGTGGGTGTCTGCTTAAGTGAGTGTTTCTCTGCTGCGCGTACATATCCTGGCAAAGCATGTTCACACCTATATCACAATGTGACAAGTACTAGGTACCAATTTAAATGGATAGAATCAGCTTTAATTTCAGTGAATCCTATAAACCTTGATATTTTTGTTACTTGCAAATCAGTGATACCACACTCCATCGATTTATATTCCATCTATTCTTCCAGGAAGAAACCAGAGTTTTAAAAGAGCTTTAAAATCTAATTTTACCCTATCCAAAGCAAGCATATTCCATATAGATGGACACTGAGTTACGCTACCAAGGTGATCTAAGTTTATCATGGATTGTCCTGATCATTCTGGACAATTTAATGACAATATGCCTGACCTTGTGTGTGCAGAGCTCTGCACTGCACCTGCAGTCAAACAATACTCTTAATAGACAGATCATAGAAAAAAAAAAATTAACCGTTCAGGTTCAAAACACTGTTATGACCACATTTGTTTCACACAGACTCTGTTAATGTCAGCAGTGAAAATTAAGACTCTGTTTCTTTCTTTTTCTAACAAACCTAATACAGAGATCCCTATTTCCAGTGTAACCTTCAGCTTCTGTAGAAATACATAATGATAAATTCAATCATTAAATTCAGTTGGAGTAAGAAATCCTCCAGTAATACAAAAATGGAGACATGAAGAAACAGAAAAAACAAGCTGTACTGTACTTGTAAGTAGTCCTTAGCTCTGATGCAGACATTTACACAATGTATTCCTTGTGTTACCTGGATGTGAGACACACACGGCAACAAATGATCACTTTTCCTCAGGATTTTTGTGTAAATTTTGCTATTTGTTTCATTTATGTACTAGATACTCATAATACTCTTTAAACATTCAGCAACTAGCTGTGATAAACACTGTCTTCCTACTCCTGTAACTACTGATTTGTGCTGAGAACATCCACCACTGTCTTCTGGTACCACTGCTGGAAAAACAAGGGAACACAATGTCTGGTTTACTTTTCCTTTCTAAAACAAAATTTAAAAAGAAAAATAAAAAGCCTTTGTCGTTTTTGCTGTACTTTGCAGAGCAACTAGCACAAGGAAGTTGCTGATGAAGATCTGGAGCCAACCAAGTATATCTTTTAAATTTGTTTTCTAGGTCAGGAAGAGAAACTGAAATGTGGGAAGTAATTGTACAGAAAGAGGTAGTTGAGAATAACATTTTGTGGCAAATCAAGTGACTCTCTGGAAGATGCAAAGTTTTGAAAAACACATGAAGATTTAAGAATTTTGATGATGAAAGCTCTTTGCCAGGAATTTTTTTTTTTTTTTTTGGGGTCCTATTAGCCGGTTAAAAGTCTGCTGTCATATGCTGGCACCAGACAGGCATGATGAGAGCCCTGTGTACTGCCACAGCAAGCACACTCCTGCTATCCCTACTTAATTTTTATTTCTCTTCCTTCATCTAAACTAGCTGGCATGGAGACAGTTCTGTGTATTTAGTCTTCGGGATAAGGAAGTCTTGAAATACTTCAGAGGTACCCTCCTGCAAATAAACTGAAGGGTGGAGATTGGCATTCACATGCTCCTGTTTGTGCACAAGTAGTAGTCATATGAGGAAGCAGGTTCTTCAGCAGGAGAAGAGCTAGGGTAGATAATTTCTCCTGTGCTTTCATTATACAGTCCAGGTCCTCATCTGATTAAAGTCCTTGTATTTCAATGACTCCAACAAAATCCTGTTAGTTTAAAACTGCTAAAGACCCTCTCCTTGTCTCTCAGCCCTGACGGGCTTGCAGGGCGTTCTCACAGTACTGCAGCAGAGGATGGGCCCTACCTAAAAAATATGATGCACTGTTTGAAACTCACAGAAAGAGAGGTCGCTCTGACTTGCACTCAGCTGTGCCCCTGGAAGGAGGTAGGTGCATGACGAACCACAATGAAATGTTGCCCCTGATGCCCAATGGCGACATCTGTGTCTTGTTAGCGAAGCACAAACTGTTAAAATAGTTCTTCTCTCAGGTAGAAGTGAGCTGTAAAACTTCATTCCATTGATGTGAGTAGCTAACAATTTTGCCTCAAGCCTTCACATTACTATTGCGCTCGGGTATGAAGTCAGATTCCTCTTGCTATCGAGCAGAGGAGTACAAGAGAAAATTTTATCTTTAATTAATTTTTCTTGGTCCCTTGTGTTCCAAAAATACTACCAGTGCTCCAGAAGTTAAGTATTTTCATGGATATATTTTTATTTTCAAATAGACTTTCTGAAGTTTTATTTGAAGTACCTGTAGTCTTTAACCCATATCACTAATACACTTTCAGTGAGGGTCCCGCTCACCTTACACGTAAATCTCTGAGCCATATACTAGGTTGATACTCCTGGGCAGTGTAATTCATCACAATTGATTAAAATCACATATCAGCAGATACTCAGTTCATTTGAAGACCAACGCTGAAGATCAGGGGAAGTATTTTTCTACTGTGGTTAGATTCTAAAAGATCTGTGCACATGGGAGTCAAGTTGCGCTTCTCTTTGTGGGAGCCTCAAATCCAAAGGTTTCAAGGGTAATCTTGTGGGAAATAAAAAAGGGGGTTGTAGATGTGATGGCATTTACAAAAAACTGGACCACAGTGGCCTGAAAACATTCTGCAGTGCTTGCAGACCTTTGTTTTTGTAAATTTTAAAGAGAAATAAAAGTACTGAAGATATCCAAAGCATTACATAGCTTTGAGCTATTAATTAAACACCTCATGGTTTTGCAATGCGCATGTATGTCTTATCTTCAAAACCATGCAGGTATGTCATAGCCCTCAAAAAGCATCTCTTAACCTTAAACCCAAATGTTTAAGGTTAAATTAAATGATATCTCCATCCTCTTGCAGACATTTGCAACTTTTGAATGCAACTGAAAATACTTAATTGGTCTAGATATATTCGCTTGAACGAATATAAAAGGAAATAGGGTAGCTAACTTTAAATGCTGAGAATGTATAATCCATAAAAATGTGATAATTTGTTCCAGTTGTCATGTCCCATAAAATAATTTTGATTGATTTATCTGCCTATCATTTCCCCGAATTTACCCAAAACACTGTGTAGTGGTCATAAAACCAAAAAATAACTCACATTTCCCTTTTCTCCTGAGAAATTTGTGGGGCCAGATATCTTTCCCAGAAAAATAGGAGAGAGATAAGATCAAATGTAGAATTATTCTGATAAACAAGTAAGAAACCCTTTTTGGGGTTAAAAAAGCATGACTATACCATTCCACTGCTTCACTCTATGCAGCATGAGCAGGTGGTTCTTTTTGACTTACCAGGGAGTTGCTACTAACTCTCAACATCTTTCCTGAGGTGCAGCAGAGTCCTTCATTCAATGAACATAACTATGAGATTATTTACTCAGAAAAAAAAAATAACCTGAAATAAAGCAAAGCTTAATCAAAGATAGGGAAGATGGAGCAGAATTAAAATATACACTTGCTTTAGCCTATCAAGCTTTACCCTGCTCATGACGAGCTAGACAGGCTATTCTCAATCTATTTACCCAGAAAGCATAAAGTAGGTGTATACTATGAAGTAAACCCTTCTGTTTGTAGTCTCCTGCCATCCAGTCCCTGCTGGTTTATTCAGAAGTGCCTCACCATCTCTCAGCCTTATTAACTATTCCTTATGGGGCCACATTGGCTACTGCTCTCCAAGCCAATTTTCCCAGCTACCTATGAGGGCTCTAAAGCTCACCGAGGCTACAAAGACTTTTAAAGCTGATTATTAGACAGCCTTTCAGGTCTCACCGACCTAGTTTAGAAACCACGTCTCACAGTGTGATCTGGGCCTTACCAGACCATGTGTGCTGGTCAACACTTGAAATTTCCACTGGCTTGTCTGTGCAGGGTAACGCATGTCAATGTAGTCATGCCAATAAAAGCTCAATGCAAATACATAATTATAAAGAAATTATTAACAACTATAGCTTATTTCAGCCCACTCAGATGAGATACAATATTACAAGAACTTTCAGTGGAAGAGAGTTCACACTGGAACTGTTGGGATTTAAATTATAATCATGCAGTTAAAGCAGGGGAAAAATAATCCTGTACTATCCTTTCAAGCAAGACAAGCGTTTTTCATCATTCCTCCTAAGATCATTTCCCTCTGTTTTGAAGTATGGTTAGAGGCAAGTGCTCCAAATCTTCTATCAAATTTGTGTCTCTTTGATGATCCCTGTAGGCTCCAGTTCTGCTCTATTAATTGAAGCTTAGTGCAGTAGGAAATTTGGCCTCATAAATTTTAGAAATGCATATTTATCTAGTAGTACTATAACCTAAAATACATTTTAATTCTTGATGTCACTGATCAGTTCTTTCATATGGAAAAATCTGTTGCCATGGTGAAATCTTACAGGTTTTTTTTTCCTTGTAGGAAACATCGCAGAAGAACATTCAGAAAGTGTAAATAATTCCTTCCTTTATAATGCTTGCTGTGTGATACATCTTTGAACAAGTTACTAACATGTGTTAGTAACTCCTTGTTATAAAGCATACAACAAAATGCGTTCATCTACCTTGCAGGGGCATTCTGAGGGCTGGGGCTTGTAAAGCCCTTTTGAGGAGGAAAAGCATTATATGAGTATTGAGCACTAATCTCAGCCATGTGGACAAGCCCCGCACATTCGAAGTAAAAACCTTTCTAATAGCATCCATCTGCATCTTGAATACAAGAATGAAATTGTAAGACAGCCTGTCAATGATCAAGGCTTTTTCATGCAGCTCACCCTACTGTTTGGCAGCTTGCCAGCTCAGAGAGCCTACAGAGGAAAATGGCTCCGAAGAAAAAAATGTGCATGTTAAGCAGAGGACAGCCTTTGTGCAGGGTGGGAAAAAACAAGGCAAATACCCTCAAATGCCAAAGTGCTGTCTGGTACATGGAGGAAAGAAGTGAGACAAGCTGAAAGGAAGAAACCACAGTAGGCAGGAGCCTCCTCTTCTCACTAAAGATCACTCTACCCTGTTTGCACTAAGCTGCTGAAATAAAACACATTTCTACTTCAGGACTAAGCCTGCTTTACATTAAGGATACTTTTCTGTAGAGAGGCTGGGAGAAGCCAGGGAAGGATTTATTTGGAACTGTGACACCTAAACCAACTAAGAATATGTGTCAACCTCCAAAACTCTATTATTGATACCACAAAGCCTTTCAAAAAAGTTTGTGAGGCAACGCAGTAGGATCTGAACGTGCTGAGGAGATCTGAGCAGCTCTTCTTCAGATGGAGTGATGCTGACCTTTTTATTCAATGGGACTTAACTCACTGGCAAAAGCACTTCAGCTGGTGCTGCTGACATGTACTGGCTCCCTTCTATTACAAGCCCTTGTGCAGAATCATCAGCAAATTCTTTTGCCTGATATATATACACACACACATATATCCAATGTCAGAATTAGCCCCCTTACTTCCTCTCACCAGTCATCTACGTATTCATTTCACTCTAGCTGTGCTCCAGCTGTACAGCGTTGCAGTGCTGCAGCAAACATATGGAGTTTCAGACAGCAGTCCTCCTTCACTTCCTACAACACTTTGGTCTCTCTCTCTCTCCCTACAGCACTTCGTGCAATATCTCAGATGCAGCAAGGTTTAATTAAAGTAAAATATGCAGGAATTAAACTAATAACAAGAAAATCTTCATCTATCATTCTATGTTGAGAAAATATTGTGAGGAAAGATTTCTAGTCTTCCATGAAAATGTTTACCTGCAAGAGATTTCTCCTGTAATAAATCGTGATTTACATTTAGATAATACCTTTTATTCTGATAGCTTGTCTTTACTGAAAAGTTGATTCTAGTCATGACTCACATGTAGCCTTTCATTCAAATTCCTGCTGTATATAAAAAGCTCAAAACTAAATATTTAAGCAGCTTTTAATTCACATTATCTTGCCAGAGATCAATTTAGCACAACTCATCAGCTGCTAAGATGGTCAATAATTAATGTGGCTGCGGATCATCTACTTCAGAGTTCTGTTAGCCCTCTTAATGTCTTCCTGCAGATTGCTCCACAAGCCCAGGGAAAACAGGGCAGCTCTACAGTGGCTCCCTGGAGTGAAATTCACAGAGGAGTTCAGTCCACTAAAACAGGAACAAAATCCTAAACAACCAACCAAACCAACAAAAAAAAACCTCAAACCCCACACCAAAGCAAAAGACTTTAAATATGCTCTCAGAAGTGTTCAGAATCCAAAAGATGAGCCCTGGTGTCTTTTCCTACTGTAGTGTACTGTGTTACTTATCCCAGTGTTTGATTTCCTGACCTCCCCCTCTCTACAGCAGAACAGCACTTGTCCATATCTTGGCTCTTCTAGTTCAGGGCCTGGCATCTTAAGCCAAAGTCTTTGCAGCTGGAACTGAGATGCCACACTGTGGACTAAAACAAACACTATGGGGATATATGTTGTTCATTTTGAAACTCTTTTAAAATAAAGCAAACTACCAAGCCTAAGCAGGTAGAAAAAGCAGACCACATGCTGCAGCTGCATTAGTGCCTCATATCTCCCTCATTCTCTAAAACAGACTTCTCCATCACGACAGCTTATTTGTAAAGCCTGAGGAAGCCCTGATGTCCAACATGTTGTTGCTCCAAAACTGCATGTACTTTTGCAGAGTTTTTTACTGACACTGCTGTTCTTGTTGTTGCTGAAATCTTTGAAATAATGCAGTCCAGTGACACAGCAGTTGTATTTTCCCATCTCCTATGTTTTTGTGACTTATTAGGCTCTTTCTATACTAAATATAAGCATGTCAGTTAGAAGGGTGGTCTTTTACTTTCAGAATGAGACGTACATTGCAGAAGAAGCTTGTATAGCATAAATACAGGGAACAAAAACAAAGGCTATCCCCCTTCCTATATGAAAATCAATACCAACAAAAGCACACCTAACAAGCATGGCCTCACTTGTGTAAGTACACCACCTCTTTAACTGCACTGTTATTTTCAATGGCTATACTTCTCCATGGAGATGAGGGCTTGAGGATGAAGACAGCCTTTGAGCCTGCCTGTGTGTGTTGTCTCCCTCTTGCAAGGTAGCACAGCACAGCATTGCAGATGACCATTGCAGATGACAGCAGAAGGCCGTACCCAGGCCCTGAAGGTGCCTGGCAGAGCCTGGGTGTACTCCCACCCTGGCATGACAGAGCACAAAACAATCTGGCCTGGGGAAGAGGCTATTGGGAAAGTAAAGGGAGGAGAAGTGAAAAACGGGAGACCAGACTGGAAAGAGTGGGAGACTGAGACAAGTCACACTGGGAGGAGCAGCTGAAGGGTCAAGAGGAGAAGACAGCAATGAACAAGTAACCCTTAGCGATTCAAAGATAATGTCCCTCAGCTCAGTTCTTACTCAGAAGATCAGCATGTGCAAGTGGGCATGCACAGACAGGCATTGTCAATCAAATGCTCCCATACTGCCCTTTAGAGAAGGTTGGGAAAAGAAAACTATTGAAGTGACAATAAATATGCTTCAGAACACAAATCAGAGCTGCCACATACATTTAACTAGAATGTAAGTAACACTGTGGTATCCTTGACTATTCATTAATTAGAAGTTTATTTCAGATGTGGTTGGAAACATACTGGAAACCTATTGTTGAGCATTTTTAATACTGTATGCATTGTTGATGCACTGAGGATTTGTATTGCACTGTACCACTCCTTTGGATTTGCACACATAGAAATGGCTGGTGCCCTAAGGTGTTTACAAGTGAAAAAAAAGCAGGAGACAACAGATGGAACCAGCAGCTGGATAATCAGCAGAAATCAAAGCAGCTCTGTCAGGCATGACAGCCAGAATTTTGTCTGAGTCTCTTATTCCACATCTTTTGCCAGTACAAAAAAACCCCCAAATCTCAACAAAATTACTGGGTGAACCAGAGAAAAAGTAACTCTAGAGAAAAACCTGCAAGCCCTCACTCAGATCGCTTTCATAGAGTAGAGGAACCTGAAGAGCTACAGGCGCTGCCTAGGATACACCTTTTGGATGAAGACCCCCTGAAGCAGCAAATAGCAGCTGAAACCCAGGAAGTCAGTGTCTCCACAACTCCAGTTTCCTGATAACAATTGATTTTACTTGTCAATGGGCAGTCTCCAACAGACTTTTTGAATGCAAGGAAACAGATGCGGGCCTCATTTGGAGTCAGGGGCTGCTTCCCTAGGGCTGCCATCCTTCTGGTGTGGGGACTGCACCAGGGACACTTGCACAGGCAAGGGAATGATATGTTATAGTGCCCCAGTCCTCAGGACCTGCTTGGGGGGAAGAGCCTGCAGCCACCATGGTGATGGGCACAGGAGCCTGGGTGCCGCAGGGGCCAGACCCCTCCCAGGCAAGGCAAGACCACACCATGCCACCCTCCCACCACAGAGCCTCGGTGGGGAGGCACTCACAGAGTAGGTGATGGTGCAGGAGCCCCTCGATAGTGCTTCAGTCTGGAGCAGGACTGCAGCACCTATGTGGACAGGGAAAGGGCAGCATTACTCTGCATCTATGTGCATGGCTGGCATTTGTCCAGTGAACCTTGGCTAAACATGATAGTTTGCTGATCAAAGTACAAGCGGCGTGCTTAAGAAGGATCAAGCCGTGACAAAAAATGCACATGAGATGGTACCATAGTTTTTGTTTCACTGGACAGTTTGATGAGCAAGCAGGAATAAAACCTCTCATTGATGTTTGCATTTTTCATATCAAGTAAGTATCTGGGTGTTTTTCAGCCACGGGGGATTATTTATTGTGTGCTATGCATGTAAAGGCACTCATACCTAGAGACAGTAACACAAACTGGATACTTTTTCAATGTGTAAGGTTTTATGCCCGGCTCAGCAGTTCTCCTTCATTACTTTAAAAGGGTGATGCACACCTTCATATTGAAGAAAAAACCCTGTCACTGTTTGAGGGGAGAATGAGGTTCTGGTCCATGGGCTGAATGAAAACCTCCTGCTGAGCACCAGAAAGGATTTCTCAGTGTTTCTAGTCAAAAGCAATTTCAGAGGTGTTATCCTACTAAGTTTCATTTAAATTTCAAATGTATTAGTTTAAAAGAAAACACTCCAGAATAAAATGGATGAGTAAAAAAAAAAAAAAATGTATTGTTGTTAAAGGATTTAATTGCATTTGTCTCAGAGACTGCTTTTAAATTATAGTGCTGGTCTGTGTATAGATTCACAGTAATAATGATTTTATTTAGAGACTGATACATTTTAGTGCACCTGTATCTTAAAGTAATTAGAAAAGAATTGTTCAAATTGTACTTCAATATTCTGATTTTTTCTTAAATGCCAAAATACTAGAAACAATACCTGGACAGTATAAATTGGGTTGTAATATAATATATGTACTTCAGTAGCACTGAATATATGGATATGTACTCTTCAAGTTATACATAGCAGTAGTTTCTGCTCTTGAGATACAAGTCACAGGATCATAAAACCTGCAGTTTGGGATCAGATTAAGAATTCATATTATCTAATATCATTGCCAGAATTGCTCTTAAATCTCATCCACAGGTTTTGCCTTGCAACTTCTTTGTGACAAAAGGTGATTTAATTTAGCTACAGACAGTGTGAAAAAAGAATTTCCTTTGATGTTTAAATATGTTTCTAGCAATTTAATTCTGGGGTTTGGCTTTGAAATGTTGCAACTGCTCTCTGTTCATTTTTTTTCAGAAAGATCATTATTTAACAGCCCTCTACCACAGACTTTTCAGCCATTTCTGAAAGAGAACAAAATTTTTGTCAACTTCCTGAAAAACTGAAGTCAAATACATTGTCTTTGATTCCAGATTGCCACTAGTTTTTGGTTGCTAAGATTAATCTATGATTCTATGATTCTATGAACAGAATGGCAGAGGTAGATAAGCACATCCACATCAACCCCTCTCTGTACATTTTCTCATTTTAATGGATCGTTTAATGAGATTGGTAAGAGTGGGGAGTCAGAACTTCACACAATATTCAAGATATAGGTGCAGTACCAGTATATTCAGTGGCATAAAATCTAGAGGACATGCTGTATTGCCTGTTCACTAAAAGCCAACATGACACCATCCAGACTACTGTCAGAAGCAGCACACAGTGGTAAAATTGCATGGTGTAAGTTCTATAAATAGCACCCAGTGGCAAAACCAGCCTGTCAGTTTACCTACTCAACTTTCCTGCAGCATTGTTAATACCACTAAAAAAACTGAGCAAGTTTCAGAAAAATGTCAAGTTGGATAAAGTTATTTCAATCCAACTACTGTATTAAATTCTGTCTTAAGAGGTTTTTCCACCAGAGCTTTTCTACCCTGCTTTCTATCTAATATCATGGTAAGACTGCTGTTACTCTCAGTAGATGGTGGATTACAGTCTCTTAGGAGCATACGTTTTCTGGAGAAAGCACTTTTCCTGAGACACTTATCTTGGAAAGTGCCTGGGACTTTTCTGGCTGACTGTCTTTAATCCAATAATGTCGCTGCAGTATTGTGTGACACAGGCATCGCTCTTGTGAAACATTTGTGCCTGGGAATTCTGAGACAAGAGGAACAGTCAAGGTTATTTTTAAAGCAGCAGAGGTAACTTAATCGCAGCAACAGAATCACTACTTGAGAATGTACAGCTTGCTATTAGTGACACTGATATCTTGTAAAGGGAGAGGTAAAATTCATCTGATTATTTATAGAGTTTTGTTGCACATAATGGAGCAAGTGTGTTATTGCAGATTTACAAGTTAGCAGATGGGTTCATAATTAGCGTATTATTCATATGCATTGTAGGATTCTTTTGGATAAAGAGCCAAGCATCTATGTTCAAAGTTCCTAGTATTCCAGATAGGCCTATGTTTACTGTCCATTTCTGGTGGTTTAAAGATAAGAAGATTAATTTTTTAATCCCTTAAATAATTCCTTAAAAATAAAATGGGATTTATTTATGTAATAGTATCTGTAAGCTCCTTGGTTCAGATTTCAACAAAATATGATTCTCTTGTCATGATCCAATTTTTTAAAAAATTATGTGCTCACATACTTCCACAGATGTGTCCTAGAATTCCTACTGATCTCCTGATCCAACTGGCAACCTTAAGGTCAAAAGAGGCTTGACCTTCTTATATAGCCTCAGAAACCATCTTCTCAAGGAAGTAAAAATGATAAACTACATAATAAATCTGACCAAGCAGGACTTCTTCACTATATCACTTCAGTTATTCTCATAGAGGATCCTGATTAACTGCTTGAAAGACTTGTTTTTATTTCTTCTGCACTTTTCCAGCCTCAAGCTCTTAATTGAATCTAGGAAAATAAAGATAAGCTAGTAAAAGCAGAGTTAAATAGTACTAGAATACAGTCCAGGTGATACATGAAGCTATATAACTGGGGTATTAAAAGGGCACTTCTTGTGTTTAAGGGCCCCATTATCTCTGTCTTCATAACACACATGTCAAAAAAGAAAGTGGTAAAGAAGAACCATGACTATACAAGAGTCTGAACTACCATGCTCTATGCAAGTGCCATATGTGTGATTTTAGAGCCTCCAGGAGGGTTGTATTGTAAGACTCAAACCCTCCTTCTGCACCGGCCTTTATCTGCTGATTGCTGTAGCCCTTGGTTTGCATGCAGTCCCTGCAGGGACCCAAAGGCATTCTCACCTCTGTGCATGCTGGGGTGGGAACGCTGCTCTGGCTGCAGCACTTCTCAGGACAATGCCAGCTCAGCACTCTTGACCTTCAGCCACTTGTTCCCATCTCACACTGTTTGTTTTGGCACAACTGTTTCTTCCCAAGCCACCCCCTGAGGCTACATGGAAAATGAGATCAGTGAACTGATCTGTGTTAAAAATAAACCAGAAAAAAAGAGCCAAAAGCATTTTACCATGTGATTGAGAAGCAGTTGTTTCAGTGCCCTGGGCATCTGCAGGTAGGCAGGTGGAGGGGCTGAAACTGGCAACGTTGCAAAGAAATGGCACATGTTGTCCCATCCAGTGTTGGTGCCTCTTATAAGACGATGATCTCAGGTAGTTCTCAGAGGGTGGATTCCTACACCAAGCAGCTCAACATTGTGACTGACATTTGCATGGTTATACTCAGGAGTCTGAGATATCCTTGTTTGTTTTTTTTTTCTCTAAGGAGAGCCAAGACAAAAAAGAAAAGGAAAAAAACCAGCAGAGAGATGCAGGAAATATTGGTGTCCGTGCTGTGTCTGATGAGCAGTGACCTCTGTTTACTGATTGCCATTTGGTGCTTTTCAAGAGGAGGTACATTTAAGAGATGAAAAGCAGCTTATGATCTTTTGAAGAAAATAATGGAAGTAATATAAGCTGGAGAGATGTATTTGTATTTGGAGTAATGTTTGAAAATATAGTCTGCAACAGAGGTACAACTTTTCCTTATTTCTCCATTTTTTTGTTCAAAAATTAATATTTAGCACTTTGTCTGGCTTGACTTAGCAATTTCAAATCAGAATAGAAGCCTTTCTTATCACTGATTTAGAATCACAGGCCCTGGAGGTCTGTTTTCTGAGCAACTCACTCTTAATAGTTTCTGTTGGAAGGACAAGTCTAGGGCCTGATCATACTTTTCATTAAGCCATCATCAAATAACTATTGCTAGATAACACCAGCTGTGGCCATTTAATACTGGAAAGCAGTTGGGATGTTCCCATTAAACTGGAACCAGGAACTTCAGAAAAAGAGAAGTCCACACATGGAATTAATCTGAAAAGAGTTAATCAGAGAAATACCAAGCTCAACTCATGCTATTTGCTATATGTTTATATTGTTAAATTTATGTTAAAGGTGTTCATCACAGGGTGACAAGCACAATTTTGGCCTTTATTCTCTGAAAACTTACACAAACTTTGCATAACCATATCCACCATGAGTAGTAATCCTTACTACCAGTTTCAGCTGGACAGATTAATGTCATCTGGAAGTTACTGCCTGACCAGTAGAATGAACTATTTCTGTTGTTGTTGAGGGAGTGGGAGGACACTAATTCTCTAAAGGGTGTTGTAAATTTAGTCCATGGTTCCATATTCAGCAATGATTTGCTTCTATACTTTTAAATATGCCCTACTAGCATATGTGCTTGCTGGGGAATACCATTACTAGGATTTATATGATTATTTATTTACATTAGTATAAATAAAATTTAATGCCCTAGCTTATAATTAATAATCCAGCAGTTAACAGTGAAACAAAAGGAAAACCAGTATCTGTGATTGAAATAATTGTCATTCTTACTATCATCTCTTCCCCCATTCATCATTCTGGGAATATACCCACAGCTTTCTCCCAAAACTTGATCAAATAAATATGTCCTTCACTGTGCCTGGAGAATCAGTGCATCTGGACCAAACTAAGGAGCATACTTCAGAGATTTCAAGTCTGCACAGTGCGTAAGCTGCCAGCACTGCCTCTCTTTATCTGACCAAGAATAGCCCACTCAAACGCCTTTGCTAAGCCAAAACTGTTGAGAGGCCATCCCTTAGGAATCAAGCCAGGGTTTTTCCCAGTGACAGATATATTCTGTCTTCATCCTTATTAATGGAACATTTAAAATTGATTTCCTTTGTTTAACCTTTCCCTTCCTTCTACAAGGAGAAACAAAAGTCTAAACTCTGCTTTCTCTACAACAAACATGAGGACATTCCTTACAGAATGTTAATCACCCAGCTGGAAGCATTGAGAGACTGCTTGGCTGGCTATTAAATTACAATTCAATTTCTACCAATTATTCAAATACATTGTTTCTTCTGAAGCCCAAACAAGCCAATAATAGGTGTAATTAGTGAGGATTCTTTGAAGAGGGGAATGTACAGTTACAGGACAGTTCAGACTATGGAGTCAAAAAGTAATAAATCTGATGGAAAAAGCAGGACACAAATCTAAGCTCTGGCATCAAAGTTAATACTAGAGGTTCCTGCTTTTTATTATTGCACCTATGGCACAGTTCACTGCTTCTGTACTTGTGATGACTGCAGGTGTTTTGAGGCTGTGCTGTAAACTGGAATAGTGAAACAACCTTAGGAAGATTTCCCCACAATCTCTAAATAACAGTGAAAAATGCTATAAGTTAGCAAGACCCCTTAATGCAGTGGCTTTGGAACCACACTGTGCATCAGCTATTAGAGAAGTGAGCTCAAGTAGTACATGCTCCTCAGAGCTCAGCTGCTGATTACAGGCTGCTGGATATGTGGATATGATGTTAAAGGAAGCATTGTATGGACTACCCATACTTAAATTTTAGCCCCATGCTGAGCAGGACTGAATCTGGTTTTAAAAAGTGTCCTTCCCTGTTAATGCCAAACAGTCAAAACAAAATTGTCAGCCTTTACTGAGAGGCTGATCTGATTTTGAACTGTACTGGAGTGATCTTTTTTCCAATTGCCTCTGCACATAGTGATCTATTTTCAGTTAATATGCATCCTGAGAAAACATACGGCTTGGAAATTAAGATCTTGCCTAGAAATAGGAGTCAAGTATTATCTATACTTGAAAATTCAGTATGATGAATTAAAGAAATTATTCTGGAATAACTCTTACAGTGTTTTACAAAATAAACTTCCTATGTGTTCCTTCACCCATTTTCAAAAGCAGCTTCATGTGAAAATTGACCCTCTTGTTTTGCACTTTTGTTTTTATTTTGTGATAACTATGGTAGTGTGGAGGATGGGGATTTTTTCAACCTCAGTCTGGATCAATACAGCTCTACTACCTAAAGCAATTGCATAAATATCAGTCGACCAGCAGGGAATTGATCTAAATCTATAGCAGCAGCATCAGATGCTGCTCCAGTAGAAGACTTTGTCAGCACGCTTCTAATGGTTCATCCTTTCAACTAAATACATGGCTTGTGGCTTTTTCAGAGGCCTGAAACCACAGTTTACAATTTCTCTGTGTGACAAAACTTTAGGGTGGTGCAGAAGGAGCTCTGGTTGTTGACCAAAGAAAGACATGTCTTCCACTATAATAATACCATATTTCTAGATCTTTACATTTTTGTCATAAATACAGATGACAAATATTTCCTTCTTAGCCAGAAACCTGTGTGGGGTTTGTCTGGCTAAATGATATTTCAAGGCTGAATCACAATAAAGTCCCAGTTATAGAGGTGATGATGGAAATGGTGCCTTGCAGACAATCATGATCTCAACAACTTAGTCATACAAAATTTGGAATTTCTCTTTCAAAGCTGTTATCCAAGTGCTTTGTAATAACCATTATGACAAAAATTTGCCTTCATATCCTGTCAAGCTCTAACAACCCTCAGCTTTGGGAGTAAAAATATCAATACTAATCTCAGGCTGCAAACTGATGCTACAGAGACTTCAGTGATTTATGAGTTCCCGTAACAGCCTTGCCCAGTTTGCACAGGACAGAGACACAGCTTGAAATGACCAGCCCTTAGATTAAGTTTCTACCTCTCTGTGTTGCTAAAGCAGTTTTCTAAAGCCTTGATTTACTCATTTAATTTTAGTCCATAAGAGCACAGGGCTGCCTGCAAAGAGCGCCACTGTACCATTGACTGTGAAGCAGTGGTGTGGAGGCTACTGGTGAACCTCAGCACGAGTAAAAGCCTGAGGTTAGCTCTGTGCCTTACCTCCAGCCTCCTGTGTTGCTACCAAAGAAGACTCACATCCCCAGGCTGGGTGGGACTTGTGAGGTTTTCCAGCCAGATGTCCCACCAGCAATGGGGAGTACGGATTCATTTCGCTTTTCTCATACCATGCCTTCTGGGCGTGCACCTGATTAGCTGGAACAGCATCTCTTTCCATAAATTCAGACATTTTATAACTCTGCACTAAAACTCCTTTCAGACACATCTCGGGATGACATGAAAAGTCTCTTAAAATAACTAGGGTTTGCTATTCAAAGTGACTTTGAACTCAATATTTTAAATTGACACTGAGATACATTAAACTGAATTAAATTGAATCAAAGTCACCTTAATTCTGGATTAGAATAAAATCATAGAATATAATTTAGTAAACCAAAGCCACTTTAAATTCATATCTTTGGCCAAGACACACTCATTTCCTGACCATGTTTATATAAATAAAACTGAAAACACCATTTTCACAGGTAGGCACCCAATCAAAAATGACAAAAAGTTGCTTTTTACTGGAAGGAGACCAATTTTGTTTCATGTAACACTGCTTTTTCAATAGCCAGATTTTTGAAGCAGGAAAAAGGATTACGTGACCCCCACTGCTGGAGACACTCTAACAAAAGGTATAACAAGTACAATGTTCTTGCAAAGTGGAACAGCTGTATAAAGTTGTGGCTTTATAAGTAAGATAAAAGAAAATAAAGCATACTGAAATATGTTAGAAACAAAATTTAAATAGTGAGTTTCTCTGTCTTTTCTTTCTATAGGCCCAGGTGCTATACATGAATACATAACAAGGAAGCCTGAACTTACTCCCTACATCTCCAATGACAGCACCAGCAATACTATTTGTGGTGCCATCTTTCATTTGTATCACCCCTGGCGAAACTGGGCAGCATGTGAGGGAACTCAGCCATTTCACCAGGAAACATCTCCAGAGAGGAACACATACTAAGGTGAAAAATTACCTGAGTTGCAGAAAGCAGAAAAAGGCTGTGCTCCGCTTTGCTGTTGCATTCTGAATTACCATTAGGGTCAAGATTAATCAAAGGCTAAGGAAGAAACAAGAGAGAATACAACCGATAGATTAAAAACTGTCTGAGCAGAACATCAACCTGCGCTTACAGAAGCTTCAAGGAATACGTTTCTAGCATTTTGCCTGAAGTCAGGCTCCCAGGTGGATGAAGCTGCCAGAGTAAAGCAACCAACCCAGCATAATACAATGACTGCTTTTAAGGGCTGGGTGGCTGTGGGCTGCATTTCCCCGCATGACTAGAGTAGACAGAGATGTGGAAGGAGCTGTTTGAAGGAGCGAAGTCTAATGTGATATGAGCCAAGGAGTGATCCGTCCTGGCCGATTCCCAAACACTGCAGAGATACCCAAAGCTTCAGGTTTGCAGCCTCCCACAGGGTTTATATGCTCACAGATGCTTACAGACCCCTCCCTGGTAATTCTGCAAACCTGCATGTCAGTCAGCCTTGTGCAGGGCATGGGGTGCAGAAGTAGATAAGCTTCAGAAACCCAAATTTGTTCCCCTTTCCACTTGTTCTAGTCTTCATTTTGAACCTCTTACTCACACATCTAGTTACAGCTGAATTCATGCTTGCAGTAGGTTATAATAAAAAGTCCTATGGCTTGATCCCTGAAACAATTTATGTTTATATATGTAGATATGATATACATCACATTTTTTCCTATACACATGCATGTAAATTCACATGTGATGATATGGCTATAATTAACATTTTTATGTTTATTGCATAGTAGTTTCAGAAGATCAGAATAGGCTAGGGTTTTTATTTATTCAGGGTTGTATGAAAATAGATTATTTTTTTTTCCCTAAAATAAGATTTTCTATACTTAAGGTGCTCTTACATCATACTGCAGCATGTCTACATTGAACACTGTGTATCCCTCCAAGTATACCCTTCTTAAAACACCAAACATAGTGGAAGTATATATATTATTCATAGGTTTTGTCTGTTATACACCATGTTGAAAACAGACATAATTTATTAAGTGGGCACAGTGAAGGGAAGGGAAATTGGTCCCTCTGGGAAGCAAATGAGCCTGCTTGTCATGGAGGAATCTTCCCAAGGACAGAGTGAGATCACTAGGAAAAGAAAGTATAAATGAGAAATTTTGGGAACTGGAAAACTGTCATATAGTTTGGATTAGAAAAAGGCTTGGAACAGTAGACGCACAAGTTCCTGAAGTGAAGGAAAGAAAAATAATTTTGGAGACCTAAGTGTTTAGCATTTGGTGAAAAAGCAGGAGTGAATTTGGATGCAAGGACCCATAGCCAAAGTGAATAAGGTTAGGCGTGTGTACAAAATTTTCAGAGTCTGGTTTCAGTCTGACTTTTCTGCAGTTGACCTGTATCTGCTCACAGGGAATAAGCTCTTGAGTTTAAGGGGTCTTTCATGCTTCTTGAGGACCTTTGAAGAATAAATTGTAGGGATAAACTGAATTTATAGCTGACTGGGAGTCACCTCAAATAGAAAAGACCAGTGGTTGGGTGATGAGCTCTAAACAGCTGCCCTTTTAGGTCCTCATGGGGACCTGATGGTCTCTTCTCAAAACCACAACAAACACACACCCTTCCCCTACCATTCCCAGGTGGAAGAAGTGCAAGACAAAGGGATAGGCTTTCCTATTTGGTCTTTCCACCTGGATGCAGAGAAGAGGAAGAGAAGAAAATCACCCTATTTGTTTTCCCCTGCTCACAAATACTCACAAGCAAAGGAATATATTCAGCAGCAGAGCAAGAAAGTAGCTGTGGATATAATAAGCTGATGGAGTTGCTTGGCTGAGCTAACCAGCCATTGAAAATACAAAGCCTAACTGTATCTTTCTCAAAGGAACGGGTATCTAGTACAAAACTGATAAAACCTTTTCTAGGAGCTGATCCTCTGAAAGCCTCTTTTGGTCCCTGAGTATACCCTGGTTGCATTCCTGCTGTACGTCACCTTTCTGGGTCAAATTCTGAATCTTCATTGATCATTTCCCTTCAAAGTCTGAACAGAGGTATAGTCCATGCTGTATGGACTAATATCCCCTGCCATTATTCAAAAACCATTTCCTGCTGAAATGAACCTGGTGTGAGTCCAAACTTACGAAAACAGAAGTAAGGGTTTGCATCTATATATTGCAGATATGAATAAGCTCCATGTATAGGTATATGTGCATTATAGCTATACACCAGGTTTGTGATATTGCTTCTCTGAATTTAACCATGTTCACCTGAATTCTTTTTGTACTCATCAAAAAAGTACCAATGTAAAGTACTAAGGGGCTATGCAGAGCTGTGTGTACTTACTTACGGAGCAGCAGTCACTTGGGAAAGACTTGTCCAGTGTGAGTGGGTACATCCCAGGGACACTGCCATGTGCCAGCACACAGTCCAGACTTCAGCAGCAGGGAGGGATGGTATAAGGTCTTTCTCAATTACAGGAGAAGCTGCTGCATAAGGCCCACTACCACAGCCCGACACATTCTGCAGCTCTGGCCATGAGAGAAGCCAGCAAAAGCTGACCAAGGCATAGGTGACTGGAGGTCCTCCTGCCTTGCCCCCTGGTCTCCTGTGAGGCAAAGGGCAGTTAAATTTAGCATACTACTACAGGGTTTTTTCCATTATCAGCTATCTATTCATAAATGAACTCTCCAGTAGAGAATGAACTCTCAGTATTCAGTGGGGTTTCTTTTTTACAGTCTATAGATTTTATGGCCTATTTCATACTTCTAAGTGGGCATTTTCTAGTACTAAAATGGATCTGAACCATTTTCTTCATGTAAAATCAATAGCAGACATAGAGTCCATGTCTCTCTCTCAAATATCTAAGCACCAACAAATTTCACTACTCGCATTTTTGATCTGCAGATATTGCTCTCAACAGAGATTAAAATGAAAACAATTTAAGCTGCTTAGTGAAATTAAAGTAAATAGCTTTTAGAACAATTAGTTAGAAAAATAAAGCTTTTAGCTCATGATTAATCATATGATCTTTCACAAATGTTAAGATAAAACACAGTGCTTATTTTTACTCTCCTTTGCAGCACAGATACACTGTTGAGATATTCTAAGCAAGTGTGTTTAAGACACCCTTACTTATTAGAATAATGCCTTCAAATATATTGTACAAAGTGGTAATTCTTAACTCACAGGGCTTCTGCCAGTGTTAACACCTCCAAATTCTTGAAAGCAAAAGCACATTACATGCTGAACAAGGGTCCTAATGCTGTCACCATAGAGATGACACTTTGCAACCCTTATTTATGTCTCCATGATTGCACCAAACAAATGCACTTTCTTTATAGACAAATGCTTTTGGTTTCTTGAAAATCATTTCTCTAGATGATGCTTTAAATAATGCCTTGGTAGAGAAAGAAATATTTCGTAGTGCAGTGTATTTTTCACAATAAAAACTACAGTAGCTTTTCTGATAGAAGACAGACTAGAATCAGTTTGAATAAATGTGGAGAAAATTCCTTAGCTAAAATGACAGACAGACAGGACAGTCTCTTTGTCTGCACAAACAAGGATGAAAGAACCTATTATTTGTGCTTGGCCAATGGACTTGAAAACAGAGGAGAGAAAATATTTTGAATAAACTAAAACAAAACTATTTTTCAGAAAACTGAAACCACTCATGTTTCCTTCAAAACAGAAAAAAAAAAAAAAAAGACATTTTGAAATTGTTTTTACAATATTTTTCTTTTTCTTCCCAGTTGAAAGTTTTGCAAAATTGAATTCAAATTCATAAACAGCACGATCTGTTTTCCAGTAAATAAAATAAATACAAAAATAGCCGCCCAGCCCTATTCCAAAATAGCTAGAGAGTGACAATCAATGCAGAGCAGAAGGGCTATGCACTCCCACCTCCAGAGCGGGCTGCCTTTCATGCTCTGCAATCTCCCCGCAAGAAGCCCTTGGCCTCGCTGCCCCTCCGCCCCCTTCCCTGTTGAGCAATTGCCACAGGGAAGCAATTTCCCTGGTCAGTGAAGTGCCCTGCACATTTGTAGG
Source organism: Grallaria varia (assembly GCA_013396735.1). NCBI lineage: Eukaryota > Metazoa > Chordata > Aves > Passeriformes > Formicariidae > Grallaria > Grallaria varia. The sequence continues at coordinate 261,111 of VWZG01010961.1, forward strand.
CCTGCGTAAGTGCTTTCTGAGAGCAAGGAAAATGACAGATAGTAGCAGAAGTCATACTTCATTTTAATTTTAACACAAGAACAGACCCCAACACAAAGTTTATATCTCTTGTCCGAGTGTATTTAAGCCTGAACAGGCTGCGCAGTGCAGGTCTGACCAGGTGTGTGTAGTTTATTTGCTGTGTGTAATTATAGTTGTCTTCCTCAGCCTTACCCCTGACAAACCTCACACTAAAACCAAGGAGCATCACTCCCTAAGTTACTGATCAAAACAGTTGTTCTGACTCTCTGGTTTTTACTCTAGTCTATTCTTTTTCAGTTGAGCTAGTTTCCATGACAGCTAGAGCCACATAAACAAAACTCCTTAAAATACCAATTGGATTAAGCTTTTATCAAATGATAGCAATCTAAATACGGTGCTAGGCCCTGTCCTGACACAGAAAGCTCTGCACTGTGACCCATGGTCCAAATGCAGCCCAGAGGACAACCTTGCCTGCCCTGCCACACCTAATGGCCATGGTGGGGGTAGAGAGGCTGAAGGCAGATCATCTGTTCTTCCCAGATATTGCCTGTATGTAGAGCAAGGAGCTGCTGCTTCAGCTCATAGACCCTCAGCATCAACAATACTACATGCCAATCACCATGCTGTCTGGGCTGCATATGCTTAATAGCCACTGATTTCAGAAGCTGATTATCTAATTGCTCCATCATGTCAGCTTTGACCTCATGCTTGACTCAAATCCCCCAGTCCTTGGTGTTGCTTGCACTCTCTAGAAACAGGCTGCCTGTCCAGACAAGGAAAAGCAAGCATGGGATAGGTGGTATCAGGGACTTGAGCTTTTGACCCTGAAGGCAATATGGATTCGACTGATTTGAGGCACTTGACTCTGTGAACTTGAGTCAGAACACACACAGCTGGTACAAAGGGAGTAGATAAGATCACTGGACCTGTATTTTTAGCTGAGTAGGCAGAAGTAACCCAGGAGTTTATACCTCCCCAAATCAGGAATCATCTCCCTTTTGTGCAGATGGTACAGTGGAAACAAACCCAATTAAAATTTCAAGAGTAATTTACTGTTGTTCTTTTTACTAGAGTTTTTACAGTGAATTGCTCATGTCTGACAGAGAAATTTTGGTTTATTTCCTCTGACATGTCTGAGAAACAGAGTTGCTATATGCTATCCTAATCTCTCAAAATGTCTTATCAGGGAGGAAAAACACCCAAAAACCAAACAGCAAAACACAACAAACAAACAAAAAACCCAAACAAACAAAACCAAACCAAGACCAAAAAAAAAAAAAAAAACCAAAAAGGTAACTCCTATTGACTGCAGTGATGGAAACCCCAATGCAGGCTGCCAGGCTGTCCCCAGGGATATCAGCCAAGACAACTCAGGAAGCTGCTGTGGAGGACTCAGCCTTCAGCACCCAGAGAGGAAGAAGGGTCTGTGTCCCATTCTGTGCTGTGGGTTGATGTGAGAGCCACAGGAGTGCTGTCAAGCCCTTCTCCATCTGAGTGCGCATTTCCATCTGTGTGCCTGAAGCCAAGCACCAATGTCTACCCAGCTGTCTCCTCAAAATGTTTCTAACAGGGCTATGACACCTGCAGGAGGGAAATCCAATTTTCCCTCAAAGCAGTCTTTCCCCCAGTGCTCAGACTTGCTAGTGCTGCACTGATCCACATGTAACATGGGATCTTGTTTTAGGCTTTAGCTGGGAACAGAGATGCTTAGTTTTTCAAGCTCATATCTAAATTCTTCAGTATTGGAAACAGCCCAACAGACATACACAATTGTTTTAGTACAGTCCTAAGGAAATCAGAGAAAGAGGATAACAGAGTACCAGGAATGAAGGGAAGAACAGCTGTGAATGGGGAGATAAACTGGAGGACATGGGCCAGTTCGAAGCCTTTGTCCAGCTACTGGTCAAAGTACAGCTCATGAGCTACTTGAGTTCTGTGGGCTAAGTAAAAAGAAATGGCCTAAGCAATTGTCAGTGCTTAATCTATTTCGGATATGCTGTTTGATTGCACAGAACCCTAACAACCACACTGAGCAAGATGAAGCAGAGAGCTCAGGGAGGACAATTAATCCACCTGCTCTGCTGAGCCTCAGAGAAGCTCTGATTCAGCTTTTTGTACCAATTCTTTCACAAACATACGGCCCAAGTCCTGCCTGCAGATAAGTATGACAGGAATTCAAATAAAGACTACTTGTGGTGTTGGTGACAAACACATACTTTGTGCTGCTGCTTCTCTCCCTGAGACAAATGTATAATAGACGTGGTTATCTCATTCAAGCAAGTTAAGTTTAAAAAGTAGCTTACTGCTGAAGATTGAACCTTGACTTATTTACAGTGATATGTGCTATCCTAGCTATATTTGTGACCCATGATCTCAGAGGTACAGTCTGTCATGGACTTTGGGTCCTATCCCATTTCTGTTTTCTGTTTGTGACCTTTAGATGTATTTTATATCATCCCATACATTTACAACTACCCTTCCGCTGGTTAAAAGCTCTTCTCCAAGTGATTATTACTTTTTTTCAAAACTTTAAAGGAGTCATTCCACAGGCAAGTCCACTGTCTTTACAACCCTTGCACAATGTGGAAACAAGTAGTGATGATATTTTTCGTATTCTCTAGTTTTATTGCCATACCTCCATCTAAATCTTGCAGGTGAAAATGGACCTAATCTTCCTTTCCAGTACTATTTAAGAGTGTCACATATGTCTTAAGGTTAACATTGTGCCATGTTTCTGTCTCTCTTTGGCAGAGAGTACTGATTTGACAGGCCACATGTTGGCAACAAAGTCCAGGGTAACCACTTATTACTTTTTTTAAAATTTGCTTTAATTAGTGCCTTATGAGGAACTTCTCTGAGAATTCCTAGAATAGGCAAATTATTGGTATACTTGAGTTTGAACTTCAACAGATGTAATAAAAGCCTACCGCTGGCACCCACTCTTGCAGAAAACCATTGAGAATAGAGTATTTAGCTCCTATTTTGTCATAAATCCATAATGGTATTCCAGAGCTAAACTACAATACATCTCAAGCACCTAGTAGATCTCTCTAGGGAATATTTAATCCCTTTTGAAGAGAGACCCCTGTTCCACAGAACTCCATTTCCTTTTTTAGTGAGAATTAATTTTTCCAGTTTTTTTATTTAATGCATCTTGAAAGAAATCTCAGGTTTATAAAGCAATAATAATTTGTAGCTAGAATGCATTACAGAAATTGGAGTATGATAGTAGAAAAAGGCCTTATGAGACTGGCAGAGCTCTTCCACCAAACCATGCATGTGAAAAGAACTTACACCATGCCAGCAATATACAAATGTAAGAGGTTCACCATAACCAGAAGCTTTGACTGCTGAGGCTTCACAGTCTAGGTAAAACACAAAGCTGTGAAAAGAACTAAGGGCATTTATGGTGACCGACTAACCAAGGAGTTTCATTGTATCTTCTCACCTTTTCACAAAAATAATCACTAGGAAATGCAGTATGTTAATGAACACAAGGCAGTGACCTCCCCTGGAAAATGATAAATGCCAGAATTCCCTAGAACTTGCCTGGGAAGCAGCAGGTGATGACTGAAGAGCCTCCACAGTCACAGCAGGCCTCCAAACAGGCCCACCTGCACCCAGGACTGTGGAAAGCTGTCCTGTTCTTGCTCAGCAGATGTAATCACATCTCTGCATTGCCTCAGATCTGTGGTGGGAGAGGGCAAGACCTGCTGCAGACAGACACGTGGACACAGCTCTGCTCAGCCTCTTCCTCCCTACCCTTTGCTCTCACCTTTGTATGCTGCGAACAGGAGCTGCTGCCCTCAGGACACAGCTTCCCCTCACAGTGATCCATAGAACAGCATGTGAAGCAGTTTCTTTTTGCCCCCATTACCTGTTTGTACACCCTGGAGCAGCAGCAGTGGTGCCACAGGTGCCAGGGGCTCAATGGGGTGCAATAGACAAACCCATGCAAAAGCCTGAGCAGCTCCTCCAAGCTGAACTCCACCTTGCCTGTAGAATCATAGAATAGAATCATAGAATTGAGTGGTTTGGAAAAGACCTCAGAGATCATCAAATCCAACCCTTGGTCCAACTCCAGTCTGTTTACTAGATCATGGCACTCAGTGCCACGTCCAATCTCAGTTTAAAAACCTCCAGGGACGGTGAATCTACCACCTCTCTGGGCAGGCCATTCCAATGCCTGATTACTCTCTCCGTAAAGAATTTTTTTCTAATATCCAACTTAAATTTCCCCAGGCAGAGCTCAAGCCCGTGCCCCCTTGTCCTATTGCTGACTGCCTGGGAGAAGAGACCAACCCCCACCTGGCTATAACCTCCCTTCAGGTAGTTACAGAGAGTGATGAGGTCACCTCTAAGCCTCCTCTTCTCCAGACTCAACAACCCCAGCTCCTTCAGCCTCTCCCCATGGGATTTGTGTTCTAGTACCTTCACCAGCCTTGCTGCTGTAGTAGCAGCAGTACCAGGAACAGATGGGCCAGGTGGTCTTCAAAAGCTATAATCACTCTCTAAACTGTGGCACGGGTATGATTCCTCATGTGCTGGGAGTAGGAAGTCATTATCAGCTTATTTTGGTTATTACAGTAGTGTGTTGTTGACACTCTTGTAGCCTGGTGACAAGCTACAACATAAAAATTGTTTCCACAAAATCTGTGATCCCGTGGTGTCTTCAGCCAGCATTGCCAAGCAGCATTGCAGCTTTGTCATTTTTATAAAACATTAATAAAACATGCACCTTATTAAGTGCTTGGAAAGTAATCCTCATTTAAATTGATGGATGAACAAAGAAACAGCAATTTGCTGTTGGGAAATGGCTTATTTGCTCTTCACCACAGGAAGGTGGATAGGAAAACAAAGTCACCCAAGTTGGAAACAAATAAATTAAATGAATTCAATTAGCTAATGGAGTGTCTCAAAAAAAGGTTGCACTATGAGAAAATTAAATTAGGTCTTCCTAACATGCTGAGTCATTAACACTTGGGGTTTTTGTTGGTTTGTTTTGTTGGTTTTTTTTTTTCTTGGTTGGTTGGTTGTTTTTTTTAAGAAACAGCCTGAAATACTCACGGGATTATTTTTCACCTTCGGCTTTTTTCTTTCCCTGCCATACCTTTCAGTCCTGATTCTCTTCAGTCTTGGAAACAGTGCTAATTTGTGAAAAGCATTTCTAAGCTAAATAACTTTGGTGTAACTCATGAGTACAAGGAACATATTTCAGATTTTTCTAAAGGAACATGGTGTCCTCAGAGATCAGTTTGCGAGCTGATGATTTAGTACAACTGGTTACGACAAGACTCAACTCAAGCATGTTCATTAGTTACTTCCTATGTCTTTTTACAACAACTGAAAAAGGGGGATAAAAGCATTTTGTATTTGCAGCCCTGCCCTCGAATGTTATTCCAAATGAGCTAAATCCAACCTACATTAGGTTAATTAACATCAGCCTGGCATTTGCTGGGGACAGCAACAGAATGGCCAGACACACCTCCTTGGTGCACTAGTACAGTGGTGTGCTCTGTGTGGTGTAGTGGCAGAGACTACTCATTCCCTTCACACCATCCCAGTCGGAATGCTGCAGGCTGTGTGGTTAGGAAATGCAGTACATGATCAGTCATGTCTTTGTAACTCCACCTAGACCTTGCTGAAGAGACACAGAAAAGGGACAAGGATATATTTTCAGCAAGTACCTTCCTAATAAGTGCACCTATTTTCGGAGCACACTCTCACCCAAATCACAAGGTTGGGGGCCCTAGGTGATCCCCATCCAAACTAGAGGGGAGGCTGGAGGAAGGAGCAGTGCTCAATGCTGCTTCTTGTCCTCGCTGAAGGGGAACTGATCTGTCCCATGGACAAACACAAAGTCTGCATTGAAGATAGCTCAACAGCAGGAAGCACAGGCAATGGTCCTGGGCAGGGGAGTCAGGGTTGAAAAAGAGCCAGCTAGAGACATAAGGGCATTTTTTGACAAGAGTATTTCTTTCACAGGCAAATAAAAGACTCAGGTACATATGGAGAGTCATTATCTTCATGCATTTAAAATCAAATTCATTGCTGGGTGAGATCTGGCATGCCCTTATGTAAGAAAATTATTTTTATCTGCTTCTAGCCTAATAGAGACTCAACTATTTTGAGAACTCATAGGTCTCATTGCTATGGAAACTAACTCTGTATCTTTAGGTCAGTCTTGCTATCTCTGATTTGCAGGGTCCACATCTAATGTTTAATTAAAAAAGAAAAAAAGAAGCCTGATTGTATTTGCTGTTTCAGTCCCACTTCCCATCACCCTTTGTATCACTTCTGTTTCCAAGCAGAGTCCAACATCCTTTACAGGGACGAGAGACTGGGATATTAGCAGTCCAATGCAAGGTTCCTGTTTTCAATGTCAACGAGAAGTGAGGTCTTAAATGTTGACAGTACAGACAGTCAACACAGGAGTGTCAGCAAGCAAGCTGACCTCATCCAGGGGTAAAATTCCACATAGGGAAACCTGGCCTCGTACAGCTGTCCTATCCTTGTTACTCTCTTGCTTGGGTGAGTGAGTCAAAATACTCACGGATGCTCTGAAATGCTGAACAACTCTTTTCCAATCCATAGATCGATAGTGGAAGGATTTACCACTTGCATGGACAAGGAGAACTGCTGCCACAGAAGTGATTGAGCAGACAACAACTCAGTAAAGCAGACTGTCCCCATCTAATGTTGGAACATCTGCCTTATTATGAAAGTCAGGGGTTTCCCTCTCCCTCATAACCTTTCTCCTTCTGCACAACTTCATCTACCCTCATCTTTCCATACACCCAGACTCAGACCAGTGGCATTCCTGGGATGGTACAAGAGAGGTAAACATCCCTATGCAAAAACTGGTACTTGACACTTCAGTTTCTTTGTAGCACTGACAGAACTATAAAGTGTTTGCATTCCTTTGGGTTGCTTTTTCTTGAGAGTGAAAATTTTGACTTTTTCAGAGACAGTTCAAGGACCAATATATGTCACTATTTCATGTCCTCAAAAGACTCTTCTGCATAACTCAAAATCAAGAGAAAATTCACACCTCTTAAGTTGCTAGAATTCTACTACTTTGGTAACACTGGAGGTTTTTCCTCATTTTTCTTATTCTAAAAGAGTTGTCTCTTCATTGACAGAAAGGTTGTTTTGTTGTTTTCCATGAAAAAATAATTATTTCAGTGGTGATATATACCCACACTTTTGCTCAGAAGTGGGACGCACTGTAAATCTTTCTGTAAAAAAGTTACTCTTTTGGCAAAGATGGTAAATCTACCAAGTAGGCAGTGCCTGTCAGTAAAAAGGACATATATTCCTCCAAAATGCTAACACATATACCTTGCTTAATACATTACTTCCTGTTATAGCACATATAATCTATATATCCTAGTACAGGAATAATGTGCTCTGTCTCAGCAGCCTCAGCTACAGAAGGAGTTCTGTCCACAGTCTTCTTTGCTATTGTTTGCTCTTTTCAGTTTTAAGTAATTTAATGACTTTTTTTTTTTTTTTCCCACTTTTGGAGTAAGAGGCTAATCTCTTCTACTGGTGCAAAGGTGATTGGTTGGGTTTTTTTAAGTGTAGTTGATTTTGGGTTTGGTTTTTATTCCCCCAGAAAATTAAGCTTGTATTCCTATTAAACTCATGCAGCCTTTTTTTTTTTTTTCTGACTTCTACCCCTAGTATGAGTGAAATTCCAGTCTCACTGTGGGGTTTTTTTATGCAAAGCGAATATTAAATAGACAAGATCACAGGCAAGCACTGAATTTTTGTGACAATCAGGGTTGTGCAATGGTGGAAAATGAGAAGAAAGTGTTTCTTAAAGGTCGAAGGGAATTCAGCTTCAATAGACAGGAAAACCTCTCAAATTTAACACTTGTAATGGATGGCAGTGACATACACTCTGCTTTCTGGGATATTATTCCATAGAGGAATACAACATAAACCAGTAGTTAAACTAGGGCAGACGTTGCTGGAAATATTTAGAAGATGTTCACTTTACATGATTAGTGATTGAATATGCAACATTCTTGGGCATGTCATCCTCATGACTTCCCACAAGACATAATATTTTCCTTGTTGGAAAAAGCAAATAACTAAGTTGTAGGCAGCTTTTAGTAACTGAGATATTTTAGACTGGTGATGTAGCTGTTTAGGCATCCACAGCAAGACCACCCTCCAGCTCAACCACTTCCCTGGGCTTGCTTCCCTTATTCTCTGCATGGCTTTAAAATGCTTCCCCCAACTCCCAGTCACCCTTTCCCAGCCCAGCACTGGTACTTTTCCTGATGATAGCTTTCCAAGGAGGAACTTCTAACCTCAACTCCCTGGAGCAAGCTGTTGCTTCCTCCCATGGCCATCACTCAGAATAAAACCCATTTCTTACTATATTTTACTGGGTGGATCTCTCTGTGCTTAAGAAGTGAAAAGGAATTTTTCAGACTAAGGTGTGAAACCAGCAAATGGAGTTTTCTTTCACAATAGTTTCAGCTATTGCAGTAAAACGCTGCAATCTTCTCTGAGTACATGCTTGTAGTCACTTATAGATTAAAAAAAAAGTTAAAAAGTACTGCAGCTATTATGATTCTGTGAAATTAGCCGATTTAAGACTTCTTACACTCAAAGTTGCATTAATATAATCTCCTTTAGCTAATCAGGTGAGTTGTATATAGAATGTACCAAATCCTCTATTGTAGATGAAAAAAGACCAAGCAGCTGCAAAAAAAGGGAGGTGTGAACTCTGCCTTCTTTTCTCCCTCTCAAGCCTTTGACCCCTTCAGAATCAAATCAGACCTTATCCACTGAAGGAGGGACAGCACAAAAGAATCATAATTTAGGTTGAAAAATACTTTTAAGATCATCAAGTACAACCACTAACCCAGCACTGCCACATCCACCACTAAACCATGTCCCCAAATGCCACATTTACACATCTTTTAAATACCTCAGTGGCCCAACCACTACCCTGGGCAGCCTGTTCCAGTGCTGCACAATCTTTCCTGTGAAGAAGTGTTTCCTAAGATTCAGCCTAAACCTCACCTGGTGCAAGCTGAGGCCATTTCCTCTGGTCCTGGGAGTAGAGACCGACCCCCACCTTGTTACAATCTCTCTTCCTTGACCTTCTCGAGACATCTGCCAGCACCTCAATGTCTTTCTTGCAGTGAGGGACCCAAAACTGAACACAGGATCTGAAGTGTGGCGTCACCAGTGCTGGGTACAGGGGGAATATCACTGTCCTGGTCCTGCTGGCCACACTGTTGCTGATACAGGCCAGGATCCATTGTCCTTTTTGGCCACCTGGGCACACTGCTGGCTCATGTTCAGCTGCTGTCAAACAACATCCCCAGGTCCTTTTCCACCAGGCAGATTTCCAGCACTCTGCCCCCAGCCTGCAGCACTGCCTGGGGCTGTTGTGACCCAGGGGTAGGACCTGACATTTCACCTTGTTTGAACCTCGTACAATTGTCCTCAGTCCACCAGTCCAGCCTCTCCAGATCCCTCTGTAGAGCCCTCCTTCCAATTCACTTCCACCCGATTTGGTGTTATCTGTGAACTGAATGAGGGGGTACTTGATCCCCCTGTCCAGGTACTAAGGTATTAAACAGGACTGGCCCCAAGACTGGGCCTTGGGGAACCTCACTTGTGACTGGCCACCAGCTGGATGTAACTCCATTCACCACCACTCTCTGGGCCCCACCATCCAGACAGTTTCTTACCCAGCAAAGCGTACACCTGTCTAAGCCATGAACAGCCAGTTTCCCCAGAATGCTGTGGAAACTGTGTCAAGGGATTTACTAAAGTCCAGGCAGACCACCCCCACCGCTTTTCCCTCCTCCACCAAGCAGCTCATCTTGCCACTGAAGGAGATCAGGTTGGTCAATTAGGATGCGCTTGTGACAGACCCATGCTGCCTGGACCTGATCCCCTGGTTGTCCTGCACCTGCCACGTACATTTCTTCTTGATGTCCTTACTGGTCTCTGCCCTGCTGCCCTCCCTGTCCTTCATCTTTGGCTGGTGAGGGAAGCTTGACTGTAGAAGAATTGAAGCTCTGTGCTGAGATTGAAAGGCAAAATATGGGGGAGACCTCTGTATACTAGCCAAACAGCAAGCCTTTTTCAGGCTCCTATTTCTTAAATGCTCATCTGCTAAATATGTTGATTTTATCTCATTTACAGAATGTTTTCCTACTCTGAGGCCTTTTCTATATATGTTTGCTATGGTATGGTTATATATTATTTTTCTCATCACGCTGAGGGCACAGATATTGATACAGCCATTACACCACTGCAATCCAAATGACTTCAGGGGAATTACTTCCCATTACAGCAAGTGAAATCAGAATGAATAAATACACCATTTGCCTGCTATTCACTGTTAACACTGTAAAGCTCACTGCAGTAGTCAGAGAAAGCTGGAGATTGACTCTTGTTTGACTCTGTGCATCTTGTGTGATACGCAGGGCATTCTCTTTCTCACTGAGAATCAGAACTACTCTGATAGAGCAGAGAAGAGCCAGTGACAGAATAATTATGTGCTATCTATTTTTACTATCAAATTGGAAATACTATTTTTATTTTCTCCAAATCTTTCTGTTGTGAATGAAAGTACTCAAGCCATTCAGTCACCCAGAGAGGGCTTTCATCCTCACCTTGTAAATGGGAAAGCCTTGAGGCAGAGAGCTTAAATTATTTGCCCTTGGCCATAGATGTGATGGAGACAGAAATAGTTCTGTGTTCCAGACTGCCCCTTGAATACATCTAACCACAAGACCAACCTTCTTCATTTCTTCTTAGAGTTTAATTTAGACACAAACATAAGAAGGCAACAAAAGAGAGCATAAGAAGGCAACAAAACGAGACGTTCAGGTTCAGATCCACCACAAACCAGACACACAAAGTTATCAAAGTGCATTCAGCCATCATGTGGTTGCTGTAGCAAAGGCTGGCAGTTGTCTCCCTATGCAGAGGTCAGTTATGATTGCATACCATGGAGATACTCCCTGGATGGGCTCTAAGTTATTCCGGAAGGGAAAGAGAAAGGATCTGTCCAAGCCAGACATGTTCTGAAGACACATCCTCATAAACAGACCCGGAAAGCACCAACTCATCCTAAGTGGATGTCAAGTCACAAAAGCCTTGGGGAGCCCCTACTGGGTCTGTCTGGCCTTCTGTTTCCTTCCACAAGCATTAATAGAATAGTCTATCCCAATTTTTTAATCCAGAAGTTACTAATGAGAGTCCTTCTCTTCCCAAGGTTGATGAATTTTTTCCTGGTATTTCCCTTTAAGACAAAAAGGAATAACAAATTCCTCAATAATTAACATCTCACAGTTCCTTGTAATGAAGAGGTCATGTACTTTCTCAGCAGCTTCTTTCTCCATGGATGCAAGCACAGCTAGTGATAAGGCTAGGGTGGTATTCCTCTGAGCTTTGGCTGTTTACTGAGCTATATTTAGTGAAGGCAGCAGCAGTAAAATGGTTCAAAACATGGACACATTCAGAGACAAAGGGGGCAGTTCAAGCTCATAGCTGTCATGTCTCACTGTACACAGTATTGTTTCCAACAGACAAGTTAGTTTTCCTACCTCCACACTGACCACTGCACACTCATTCAAATCTTGAAGGTTTTCCCTATTAAGACCTAGAATATAATTGTGTTTTAAGCAATGAACTACCAAAATGATTTTCTTGTCTGTGCCCTTTGCTGATACATTCCCAGCAATGAACATACCTTCCATTTTTCTCTAACATAGACAGGTTTCACCTACCAGTCTCACTCCCCACCTCCAAGTTAGAAATGCCAGGAAATACAATTGTTGACGCTGTGCTTGCTGCAGGACTACCAAGAATTGGAGCTTTGGTATGAGCAGACATTTAACTTGCTGTTTTCTCAGCCTTCAGCTGAGGGAAAGAGGATGTTGTCTCTTGCACAAAGGAGTTTCACAAGGAACTCACATAACCTGTTCTCAGCCACTGCTGCTTTATCATTTGAGTTAAAATCACAAGCCAATGAGTAGGGATTTTTTTGGCTTGAATAAATGTTTTTACTTTAAAAAACAATATTCATGAAAACATTGCAGCTCAAGTTTCTCTCATTCTTAAGTCACTAATTCATGACTTATGTGCTACCCCATAGCAAAGCCATGGAAGTTGAGATTTAATATTTGCAGCAACTGATTTGAACAGGCTACAAAAAATGCTTTTGCAGATTTGCAGAAGAGAATAGAGGGCCAAGAACAGCTCAATTCCTTTGTTCCCACTGTAGTTTTCACTGTTGCAAAAGGCAGTTCAATTACCTATAATCACAACAAGGAGCTATAACAGAATACATTAAAACCACATTTGTTCAATAAAAAAATGCCATTTCACAAAAGGTCATGCTTTGAGTTTTGAGGAGACTGCTAGTCATTTGCTTAAATGTCAATATATCATATCACAAACCTTTGACTTGTCTTTTCCCTAGTTGCCTTAGCTACAAAAATGAGACAAACAGTATTTGGCTACCTTCTCAGATGCTGAAATATTTGGCTGTAAACTAAAAATATGTAGTACTGAATATTTAAAATGAGGCACATGTGAAACAAGACATACAATTCCATAAAGTGGGTAACATATGGGAAGTAGACTGTCAAGAGTCTCCTCAGGAAAAACAATAGTCTTGGAAAAACCAGTAATTATGAGTTCTAGCAGTTCACCTAATTGTGCACAACATTCCATGGCATTTGTTTAGAAGTCAGCTAGTTCATACTAAACTTTAAATACTTAAAGACAAACTAACATTTCAGGGAGTTTCTCCTTTCCACCTGAATGACTGCAGCCACCGCAGTCTGTTTCCTGTGACAGTGTGAAGAACACTGAGACAGACATACACCACTTCTGCATTATCTCGTCCATAGCTCTGAAGTCTTATTCCCTATAGTTTTACCCTGCATGCTGTAAAGCTTCAAACATATTTGAAACATGACTCTTATGCTAGAAGATGACTTACTTTTAATCCAGGGGTAAATTTATTGCATCATTTTATCTGTAACCTCCTCTTGAACAGAGGAACTCATGTTTTTGTCCTTTTGTCTCTTGGGCACTTAGTTAATGAAGGAGAAGAATTTTGCTGATTTTATTGGCTAAATTTTTGTCTTTCTAAAATGTTGTCCAAGGAAAAAGATGAGTATTCATCAGTCCAGGTAGAAGGGGAGAAATACAGTACTGCCTATGATATTAATTTTTCTCTTTTTTGTCCTGTGTGATGTTTAAAAGGATTCAGGTGTCTGTGAGTCAAGTATCACTACTCAGCAGCACCTATAAATATGATTACTTTTTAAGGAACTATTTTTTGATGGTTTATATACTTTTCAAAGAAACTAGTTCATTAAATTTGACAGCAGATGGGTAGTCTCATTTTTAAAAGATTCAGCTGTAATGGATCACCTTTATCTCAGAATTTGGAGAATGTAAAAATACATTTATTTCCCCATATTATTAAAAAAAAAAAAAAAACAAAAAGAAAACAAGTGAAAGGAATGGGTTTTGTTAGCTGTCATACCTAGTAACTCCATAAACACCATCTGAAATTCCTCAAGTGTGCCATCATGAGGAGGCTGTGCTTTTGGAGTTTCCACCTGACCAAGCCCTCCGGCTTGGGGAAAGCAGTTCATCATTCTCAGAAACAATCTATAAAAATTTGTCACCCAAGTTCTGTGAATATGCCCAATACTGCATGTGATTCATGTCCTTTCAACAGGCAAAGACAGAACAGGTCTAAAGACAAGAAGGTATGAAAATAATGCAAAGTGAGAGAAGGTGGCCAGGGTAGAAAAAGATGACTGTAGGCAAGTCCAAAACCAAAAGCAGAAGCAAAGGATGGGGGGAAAGGCTGCAAGCCAGGAGAAGGAGGTAGAGGTAAGAACTGAAGAATTCTTTAATCTGTCCTCTCTGACATTTTGTTTCAGAATTTGGCAATGAGCATACTGCTCTTGAGCCACAACATACCTCTGCTGTCAAGCAAACAGCTACAAAACCCAACAGGGAAAAATGTTTTTTCTCATTCCCCTCACATCTTACCTTTCAATGACGTCTTCTGAAACCATAATTGTATTTTAAAAATGTAATGAAAAGTCCCTGCTGTAACAGCATTAAAAGACAATCAGATTTGACTGCTGGGCAAAACACAGGAGGAATGCAAACAATCAACAAAGAGTTGACAACCTAGAAATTCTGGTCCCCTTACAGAATAACTGCTGTGTGTATATAAAAATCTTCTTCCTATGAGCTACGTACAAGCTTTTTTTTTTTTCTTACAAACATCTTAAACATCAATTATCCATGCAATTTGAGGGAAAAAATCATAATTGATGCTCTTTAATACAAGGCAAATTTTGAGAGAAAATTAGTGCTCTAAATGGCAAAATATTCAAAGAAAAGCACTGATTGATATGAGTTTTTAAAAGGCGTATGACACATCCAGATTGGTTCAGTAAAAAAACAGGTTTAGGGCTGGATGGTGGCTGAGATTTTTCTGTTGTTTTTATGGCTAAGGATAGCCAGATGGGTAAGGATTTTATTATAAGTATTGGCAACACAATGCTGCTGAAAGCCTGACACATGATGCATTGACTCAAAGTTGGAACATCAGATTTTCATCAACATTAAATTCAAGTAATTTTTCTGAAACTGAAGCCTGGATGTGCCACCATAGTTTGTATATCCCCTACCTCAAATGAAGAAAACCCAAAAACACTGGGAATTATCCTCTCTGAAGGGAAAAAAGATGAACAAAGAGCAGTCTCCACAAAAGAAGTGAAAACTTGGGCATGCAAACACATGCTAAGCTCTGCTCATCTGCACATCCTGCTCACGGCAGGTCACAGAGCACACTGCCCTCCTCACATCATCCAGCCTGGAAAACGGGTTTACTTTTGGTCTTCTTCTGCCTTCCAGTCCAGTCCCCAGACCAGGAAGAAGCCCTCCAGGAACGTCCGAACCTTGCACTGTAGATGAACCCGACACACGTGTGATTTGTTGAAAATACATGCATCATATTCATCAGTTAAATCCCCAGGTGCCTAATTCAGGTATTGAAACAGTGTTGGCTTGGAATACCTGAACCAAAGTGATAGGGCTGGACATGAGTGGTCTCCAAAGGAGTCCCTCGTGGGTGAGATTTATCTCTGTTTCTTCATTTGTCACACAGACATTCCTGAAAGATCCTGTCTCAGCAATTTCCCTTTTGAGACAGTACAATAAGGGAAAGAGGTAACTAATCTATTTGTGGCCTGCAAATAATACACCAGAAACTTTATAATCATGGGCAGGTACCTGCCTGGGAAAGCTGACTATCTACTTTTACATGTGCCAAGATGAACATGAGTTAAAAAATACTATAACCAGAGTAGGGTTAACAAAGAAAGAATTCTGGCCAGTAAGAGAACAGACTAACTCAATCAGCGCATGTCTGTGCAGCATGACATGTCATTGCTAACACAAAGGATAAAAAACTTTACCATTAATATCACTCAATCTGCAGTGATTAAACATGTCCCTGGGGTTACTCCTCTCATCAAAACAAGAATTCTTCTTAAATTTGGCCACTATCTCTTAGCCAATTTCACATCAGACCTTTCCCAATAACACAGATTTCAATTGCAGTAGTGAACATCAACTGGTATGCGAATCCCTGCAGAAAAGCTACCTGAGCTGAGCCAACTGCAGCAATCAGCTCAGAAAAATGACCAGAAAGCTGCTGCGCTTGAGCTATAGCAGACACGGACAACATTTTCCTGACTAATAAGGGATGTGGGTCAGGAGGCACTAGAAATGAGGTAGATTTTGGATGCTGCTTGCACCGAACCTGGGATCTGCTCGGCTTGCGGTGCCTCCCAGCACTCAGCAGCCCAGCTGGAAGCCATAAGCAGCTATCGGCCTGGGCTCATGACATCACTGTGGCACCCAGCACATTTTTCACATACTAAGACAGCACAGATACAGGCTGTTAGCTGAGGGAGCTTATTAAACAGCCAAACTGCTGGCTGCAGGCACTTCATTTCTGCCGGTTAAGCTTTTTGTTTTGTTGGAATGATCATATTTTTCAGCTGCAGAGAGTTTATTAAAAAAAAAAAAAGTCATTGACACTACATTGGTTACACTTGCATGTCAGAACACCTAAGAATTATTCTTTGAAACGCACACAATTCCTTCCAATTCCTCTTTGGTTTTCTAAAGGGGCTGAGGTTTCTGGTTGTAAATTTTACTCACCAGTATCAACCCTCTTGTGAAACGTGCAGATATTGCAAAAAGCAGTTTGATAAAGGAAGGCACATATTTGACTTCAGCGAGACCAGCCCCTGGGAATAACACCGACTTGTGGCACGGCAGAGGTAGTCTTGTGAAAGAGAAATGAATCAGCCACACACTCTGCCCTGTAGCCTCATGGAAGCTGTACTGAACCACAGGCTGAGGGGCCAGCTTATTACACCTTTGGGAAAGAGAAATTACTATAGCTGAGGAATTTTGCAGCGCACTAAGAGGTTTCACAATCCCAGAGCAGACTGAGATGGTGAAAGAGCCTAGACTTGTCAAGTTAAAGGAGTAAATCACTGCTCTGGTCACCTGTCCCTCGCAGCCTCCACCCGCTGGGCTGCAGTGGGGCTGCCTTTCTCTGTGCTAAGGGCAAACAGCACTGCCAGCACAGGAGAGGACGACTTACCTGAGGGCAAACAAACACACACACCTGTACAACAGGCCACAGTGCTGGTAGTCCAGGTTTTAGACCTGAGGGAAGAAGGCCAAGACTAAGCCCAGAGCTCTGCTGCAGCCCTGCAGACAACAACACAACTCATGGGAGAAAACCATATCCTACCTGACACAGAGGCTGTGGCTGGGCTCCTCAAAAGAGCTAGTTTAGAAGAGTCCCATCTTTTGATTTCAGAACCTGAGAGTTCAAGTATCTCTCATGACCCTGAGTAAGAAATGCATAGAGAATTAGTCTTAAAGCTCTACTTAAGTCTACTCTACATTGACAAGGTAGAAGTCAGCTGCTCAGCAAAACAGACTTCTGCCAGGTTCATTGGGCCATTTTTGAAGATGGCAGGGTATCAGACCTGTGTTAACAAAATGCTTTTACTGCAAAGTTTAAGTGTTTAAAGTTCAGCTGCATAGCTGGTCACATTACACATTAAATTGAATTTTTACTGCAACAGAAAGCACTGAGTGCCAACAGGAGTGAAAGACAGAAGGCAGCTCTACTTCTTCTGCTGGCTATAAGGCAAGTTTTTAATAGCTTCCAGTCCACTTGGGCATAGGAAGCTAGGTGCAAAGTAAATAAATCACTAAAGATTTGCTACACTTAATGTATAACTGAAATGATACACTGCAAGAGGTGTAAACAGTACTACAGCAGTCACAAGTCCTGAACAGGAGGAACATGTGACCAAACAACTAAAGGACAAGTCACATTGAAGCACAAGTTTGAAAAACAAATGAAAGACTGATATTTTTAATCTACTTTTTTTTCTATATCAAGAAGATTACCAAGTCCCAGTTCCAGTGGCATTCTAATGTGCCAAACACAGCACAGCTCGAACAGTTACTACTGCTTTGGTAGTGGTTGATTTTTTTTATAAGCTGGCTAGTGTGAACTCTCAGTCTTGTGTGAGCAAAAAAGCTTTGAAAGAGGAAGACAGCATTTTCTTATTCTCTATTGGTGGCACACAGTCATTTTTCCATGCACAAGACAGGAGTTTAAAAAGACATGGACCAATCACGATCCTTAGGGTCTGATTTAAGATGTCTGAATTCCTGGGTGTACTCTTAGCTGTTAAGGCATGATTTGACCTTGATTTCCTAGCAGCCATTGCTCAGCACCTTTGCATTCTTCTTTGAATTATTTCACCTCTCTATGGATTTTTCCAGCTGACCCTTTTGATCCTATTTGAAGAAGCTGTGTGGGGGCAGTTGTTGCATGAAGGAATATTAGGCCTGAAGAACAACAGCTGTAGCTCCAGCAGAAGTTAGAAAAACTTCTATATGGCAATGTTTTCCTTTTAATTCCTATGGAACTGCCTTATGAGTGCAAAATGTGCTTAGCAGTTCATCTTAATTCTCTGATGACTTTGCCTTTCCCCAGCCAGCAGGACAGCGATTTTGCAGCTGCTGCTACTGCACCTAATTTATCAGCAGCTTCCTTTGCCGGTGCTTGGAGCACTGACAACTGTGCTCATAATTCACACAGAACAGGGACTCCACTCTTGAAGGAAACAAGAGCTACACAATGCCCTTCTGCAGCACTCACAGCTGTGGGAGATGCTCAGCTGGAGTGGTTCCTGCTTCCACTGATGCCCACCGGCAGCCCCACATCCCTGACAATGCTCTGCAGCAGTCATGGAGCACAGTCAAAAAAATATATTCAAAAAATGAAAATATTCTGCAATTTTCCAGGAGTTATTTCTCCTCTTAAAACAGTGTCAAGGTCAGAAATAATGACAGCTACTGTCACGGCGGGTTTCAGTGCTGAGGAAAAGAGCAATTAGGATATATTTCAATAGATTATGTTAGACAATCTCTGGTAGAATAACAATCAGGTCTGATAGAACATACCATGAACAGCAATAGGGTTTGCAAAGCTGAGCTATTTGATGCCAATCTAGAGCTTGCAAGCAATCTGAAACTAGCTTTTACACTAACTGCAACTGCAGAAAAGGAGAATTGGATTGGCTCTGTTACTTCACCAGTCCTTCAAAGTGCAGTTTTCATATTACAGCTAAGCTGAAGTAATGGGTAGGTGATGCTGGAAGGGGGAGTCCTGCTTCTCCCTCTCATCCTTAACACCTGGCTATGGATTCTTGAGACATCACAGTAGCAGCTCTCATCTGACCCCTACTGCAAGCAGGTAGTTAAGGGTATATTTCCACCAGCAAACACAAGGGATCAGCAGCAGACAGGCTTAACTCATGTGAAACTCAATGGTCAAATTCCCATTTGATCACTGCTTTGAGTGGACTACGCTGGAACAGGCAGACCTGTTGTCCTCTGGTCTGCTGCAGCCACTTCCCTTGCACTGGCAGGAGCACCCACACTGGGATGATGAGCTCAGAGACTCAACCTCATCCTCATCGTGAGCACAAAGATCAAAAGACTGTGTTTATTGGTTGGAGGGGGCTCTGAGCAACCCTTGCAGGGCAGGGGTGAACTAGAATACCTTTAATGCTTCTTTTCAACCCAAACAATTCTAAAATTCTATAAATACTATTCCTTCCTATAGCATGCATCCTGCCTTCTCTTGCTCCTGCTGTCAAACCTCACATTTCTTCCCCTTGATATGTGAGAAAAATTCAAGCTCCAACTTGGTTTGGCATTTGCTGTCCTTCAGAAATTGGTGGTGCCTCTCAGGCACTCACTTTTACAACAAGAGCCACTACTTAATCTGAAACAGCAGAAAGAAATCATTTAATGGCTTTTGTTTTGAGAAACAGTTTGCATGCTTGTCTAATTATCCAAAAGGCACCTTATCCCCAAGGGGATTCACCATCTCCAGCTACCCAGCAGCTGGCCAAAATCAGCTGGCTCCCCAACAGCAACTGCCAGGATTGCCATGGCAATTCATCCCCTTAGAGAATGACAGTCACATTTTGTCTGGTCATGGTTGCTTTTCATCTTTGGACTCCCACCACACAGATTAAAACAAGCAGTACCAAGGCTGAATCAGGAACTCATAACCCACACTGATACAGAGTCAAATGGTATTTATGACCCATAATTTTACTGTTTTGCTCATTCTTATGTTTCCTCCTGCCCCTATCCTTTCACATAGTTTAAAACCATAACACTGATTACTGTATTTCAGCCTTTATGCATATTTCCAAGCCAAACTGCATTCTATTGCTATTTTCTGTATTAGGATGGACAGATATAAACAAGCTGCATTGCCACAACACAACATTCATCACAGAAACCTGCACACCAACGTGCAAAAACTAGCACATAAGCTGTTTCTGTGAAGAAGTAAGTTAACATCTTGCACATTCCATATGGTTGTCTGTAACACCTTCCCACTGCCTCAAACAAGAAACTCACTCAAAGACTTAGATCTTTCACTTCTACCTTTATTTTTCTGAAAACTAGCACTTCTCTTGGGTGGTTACCGACTCCTGCTATTTCTCCCAAAGTGTAGCTCAGCTGCTTGTCATGAGTTACTTTTTCCCACATAATTCATGCATCTCAAGAGAAAAATAAAGATGCATAACAGCTAAGAAGCAGGTGTTCAGAAAGCCAAAATACATTCATTTTGCAGCATCCATGCGGCAAATACTTTGAGCTAAACCAGGCCTATAGGCACCATTTTAATTGTACACAGTATATAAGAATAAGTACATATTTTTTCTTTTTTCTTTCACTAAAGAGATATGTGTGAATGTCAGACACTCTGTCTCTGAATCCTTAAAGAAATTGCCAGGAAGGGAAAAGGGAGGTGTATGTATCCTCCCATCCCAGCTTGGCCAGTATGACTGTTCAATGATGATGGCATTATTTTAGGACTCAGAAGACCAGGTATTAACCTTTGACACAGTATCCCCGCATACCTTTGGCCAGTTGCCTCATCCTTCTGCAATGAAATGTGGTAACTACCAGAATGCCAAGAAAACAAACAGGAGCTGATTTTATGATGAGCTACAGCCACAGGGTGAAATTTCCCAACCTGCCACCAGACAAAGCTTAGTCAAGAATTAGGAATGGTTAATCAGTGTGGTTAACTCCGCATGGTACTGAGATTAAGATGTGTTACAGAGTGACTAGAAACAGGCTTAGTGAATCCAGAAATGATGTCAGTATTACTGCATAGTGCTGCACTACACTGGCAGGCTGTGCTATGGGATGCTCTATGCTATACATCATCAAGGAGCAAGTCATTTAACTTGAGCAAGTCCACCACACTGTAAAGTACAGTCGTATTTTAGCCTCAACTACAATGCAACCCAGCTCAGCATCACAGCTCTAAGAAGGGTAATAGTGTGCTTTGGCAGCCAACTATCATCAGACTATTGGAAGTACTATATGGTAAAGGGCAGTCTGATGGCACAGTGACTTCACACCAGACCACTAACAAGTTCATCTTTGTGCTTTTTAGCAGAGTCCCCAATTGTTAAGGAAAGAATGACACTTAGCAATGAGCAGCAAGACCACCTGCAGGTGCAGATCACTGCTTGGGTTCATTGAGACAGCGATTTCCAGGGACCCTTCCTGCAAGTCTCCTGGGATGGGACTATTCAGCTCCTAGCTCTCCAACCAGATCAAGACTTGAAAATCCCTCAGCACTAATCACGAAGTCCATGCCAGATTTTTTCAGGGCTGGCAGAGCAGTCGCTGGCCACAAAAACGGACATACAGAAAAAGCTTTGTATAATTAGAAGAAAAGAGAGAATATTAATTTGAAGTGAAGCAAGGGAGAGTGGAGGAAAGCTGGCTTCCCTGTAAAGTTTAGTAGAAGTTTAGCATGATCCAAGATGAATTAGTTAGATTAGGTCCTTTGCAGCAACATAGTCTAAACATCACAAGGCTCAGGACAGGAAGAAAAGAATAGCATTCTCTAATTACCAGCTTGCCTGTATATTAAGAGCATTGACACTCACACTTGGGAAGCCCCTAGAGCTTATTTAATTCAAGCGCATAATAATGCACAGCTACTTCTCCAACCACTCCCATCAGCCAATGAATTACCTGCAAGATTCAGAATTTATTTAGCAACACTACAAATGGGCTTTGCATCTTTTGCTTTTGGTGTTTACCCACTACTGAGCAACAGGAGAGACTACTGCATTCTTGTGGGAAGAAAATGGCACATGGAAAACCAGAGGCAGCTGTCTCCCTTCGGGGTGAGGCCATGGCTAGGTCTAACACAAATAGTTTAAATACCAGAGGCCTGACAAACTCACCTGGAACACTGGAGGCTAAGTTATGTCCCCAGCTGTATTGCCCTGGCACAGTCAGTCCGTCACTAGCTTTGGCAATGGCAGCAGGTCAGGATCCAGAGGACCCTGCTCAACAAGCCTGTGGATTCAGTTACCCTTTCCACACGAGGGACACCAGACCCTGACAGGGGACTGACAGAACTGTAATTGTGGTAAACAGTGGGGCAAAGGAAAAAAGTTAACTCTCGTTCAGTGCTAACTCTGTTTTTGCTTTATCCCCCTACCAGGCAGCCTGTTCCCAGTATTCCTGAATGACAAGGCCACAGGGAGGCCCAGTCTGGCCTGGGGTTCAGGCAATGGAGAAGGCTCTCTTCACCCACACAGCAAATGGGCTGCAATGATACGGCCATCCCAGGAACCTCTGCTTCCCAAATCAAAAGTTAAGGCATAATTTCTCTAATTCTATAACAGTTTGTTTCTAATAAAGTGCTTGCACTATGACCGCAGTGCCCTTGTACAAGTCAGTCCCTTAAAGAGGGCAGAAAGAGCTGATGGGATGGTTTGGAAATGTGAATTTTAATTTCACATTGTTTACGGAGCAGCTGTGTTTCACGATCAAAAAAGTTGCATGCTGTAGGGAATCACAACTAGTTCAACAAAAATAACTTCAATTCAAAACCCCTATAATTTTCAAAGCTAAAGTGAACAATTTTAGGAGATCTGCCTGTCTTGAGGCTAACAGGGTCTGTGCAGATCTTAAGAAGTGATGCAATACTGTAGAAAATGAAAAATGAAAACATTTATGTGACACACAGAAAAGAGCAGAAAACTCCACAGGCTCATTTTTCCTAAGGACAAAGAGATAAGGTAGCAAAATAAAGCTAAAACAGTAACGTTATGGACATATTTGAAACAATTCTGTTATATGCAGGGTTGGAATTTAATCCAACAGAAGGCAAAACATTTTTGCGAACCAAAATACCCCAGTCCTTGACCCTATGCTACTCTTATCAGAACATAAAACCCCTACCAGGGAAGATCCTGAGCAGACCTACGTATCACTTCATATTCCACATTCACTAACATTTCTCTACCTATAGGAATCGAAACTTTATTTCTTGGTGAGAAACTCATTCCTCAGGGAAGTCTGCTCTCCCTCAAACACCATTTTGTCAGATCACAGCGGAACCTCTCTTGTAGCTCTGAATGGAAAAAAATCCAGTTTATGAGATTATATTTATTTTTGAGTGCTTGACTGCCACTAGAAGCCCTTCAGCCATGTGTTGACCTTTAGGATTTTGAGACAAAGTGCAACTCTATTTGTACTGCTTAAACTGTTTTAGCTTTGGGATTGTGCCAGACAGACAAGTAACTGCAACTATTATAAGAGTAATTTTCCAGCATGTGGATTACTAGCATGTCCACTTAAGCTAATTTTATATGGGATCAGAAGCCTTATAGGTCACAGTCTCATCATTTGTCACTTGGCTGCATGTCCTTTATTCCAAAATCCTGTTTCATATGCTTAGTTTTGATCTCTTCAAACATACAAGTACAGAAAGCCAAGGAATATGGTGCATGGCTGATCAGCATAAAGCTTTGCTATGCAACTTTGTCATTTAGACAAAAGAGGATGCAGAAAGACTGGCAGAATATTGGCACAAGACTTAGTTACTTGGTGATATAGTTCATGTTTACTGCTCTAGCTTTGAAATCCTTTTTACACATGAGAAGAATCCCTGCCTTGGTTTTGTGATCCCCCTTGACATTTACATAAGCAAGAACCCAGTTCAAGCACTTACTCATTATTAGTATTTGTATTATTTCAAGTCACATCTTTTGAACAAATTATGAAATCTGACTGTAGAGAATTTTTCAAATCTAGGTATTATTTTTCTCTTTCACAGCTCTCTGTCCTAAAGCTTTGTAGCAGCCCTCTCAGCCACATAAGTACGTATTAATGCAGGTCTCCATCCTTTTTCAGGTGGGACCTGTTTTGGGACCTGACACCATCCCAAACAGATGGATTCTGAGAAACTGGCTAAGTGGCCTTTAGAAAGAAATTCAACCAGTTGATATGACCAACAGCTTACCGACAAATTCTTTTTTAAGTAGCAAAATAAGAGCAGATTAATTTCAGAGTCTCACAAAGCCTGAGTGGAACACTGGTTGCTGCTCCACACATACCACTAGGACAGTCCAATGGTTTGCAAGTATCAAAGACAGCAGGAGCTGGAGCAACCTCAGTCCTTTACTGTTCCTAGCTGAGGGGTCCCATCTCTTTCCTTGCCCCCTTGAGATAAATTCCACTTGTTAACCCAGCAGCAGCCTCTTTTGTTTGTTTGGGGTTTTTTTGTACACATGCTTTACCCAGCTACAAGGGATTCGATGCACACAAGACAGAGCAGCAAACTTGCAGATGCAGCTAGTGTGACAGGAAGAAACACTGGACAGAGTGGTTGGGTTTTCTCCTTGCTATCAAGTCCTTGATGTCAAAGTTCCTGGGCTTTTTTACTTACTTCCAATCCTTGTTAGCCTGACCAACAAGCAAACCTCAAACATTTCAGTTTACAACTAAGAAGTGCTTACACCCTACAGATCAGACTGTAACTCAGACCTAACCAAAGATGTTCAGCATAATTATAGTCGATCAGCTGATCTCTGCTTTTACTTCTAAATATGCATTTTCCAGTAAGTTTCAGAATATTAAACAGAAAATCAGGTCATGGAGACTTTCATAATCTAGTAGACACTAGGTGTCACTCATTCCCGTTCAGCTCAGCACTTTTAAAAATTGGATATATTATTTAATAATGACACATTTTTCAGGTAGCTCAAATGCTACTTGAATGTATGAAAAGAGCTAAGTGCCAGTCACATACGTGTGTGAAACCTCCACAGGACCTATTTCAAGGGTCATTATCCATTATTTTTTGCCATTCTTTTTCACACTGTAAGAGCTCTCTTGTTACATGTAAGTGGGGAAAAATTCCTAGAGAGGCTAACTGTTAAACCAGGTTCCAAACTTCATGAAGCATTCCTATCAGATATTTTCTTGTACTTACATACTCCTCATGGGTTATCGAATGCCCATAAACTATAAGACCTCAGCTACAGCAGTAACAGCTATTTCAGAAGTTCTAAAAAGGAAGATACCAAATACCACTTATGTTGATTTCAGAAAGTTTTATTGCACCAAATGCCGCAAAGAAATAGACCAAAATGATAGCGTACATGAACAACTATAAGAAAAAAACCCATGTAGTTTGACATTGGTATTCATTCATTCCTAAAAAAGCCTGTTTCCAAACATGCAATAGCAACACACATTTTTTTTTCTACTATGAAAAACCTGCTATGTATGTCAAATTAACTCATTTGACCTTGGGGGAAAAAAAAAAAAAAAAAGGAAAATGTCTAGACTATATTCAGTTGTTCAGACTTGATATTTGGATCCTTTTAATTGAAGTAGAACTTATACGTGGGGTAAGTGATAATTTGGTGTAATCCTTATATACAAGAGTTTGGTGCATCTGGAAAGAGTTCTTGACTTCCTACTATATGCATCTTTACTCTTGGAGTGGGGAAGATCAATCTGTAATTCTGGAGAATGCCATTAGAAATGTGAATTACAGAATCAGTCTCTATTAAGATTTTTGGGGCAGAAGAAAGTTGTATACATTAATTCAGAGTGTACCTATTTAAAATGTTTAATTCTGGGTATTGTTTGGGGTTAAAGAATTCATTTAGATCAAATACTACAATTTAGCAGTTCACTGCTCCCCTCTGTTTAGTCTTGCCTGAAAAAAAGCATACATTCTATAAATTTCACTGTGTAAACTGCATCTATGTGGGATTTTGGAAAGACTGTGCACTCCCACTTAACCAAGAAAGTATGTATTTAAGTTTACAAAAAAACCTACATAATACTGATAAAACCAACTTTGGAATATTTGAAAATTAAGCTACATTATCACTTTTCAACACATCTGTACATTCATATCACTTTTCATCCTATTAAAATAAAACCAGAAACATGCCCTAAAAATGTCAAAAACCACATCTGTAAATACTTACTGCCCTGTCATGCCACACCAATTTACATAAACACCAAGATGCTAGCAAAAACAATTTAAAGACTTTGAGTCAAAAAAAAACCCACCCAAACCCTAGAAAGTGGAATCCTGGCAACTGAGGTAGTACGTTTGGTGGAGGGGGAAATATGTAATACGCTTTCATTAGTCTAAAGCCTTTTAAGAGCTTTAATTTTGAATTTTCTTTCCCCCAAAACTAAAACTGTGAGAATAAGATAGTTCAACATGTAATTTCTGAAGAGCAGCAAAATATTAGAGAAAGCAGCAAGAACTATAAAGTTTTAGTCTGGGCTGAAGAAAATCCAAGTGCTTTTTACCATCAGCTCACATGCCACCATAAGGTTAGTTGATGTCTTGCCAAAAGGCAGATTTTTTCATTTTTTTGTTTTAAATAGTTGACATAGTAAAATCAGGTGTTACTAATTATGGTATTAATATTGAAATCACTGAATGTCTGCTGACCTTTGACTTCTTCAGTACACTCTGTGATAACAAAAGCACATCTTTATGTTAGCATATATTTCTTCAAAGAATTGTCAGTCTGTTCAGCTAAAAACCCAACTTACACTTTAAAAGAACTGGAATTGACCTTTAATTAACTCAGCTACTACTTAAGAGTGACATGAAATAGAGAAAGTACATGAAGATTCCTATATACATTCAGGGAAGCAGTTTCATAGTCTTTCACATGCACACATTCTCCACCAAAAGGGTAGTTTAGGAATATGTGACTTGCTCTAGAGTTCTTACTTATATCTTAACCTTGTGAAATAGAAAGTGGGATCTGCTAGAAGCTATATGCAGAGGTAAGTTTACTTTCCAGCAGATATCCAAAGAAAGAAAAGTTTCCTTAACTACAAGCAGAAGGAGAAAACCTGAACCCATAGAAAGATTTTAGCCTTCTTAGGCAGAATACCAGGGAGAAGTATGAAAATGCAATAAAAGAAACATGTGGAATGTCAGGTCAAAAAACCAGCATAGGAGGAACAGCTTTAGAAGTGTTGTATCAGAACATTAGGTATCCCTCCACATGGAAACAATCTCTTTTCACAGTAGGTCAGTCAACCTATCTCCCTCAGAAAGCAACACAAGGTTAATCAAGACCCCTATCACATTTAAACAATTCACAATATGCACATTTCATTATTTCAAATCATTGAAAGTTTACTGCAGGAAAGTCCAAACATCAAGGTAGTAAGAAATAAAAACACTTTCCATAAAAGTGTGTCCCTTGGGTGTTAAAAATCTGTCATCACCAACAAGGAGAACTCACAACTGGTGACCAAGAGTTTCTTATTAGAATTCACTATTTTCAAGCAATTGTGCTGCCAGCAATTTGCTTGCAGATGACAATTTCAGACACCACACTCATAGTGGCTCACAACAGAATGGTCCAACATTGAGTTTTTCGTTTAAGAATGTTTTGATCCTTTGTTCTCTTCTCAGTCTGGTCCGTAGTTTCATACCCAGCTTAACAGTGCTTTATGCAAAAAAAAAAATGTTTTTACATTCATTTTAATCAACCACATGAAAACAGTGAAATACAAAATTTTATTTTGCTTTCTAGAAACCTCAAAGGCCAGTATCAACTAGTGGAGAAGTAGTTTCTGGTGTCAGAGTAGTTAATCTGTTAAGGAAAGGCACCTGGATGATAGTTCAAGATTTCTGTAGAATCAAAAAGAGTAACTGCAAACATTCATAGTAATATCAAATACTGGGGTTTGCCCCCTACATTTCCTTTTACTTCAAACAATGTTCCTGCTTTATCCCTACTGAGAGTGACAACTCAGAGCTGGAAAAAAGTAATACTTCTGACTAAAGTTTTGGTGGGGGGTTGTTTTTTGTCTTATTTCCCCAATACAGTTGTCTTCAGTTTGTGCCAATTGCTCAGTGTATGTGCACATGGACACGTGTTGGCAGCACTGGCATCATTCAGGTGGTTTTCAAATTCATACTCCTCAGAGACGGTAATACCTGATGACACCAAGACACAGGTTTAGTTCCCAGGACTACAGTCATACAGCAACTCAAGAGTTATTGAAGTTGCATCAGCAACAAATGTAAACTTGTAGCAGAAGTTCCATAAGGCTTTCCCACAAAATTCCTATCTTGGAAGTTCATTTGACTCCACCTCTAGCCATGAACCCATTCGAACGCCTCATTAAAAACAGAAGCAGCCACAGCTCTCAACCTGCTGTCTTTAAAGGGAAAAATCACATCAACCTCCTGCACACCTCCATTTCCACATAACATTTGACTGCTGAATCCAGGTTCCTTGTTCCAAGCCTATCACTTCTACTATACAAAATCATGCATATGCTCTGTAAGAAAATCATGTCCCACCTAATACATTTGTGTATAGGAATGCTATATACAGAGTTTACAGCTCCACCTCCTCCCCAGAAAAGAAACATATACCACACCACACTCACAAGCATAGTATTACAAAATCCATTCTAACCCACTTGTTCTTTTGACTGGTACTTCATGGTTTTGAGCAGCGTTTTGGATGGCAGCTCCCAGTCTGCCACATAGTGTTAACTTTTGTCCTTTGAATAAAAATAAAATACAAGGATGCAATACAAGGATTCTGAATCTAAGTCAGAAGCGAGATTGTAAGAAAAACCTGAATGCCTTTGAAGTTATGTAAACTGAAGTCCTCCAATAAAACATCCCGTTGAAATCAGAATCGGAAGGTGGTAGAATGTACAGTCATCACCTGGTTTCCTCAGTGCTCCCTTTTACCAGCATTTGGCACCTCTGTTCTTCATTCAACATTCCCATTTTCTTATTTTTTCTTTACAGGAATGACTATCCTGAGAGTTTAATTCATAAGAGTATTTGAGCAACATATGGGGAATGAGTACTTGCAATAGCAGCCAACAAAGGCAAGTCATTGGATTCAATCCTAGAAATTAAAAAAAGGGACAGACTTTAAAATAGACAGTCACCTTTGCAAGAGAAACACAAGATATTTTTCATACACTTTAAAGCAACTAGAAGTGTCTTGCTGTAACTAAGTTCACTGTTTAATTATTACTTATTGCCATTACTTATAACATACCAGTAAAGGTAGGTAAAAAAGTTTAAAATCAAGAACTATGCTACCATTTAAGTCAAAAGATAGCAGTATTACATTCTGTGCTTTATAATATTGTGTAGTTTAAATAAAAACCTTTTTATTTATTTGCTAAACCAGAAGCCTTAGCTTGTAGTCTTACCAGTCAGAAGGCACCACTAAGTCCAGTTTAAGTACAAAGTATCAGCTTATGGAAGACTATGCATTTCAGGTTTTGAATATAACCCAGTTCACTATATAGCAGCACTTTCTTACCAAAAGTGACAAAAATATGGAATTATTATTATTACACAGTAACAATTCAAGGAAAGTCTCTGAAATGCAATGGTCAGTTTCCAACCATTTCCAAAGGTGAAGCTGCTCAGAGGCCAGGATGAATGTATATATTTATATATATTTAACTGAGAAAAGTGCTTATTTCAGGTTTTCACTATTTACAACTACATTACTGAATATGAAATCTTGAACAGTCTGTAAAAAGATGTTAGATTTAATTTAGAGTGCTAAAAAGCACACTAAGAATGTGTATTCACTTCTTCCCCCTTTTCTGCTGTCAGCAAGCACAGTCCTAAGCATTACATGCCAAACAAGTAGTATTATTAGGAGACAGCTGCCAAACAGGACACCTGTTTGTTGTTCTACACCTGTTTTTGCAGACCCTCTCTTCCCTTGAGATACAAACGCAACACCTAACGCTTCAAAAATTATGAAGTATTTGTTGGAATGAAGTTTTCATTAAGGAGATCACAACAGAAGGGAGTGCGTATGAATGCATGGGTAACTTCCTAATGACCAAACTTTCTTTATTCTGAAGATTTAAGTGTGACAAGTAATTTGTTCTTTTTGTATAAATGTCTCCTCCTGATTTCCATGTAGCACAGTAGAACCCATTTTTACACCTCATTAGGCATATGAAAGAGGAGAGTGCTAAACATGAAACAAGTCCTTATGGGAACAAGATGTCAACACTGAGATGAAAAGGAAAAATAACTGACTCAGCTTTTGCCATTGGTTAAGACTGATACAGGCAATACTCACCCCAGTACAATTCCTAGTTCTTTTACATGCACTCTTGTATGTCCTCGCAGATATTCTGAAAGCATTTTGCTTTTGAGATACATCTCTTGTAGTCTATCCTCAAGATGCATTATGCACTGTAAACAGACCAAAAACCTCAGAATGGCTTTAGCACTGGCATGCAAACATTACAGAAATGTAAGCATATCACTTTAGCTTATACCTCAGAAAGCAAAATAAATCTCTACTCCAACATCTAGAAGAGGCAAAAGGCAATTTCTTTTGCTACAACTGTGTTAAGGACATTAAAAAAGTTACAGCATCCCACAAAGAGGAAACCCCCTGATAGAACTGCGGCATTCCAGCTCTCCTGGGCAGCAAAGTTTCTTGTACAAACTGCACATCCACATTCCACTAAAGTAAGCCACTGTGTTTCTGCTGACTTAAGCAGTTTTAACTGGGTTCAAACCCACTCAAGACATCTTACTAAGAATCAAACCAGAACTCTTGAATCAAGATGTCTTTGTTATAATTCAGTACTATTTTTCTCAAAGACTTAGTTTAGACAACAGTTCCTAAAATTATCATTCTAGCTCTAAGGCTCTAGTGCCATTCAAGAAAATAAGACCCAGGAAGTGGAAGACACCAGTACCTTATTCATCATAAAATTATAACTCTTTTACTGACTGCCTTACTGTAGCAGCTAATTTAAAAATCCATTTTAGACATTTGTTGTTGTTATTCCTAGGTAATTCTAGTTCAAAATTGCTTAAATATTTGATGCTGATTTCCAAAAGGTGATAGGTCAAGTTGAAACATCAGTTTAATCACTCCCCTTTTCCTTCAGCAGTGGAATGCTAGAATTGCATATTATTTTTAAATACAGTCGTGATGCATGGTAATTTCTCATACACCAACTACAAGAGAGCAAATGAACCTCAGATTCAAAGAGAAAGAGGGGTTGTTTTGGTAAGACAAGGTCAGTAGGCAGCATGTCTTCACAAGGTGAGTAGGTAGGATGCCTTATCAAATATTTTGTTCTAGGACAAAAGGTGTATTCTATTTGATATATTCCTTCTTTTCACAAGGATGACAACTTCAAAAAAGTTAAGTTAGTTCAGCTGTCCAAATTCCACAAGATAAAAGCAGGAAGCACATGTAGAACCTCACATTATCAAACATATAATCATCCAGCAGGCACAGACAGCAATTAGAAGCAGTAGCAGCAAACAGCTTCAGGACATCGCTCCGTGTACTTTGACTTGAATGGAAACCGTAAGTATTAGAAATGAGATCTGGTAAAACCTATTTTGTTAATCAAAAAAATAGTGAGGGGAGAGGGGAGGGGGGAAGAGACTCAGGCTTATAGGTAGCTTACCATATATTTTTTTGTTTGTCTGGAACAAGATGAAGATTTTCAATGATTTTTTAAAGAACTAATATCAAGTCTTCATCATGGAAGATGAAGACGCATTATTTTAAAAAATGTGCTACACAGTAGTAGGGTAAAATAGTTGTCACCAGTGGAGGAAATGCAAAAGCTTTTTGGCAGTAGTTTGATCTATTTCCTTCAAGTAAATTTTCTCTCAAGTCATTATAATCACAACACTTCTGATTCTGGCCAAAAGGGAAGCATTCTGTCTTTTCCATTACAGGTACCTCTAATGCAAAAAGCCTATGAGCACTTCCTCGAAGTTCCACAAAGTAGCAGTTCAATATATTTCAATTCCAGTATTTGTGTAAAGGATTATGAATTATTACTTTTTTTTTTTTTAAGATGTGAGGGAGCAAGTAAGAATTGCATATTATTTTAAAAGAGGGACTGTTCATCTGCTCCTCCTGAATACCAGTAAAGAATCAAAAGACATTTCTCCACATAAGCTTGGTACACAAACCCCATTTTGTTCAAAATGTCCATAAGCCTTTAATTATTTTTTTTTAATATTAACTTGCTCTGCGTTTTTTATCAGTGACTACATAGAAAAAAAAAAAAAGTCAAATTACTCCTAAAGATAGAAGAGTAGCTTAAAATGAGTTTAAAGTGCAGGTAAAACTTTTGGCATATTGCTGAAATGCAGCAGTTGCAATCATCATTTCCCTCTCACCAGGGCATACAGCAATGCTCTACAGCACTGTTACCAGTCTGAAGTGCCGTAAGAAAGCTATCACCACTTGCCTTTCACCTGGTCTCAAGTTGGGTTTTGTTATCTGTTGTATCACAAAAACCCCAACATACTTCTTCATCTGAACATCTAAAGAAACACGTACTCCTAAAGGAAACTTCAAGCATACTGCATTATGCTCATCTCTGATTGGCAGTAATACATACGTACATATGGTTTTTGTCCAAATTTAAATCAATAGAAACACTACAATTAAAAAGTCACACTTCTCCCCCTAGAGTTTAGTGGAACACTTAACTTCCATGCACTGATGTTCTAACAGAGTTGCAAAATCCACTAAGAGAAGGATAAGAATTTTTCTAACATGTATTACAGAAAATTTACAAATTACTAGCACTGTCACTTCACTGTTCCTTTTTACGAGAAAAAGCAAATAAAAACCCAAAAATCATTCCACCTCCAGATCCCTCCCAAACCACAAAAAAATTATATACGCAAATCCCAAAGCTATATTGGAAAGAACACTTCAGTTGCAGAATCAACTATTCAGTTTAAAAATGCCAGAAGTTAAGGTGTGACTGTGCAAGTGTTAGGATATAATTTCAAACAAAGTTGTGTATTTTTCTATGCCCAGGATAATCCAAAGACAACACTGAAAAATGTACCCACATATTTTGCCTAGCACTTGACTTCAAGAATTCAGTGTAATTAATACTACTTTTATCCCAAACAGTGCCAACTAATACCACTTACAGCTGTTATTATTTAGCTCTATCCCTCTTTTCCATCTGCTGGCACAGTCACTACACAGGACTCCTGCAAAGTTTCAAGGCTTTCTACTGCAGGACAGTTCAATTCTGCTAATTGGAAAAAGGCTGACTACTAAAAAAAAAACCCAAAGAACCCCCACTCCATCTCCCCTCATCTACAATCATGCATTAAAAACTGTATTACAATTACCAATGAGAGACTTGTGTGTAATTCTGTTGTAATGGCAAAAACAGCGCTACTGATTTGCTCTGATGACCTTCACTACAAATGAGGATAGGAAAAGATGCTGTGGGACAGGGAGTATGCAATATTACAAAGCAACATCCCCCGTTCTCCCAAGTGTCTCATCCCCTTAATCCTATAGAGACAACAGCAAGGCTACCCGAGACAGCACTTGCTCACAGGCTTGGCTAAAGTATGTGTAAAACAGAAGGGTCAGATAAACACACAGAGGCACAATTACTTGGAGAGAGGAGAGAGAAAATGCATTTACTGCAAGGGGTTGAATAGAAAGCCCAAGAACAGAAAGCTGCATTCTAGAATCAAGCATAGGTAAATAGACACTAACAACTTAAAGAGTTAAGTGTGGAAATCATACTAACAAACAAAAAAAGCACCAAATGTAAGAGTTCTAAACAAACACATGAGGACCATGCTAAAACTCCTAAACAGCTTGAGTTCTGGCACATATAGTTTCAAGCAGTAAACTTTAACTTGATGTATTAAATATAAATTATAGCTAAACCACTGTCCCTTACTGGATTGTAGCATGGATTCTTTTCAATATGTTGTAACAACTCTGTATTATTTCAGGCATTAGTTCATTGATATAGCAACACTGTACAAAACTCTGCATTTGTGATCTGAGCTGCACAGTCTTCATTAGCTTCAGTCTGCAGTAAAGAAATACTTACAAAGTCAGCTGGGACATTGAGTTTGTAAAGCTGTAAAATAGACTGCAATAAACTGGATACTTGACTTGAAACCAAAACATCCTTGCCTAACTTCATACTGTCCATCATCTTTCTCTGGCTTGTAGCTACTTGTACGTTCCATTTATCTGTGTCTGCAATAATGCAGACAGCTTCTGCTATGGGCTCATCTAGCACTGGATGCTGCAACAGAAACAAAATACAATTATGTGATGCTTCCATATATATTTCTATAGCTCAGTTTGAGGTTCTACTTCTATTTACACTGAGGTAGGGAATAAGAAAGTGATTTAATGAATATTTTTGTTCAACAGGGGACAAACGGCATATCAAAAAATAAGGAATACCAACTTCAGTGACCAGATTTACATTCAGCAATTTTGGATCAGGTCTTAACTGCCAATTTGATCGAGGCATTTAATTTTAACTAGTGCTTAAAAAATTACTACTCCATTTTATTTTTTTCATGTATTCCACCAAGTCTGGAGAGATACATTTCTTTCAAAATGAAGAGAGTAATAACGATCCAATGACAGTGAAGCTATGTACAATGTTTCAGAGATATGTGAGGGACTTTACTATGCACAATCAAGGGCAGGGTATCAGAATAGTTAGGGTTGGAAGGGACCTCTGGAGATCATCTAGTCCAGCCCCCTGCCATGGCAGGGTCACCTAGAACAGGTGACACAGGAACACATCCAGGTGGGTTTTGAATGTCTCCAGAGAGGGAAACTCCACAACCTTCCCAGGGAGCTTGTTGCAGTGCTCTGCCACCCTCAAGGTAAAGAAGTTATTCTTCATGTTGAGACAGACCCTCTTGTGTTTTAGTTTACGGCCATTACTCCTTGTCCTGACACTGGGCACCATTGAAAAAAGAGTCTGGCTCCACTCTTCACACCCACCCCTGAGACATTTATATGCATTAATGAGATCCTCTCTGCATTCGTAGGCCCAGGTACTGCAGAGTTTCTCCTCACAAGAGAGATGTTTCAGACCCCTAATCATCTCTGGGGCCCTTTGCTGGAACCTCTTCAGTAGCTCCTTGTCTTTCTTGAACTGTGGAGACCAGAACTGAACACAATACTCCACATGTGGCCTCACTAGGACCAAGGGGCAGGATCACCTGCCTTGACCTGCTGGTCACACTCTTCCTGATGCATCCCAGGATACCATTGACCCTCCTGGTTGCAAGGGCACACTGCTGGCTCATAGTCATCCCGTCATCCATCAGTGAAGAGACAGCACCATATAAGACCAATCTGATGTTGTTTAAAGAAGTTACATACACACACATCACTGTGTGTCAGATATTACCTGCAGTAATGCCAGTAGGATGATTCTTAATTGCTATAGAGAGAAGCTGCAGGCAATTACTGGATAAGCATTTTAAATTGCACATTGAGGTCACACAGTTATTTCAGAGAAAGGTTATAAATTTTAGAATTTAGGAGTACCTACAGTAGAGTACGAACATGGCAAAGTTCTTATCCATAGAGAATTACTTTCTGTAGTCAGTCATTTCTGCTACACAGTCTAGTACCACACAGGCCCCAACAAGACTTCACTTTCCTTGCAACATGTGCCACTAAGTGGCAAAATAAGATGTTTCAACTTACACATAATTTTTCTGAAATACAGATAATTCTGCCTGCTATTGTGACTGAAAAGAGAAGCAGTTTGAAGGTTTTCTTTCCTTGTTTGTAACATAAAGTAGCAAACAATCTTTCTTGTGTTTATCTTTGAAGAGAAGCCGTAAGAGAATATAAAGGAAAGCATACGATTCTTGCATGAACGGGTTTTGCACATAATGAATTAAGGGCTTAACATCTTTCAAAAAGGGAGATATGGCAGGTTGGCTGTTCAGAACAGCTAAGTAAAAAAAAAAAAAAAAAATCTATCGATATAATGTGCTTCTCCCGATATCAGTAATATCACAACTCCTGCTATGGCTCAGAACAGTACTTTAACTCACATGCATTGCGTGAAGTAGATCTGTTAGGAGACACTGCTTGAGTTTTTCATCATTATTTATTCCATGCAGCACTAGGTCAGGTATATATGTGTGACAGTAACCACCCAGAAGTGATCTTCCAAAGTTTTTCACGCATTGACTGCTGATGGTATTTGACCTGAAATACAGAAATACAAAGCAGGTAAGACTGTTCCTTGACAAACTGCCTTCAGATTTTACATGCATGTGAAGTTAGGTTTATCACCCTCTGCTTCTACTGCAAACATTAATCAACAATTGTAGTCAACGTACACGTAAATGTTCATACCATAAACATTTGGTGCTCTTTGAAACAAGAATTTTAAAAGCTTAAATTTAACAATGCATTGATTCCTTCAAATTCATAAATAAGCAGATTTACATGTATTAGAACTTGTGGTATGTATGAGCATCCTGCCCTGCAGCTAAAAAAAATTTGCTAAATTTGAGTTTTCTCCATATCGCATGCTTAAGGTAGGCCTAGAAATCTACTTAAGCATCACCAAGCTCCACGTGCACCTATAAAGCGCAAAAGTATTCAAATAGGATGTCCATATTTATTCCAAATCAGTCTTTGACTTGCCAACTATGTCAATTCCAAACAATTTTGCTTGTACTCAGATGATCTGCCTGCATGTCTACATCAAATGTTACAGGCAGTTTTTATATAAAAAGTTTGACCACTTTTTGTTAGACAATTTAACTATACCTTTGTCACAAAACATCCCTACCTTAAACCTGCTCTGCCTGTTTTCTTTGTGTCCAATCTGTTTACAAGAATTCAAACCACATTGGTGTCTGTTACTGATTTGCTTGCAAGGAATTTAGTCATGATCCCAGTGGACTTCAGATTCAAAACTCTGAAACACTCTAAAGTAGCAACAGCTTTTGACTCCATTTAGTTCTAAATTACTCAGACTACCTTGGTAAAGGAAGCTCCACTTCTGCAAATTCTTCAAGTCGTTTGCTGACATTATCATGATGCACTTCATCAGGGATACAACAATCACCTTCTTCATCACTGGCTCCAAGAGCACTGTCTGAACTCTCATTCCTTGGAATGTCCCCTTCAACTCTGAAGGAGGTTTTCCTTCCAGCATCCCCATAGGGGACATCTTTAGCACCTACTTTAGGGGAATCCTGTTTGACAGCAGAATCTGTTTCTACACAGTCAGAGGAATAGTTTTCTAGATTGCCAGAGCATGAAGTTCTATTTTCTTTCATGTTTGGCAATTTTACAGTTTCTAAGTTATCAGTGGGCAAAAGCAGTTCACTAGACATTGTATTCATTAAATTCATTTCAGTTCCTTTACTTTCCACATGTTGGTTAAGTATACTCTCCTTCTCCTCACATGGTGGGATTTGTGCATAACAAACATTATGTTTACTGAAGGGTATAAAGGCAGCTTGACAACTGTCTTCTTGATTCTGAGAGGCATCCACAGCCAGATTTGTGGAACTTGAGGCACAATGTATCACCTCTGGATTTTTTCTGAATGCCTTCAGATTTTCTTCCATTTCTCTTCTACGAGTTTCCAAGTCTGACTCTGGTGAGGCAGAGCTTCCAATCTGAAAGGTGACTTTTTCTAAGTGGGAACTCCTGTAGCCAGACCTTTCAGGACAAGGTAAGGCAGATGACCTACCAGAAAACTGGTTTTCCACTTTTCTCTCATTCTGGTTCTTGTTCTTCTTTCCATCCATTAAATCCTCTAATTCAGATAACTCTTCAGAGTGACAGGATACAATTCCTGTGTCAGTGACAGTTCTTTTCCTACAGTCAGCAGTTCCTTTACAGAAACTGCCAGTTCGACAGTCAACAGGTGCTTCAGAGCTCTGACTGGCCTTTCCTACTGCTTCCTTCTTTTCTTTTGAAGAAACTGGGACAGCATGAGTGCTTTCTGGGTCCTGCATCCACTCTACAATACCGTTGTTCTTATTTCCATCATTCTTTGGAGGTAAGATTGGAGGCACAAGAGCAGGTTCATTTTTAACAGTGACAACCACATAATCAGACTCCTCTATCTCTCCTTTTTCTAGTGCAGTCATGATCTTGCTTCCATTTAGCACTTGCTCTCCTTCCTCAGTCTTCTCACTCCACATCAGCTGATTTTCCTGCAGCTCAGAGCACCGAATGAAGTAAGTTAGAACATAGAGCAAGCGCTGCACCAACTCCTTGCGTTTTCCAACAATAATAGTTCGGGTCAATCTAACTGGAGAGCCTATGGCACCGTAGAGATCACCTGCACAGGAAAGCAAAAATTTCACAGACTTATGTTTGATTGTAATATAACCTATATGGGTCACATTCAACACATTTTTAAATAGCATCTACTATGGACACAAATCAGACAGTTTATTTCTTTCACAGTAAATTCATAAAAGTTTTAAACAAAGAATAAGGAAGTCAAAGTAAGTCAGTCCCCTACTGCTTCTTACACCTGGTTTTTGTTCAGAATTGGTTTGGTGTTTTTGTGAGGAATTAGCTCATTCTCCTTCTGTTCAAAGCCACAAAGTTTTTTATTTGCACAATGATTACAAGATATCACTTGGAAATTGACAAAAGAGGGGGTGAAGAGGAATGCAGATCCAGCAAAACCCCAAAGGCAACTATACTGGTTTTTATTTTCCTACTCATTTTATTTCACATCAAAGGTATTCTGTTTTAATACAGTGCCTTTTTTTTCTGTTGAACACAGGCATTTTTATACAGATAAAATTCAAATCACATTTTTCAGGACTAAGATATTTTTAAAAATTATTAAATATTAGCTTAATAAATAAGGTTCAGAAA
Source organism: Grallaria varia (assembly GCA_013396735.1). Classification (NCBI taxonomy): domain Eukaryota; kingdom Metazoa; phylum Chordata; class Aves; order Passeriformes; family Formicariidae; genus Grallaria; species Grallaria varia. The sequence continues at coordinate 299,828 of VWZG01010961.1, forward strand.
AAAAGAGGCATGTAATTACCTTACTGAGCAAAGCACATGCTATGTACTTCAAGTCAACCTCACTAACATGAGCATTTATCTGTGGCGGGGGCAGTGGAGAACTAGAAAATTTTACTACTTAAAATACAACTGTAATATAAATGGTAGGCACTACAACACAACCTGAGTCTCCCTAAACTACTTATTTGCTAGATAGTTAATCTTGAAGAACTGCTTTTTTTAACAGAACTAAGGTCATACATATCCTACTTTCAACATGTTTGTTTGGGAGAGTGGTAACTATCTTTCAGTTGCTTATAATCATCCATGAGCTAAAGAATTACTGCTCCAAAGTTCTGGGAAAGTAGACATAGCTAGCCAGTAAGGGAATGTTCACACACACTCTCAGACAAAGATGGGTTAACTCAAGAAGTGTTTTATTACTAGGTTGAGTTAACCCAGTTGTCTTCATCTGACAACTGTTAGAAAGCACCAACTAAATTGTCTTTGCTTAACCAAACTCTGGCTGATCTCACCAGCACATTGGAGATAGCTAGCAGAAGCTCAATTTTCTCCAGCCACCTTAAGTGTTGAAAGCAGACTTCTCTGCCTTGAGACTTTATCAGCTACCTGCTAATCTACTAGATTGCTTTAGGCGTTAAATCCTTGCTCTGAGCTGCTCAAACTCTGTTCTGGACAGAGTGCCATCAGGATTTTGTACCAGACCTCAAAAAGCAACATTATATTAAAGTTATAAACACAGCTTCAGAAAGGTTTCTACCACAAGGCAAGAGGGCCTTTGGCTTTAATATGAGAACACTAACACAGCAAAAACCTTCCAAACAACATATTTCTGCCCAGTCTCCTCCTCACTATACAGAACATAAAAGAAATAAGGCTCCTGACCCCATTCCTAAAAACAAGTATCAACAATACAGTAATTCCATGTCTCTCACTATCTCCCCCCTGCCTAGATCTGCCATTTCCTGTTGTTCCAGTGATGCACTGGAGAGGCTGTTGTGTGGTGGCATCAGTGGTGCCATCTTCCCTCAGTTAGGAACACCACTGCAACCAGCCTGAGCCTAACATGCCAACAAATTGATTCCTCAGTAACCAAAAGAGGGCTTTGGACTACTCAATTAACTTCAACGCCTGGTAGGCCACAGAGGCAAGCAATTAGGAAAGGAAATGAGAAGACATTTTACTTTTGAGTTGAGCACCGTTGCTATGGAAATCAGATTCAGGCTTCATGTTCATTTGCACAATTGGCTTTTATATAAAACCATTACTAGTAAGACAGTACAAAAAGCCAAAATTGTGATCTACAAAACATACTAATAGCTGTTAATCCTATTAGATTGAAGCTGATGGTTTAAGAGACAGTATGTCTTCCTAACAGTGGGACTTACAGTTGTATCAGTACATAACTGTAATTGATATGTAATATGTAATGAAAACACAAGTCTGAAGGTGGAAAGACAGGTATGCCAAAATCCTTTCCTTAATAAAAAGTCACTTCCATTTTTAAGCACTAAGGACACATGATTTTTTTTTTTCCCCTTCCTTTTCCTAAAGAAGAAAGCCAGCAGAGGGCAGTATCTTACTTTCATGACCAGTTTTGGCAATCACCTAATAATGGCTTTTTAGGCTTTGTAAGAATGAAACAAGAAAGCATTTTGAGTTCAGACACTGAGAACTCAGCAAAGTGAAAAGAGAAACAGGCTCTTGACCAGTCACCAGCAGTGACTCCTGGGAGCAACCACAAGAGCTACGGTGGAGCTTACACCTCCAGTCCAGCTAGTTTTCATAACTCCAGGCCTGGCTCCATCCTCAACACCATGAACATGCTTCTAATTTCTCCTTCAGTCTAAACTCCACCCAATGTTTAAAAGACATTCTAAACCAAGAAACAACTACTACAACTACATGGCCAAGGTAGCAATTACTAGTGTCATAACAATTACTGAGAATAACAAGTATAACTGAAACAATTATCAAGAAACACAACCAGTAGCACAGTGTAAGAGTCACATTACCACCTTAGTGTGCATGTGTGTTATTTTACATGGCAATATAGTATATCAGTTAAAGTGAAGGCTGATCTGATGTCAGACTCGCATCTGCTGCCAAGAAGAGAAGGCATTTTCAAGGAATTACCACTGGCAGAATTATTCTCTCACCTTTCACTCACCTACTCATTTGACATCAGTTATTTAGTCTCCTGTACCAAGCTAACTAATTAGCTATAAATTATTTGTGAGAGAACAGCCTGAGACACAGGGCATAATAAAAAACATCTTGGACTAAGCCCACTCATGTAACTGACTGGAGGGACTGCGAGTTGTCAGATTTCTGATCTGTCATCTTGCTGTCTATCCTACTCCATGAGAGAGATAAAGGGAGCTAGAGACAGCGCAGTTTCAACTACACAGGACCCCAAGACCAGATAACGCAGCTCAGTCCAGTCCACTCCCTCTTTGTTCTTTCCCCAACTGCTCAGACTGTACACAGCACTTGCACAGTCTTAATAATTTATATCAAGTTATTTAACCAGAGCCTAACAGAGGATGACAACAATGAACAAAGAATAAAAAGCAGGATATCCAAACAGGCCTCCAAATGTTCTGATTAACCAGGTAAAAGACACCTATCAGTAGCAGCAGATGTGACCTGCATCACAAATGGCTCTTATCTAAAAAGGAGTGGATGCACAAAGATGCTAGTTACAGAGGAGACTGAAGCCTTCCATTTCCTACTGACCAAGCTGTGCCCAGAGAGGGTTATATGGATGGGATTTTGCCAGCATGTTCACAGACTGGGATGTGCGCTTCTCAGACAAGGCCTTGATGGGAGGATGGTCAACTGGCATTACTGTTGGGACCCAAGCCAGATGGTATGTCAACACTGCGGTCAACAAAGCAGCAAAGAACCTAGGAAAAAAAGAATATGTCCAAAGTAACACCAACAAAAGAATACCCCACTAAGTGCTTTAGCAAACCCATGTGCGCTGGGAAGCACACAAGCTTTCTTTAAGACAAAGGGAGTGGGGGAAGCTTACTGATTCTTGTTGATCTGCTCTATCAGAAATGTGAACTCTTTAAGAAAATGCTGGCATAGCTGGTTCTTTTCCAGGGTACTGGACATCATATTAAGCCACACAGGTTCTGCAATCCTTGGAACAGAATATAGGTTCCAGATGGTAACTCTGCTCAAAGAAAATTCCAAAAAGTAAGTGTTAACATGCACACTTCAAAACTTGCAACTAATTACAAGCCCTTTCCACTTCTATTGTCTACTGATTTTTATTTATTTTTGTAAGATCAAGCAGAATAAAAAAACTGGAAGAGTTTTTACTCTTCCAGTAATTACTACTGTCCAGAACGCTAGTCTGTTTAATTCAGGATATCAGTAACCTAGTGTCTTCATATGAATTACATATTTGGCTTCCCTTTCCTGCATTCCTATGCATATTTGATTCAGAGAAACCATCCAGAAATAATTTAGAGGGAAAAAAGAACCCATTCTATTCATTGCAGGGATTTGATTCCACATCCCAGATATTACAGAAACTCCATCCACTAAAGCCTTTGCTCTCTCCTGTGCCTACTTTCCTTAGCCTCTGACCATTCCTTCCTTTCTTAGGTACTGAAAAAAGAGGCTTTGACTCCATCCTTCTAGCCAGTTACATTGTTCAGTATCTACAGCTAGGAACAGACAACTCATCTGCCCAAACACAGCATCAATCCTCTTGACTGTACATGTATCAGCAGCAGTTAACTCTTGAGGAGATCTTATAGAATTTAACTGACAATCCCAGAAACACATGAGTGCAACAGAACTGGCCTTTACTCTCATTTGGAAAATGGCTGAAATGGTCTTGCTAAAGTCTTCAGAAAACATTTACCCAATACTCAATGCAGAAAATTCATCCACATTAATTTCAAGACTGTGTAAGATACAAGACCTTGCATTCCAGTTGCTTATAACTGGAAGTGACAAATATCTTTCAAGGGGCATGAAAAGAGCTCTCCTTGTAATTCAGAATTCCATCAACTCACCTGAATTCTCCCAGGGCATCCATGACACGGCTGATATAAACCTGCACTCTCTGGCTGGATTCTGCTATTTTTCTACATGAGATCATGGCCTTGATTAAGAGTTAAAGACACAAAACAGCTTCTTAAAGGATCCGCATTCTTCATCTTTTTAAGCTTCATTAACATGTCAAAATAACTAAGATCTAGCCCCAGTCCTATACAGCCACTCAGGACAGCAATAGTTGCCAACCTCCCTCCACCTCATGAGGGGCCAGTCCCTAATACTAGGAAAGGGGAGGGAAGAAAACATTTCGGAGGAGTAAGAGGAAGACAGCAACAAATATTTTGTGTCCCTCTTTCAGGGACTGCATGAAAGGATAGAATACCATCATTTCCACAGTCTCCAGGGAGTCAAAAAAACCTCACAGTGAAACATGGTGAGAAGGAAAGAAAAGCCACCCATAGCATAAAACTCTCCATTCTAATTCTGCCTAAGAAAGAAACTGCACTCCTTACAGAAAATGCTGAATTCCTACATTGGGCTCAGGCTCAAGGCTGCATCTGCAAGGAGGGAGGCAAGCTTGAAACCACGCACCTTCTCCCACTCTTCATCTATCAGATTCTAGAATACTTCATTCTGATTGACACTTATTTTCCTACATTATGCCAAATTAGTATTCTGTACCTTTTCTATTGCATACTTCAGCTTGTTCATGTGAGATTCAAAAAGGGGAAAGTGAGAAAAAAAGAAATCCTGGAAGTTTCTCTGTGCTTCCTCTTTTTCAGGCAGAGAAAAGATTATGCTGATTGCAATTTTCTTCCTCCGAACCATTGCAGGATTGGAGCTGCAGCTTTCATCAGCCATACTGAACATTTCTTCAGTGGACCTGTAAGAGATTTGTTAGGACAGTTACTCATGTTCTGAGAGACAATTCACCCTCTATCCGTACCTCTCTATATAGTAGAAGGTCTCCTTCAACTGACTACATAAGGCTTTGCTGTCATACACTCTGAATGAGAATACCCAACATTTTGATGCTTAAGGCCTATGCTTGTTTAACAGGAGGAAGACAATCCCCAGAGAGGCCTAGTGTGAACACTCTTCCTCTGACACAGAGCTACTGCAAATTCCCTCCTGGATTTATCTTTGAGGGAGAAAAAGAAAAGGAAATGGAGATACATTACACAAAATCATTACCAAAAAAAGTTAAAGGTAACTTCAGAGATGTGAACTGCATCCAGCACTCAAGCTCCTGTCCAGGTGCTCAGCAGTATGTCCATGATGCTCTTGAATCTGTACTGCTGCTCATGAGGGAATTTGGGAAACATGCTACCTACACTGTTCCAGCATCTTAAGACGGATGTTTGCACATGTGAAAAAAACTTTCTATTTTAACTGAAGACAGAGTGTCACCACTTAGTAATTACTGTGAAAACACAAACTTAATGCCTACCAATGCATGTGTGCCCCGCTCAAAGTTGAGTAGACTTCAGCATAAAATGATTTATTTTCTGCTTAAAATCATAAAAAAACCCAGAAAAAAACCAAAACAACAAAAACCAAACAAAACCCCCAATATATAAACAAACAAAAACCAACCAGTGGCTATTTGACAAGCATTATTATTTCCTCAAGTTCTATTTATTTCCTTGATAGTTCTGCCACATTTCTTTCAACAACTGTGTCCCTCTTAAATACTACGCATGGGTTGCTGCTAAGATCAATATTGCTCAATATTTTGATTATCAGCCTGGCTGTTCAAAACACACCTTTAAGTGAGTTTGCAGATGATGTCAAATGGAGGAAAAATGGTCAAACTGGAGGGCACCATCCAAAGAGGTTGTGGAATCTCCATTCCTGGAGACTTTCAAGACTCAATTAAACAAGTTCCACAGCCACCCCATGTAAATTTCAAGCACAGGCAACTGATTTGGAAGACGACCACAAATCTCAATCCAGCATAATTTTTACTGTGATTACACAAAAGGGTGGCAATCCCCTCATGCTGTTCTTCCATAAATATTTGCATTGAAGTGATATTGATACTGCTGAGTTTACAAAATTACTTTTTCTTGCTTGAAGCATCTAGATCAATTTCACTGAAAAAATGTCTTTTATATATATATATATAATCATATTCATGAATAAGTAAAACAGGATGGACAAAATGTCTTTTGGAAGGAATTTTAATTGAATAATGGCTTTTAATCTACTGAGAAATTATAGGAGGAAAAGTGTAAGAAAGACAAGGAAGGAAGACATTCAGAGCAGCAGTTCATCTGGAAATAGCTTGATTTTGGAGTTTCTTCGTAAGTTAAGACTGCAATACCAGTGAGTGGTAATTAAAAGCTTGAAGTCTTTTCATATCAGAATTATCTTGAAATGGAGTCTGTGGTATTTATAGACCACTATGAAGCAATTAACAAAGGAAAGACTCAGAGCTAAGCATTCATTCTCCATTCATTCTAAAAATAAGTGGTTTACAGTTTAATTGGTCTGACAAAGTTAAATATACAAAAGTTTCCCATCATAGGGGTATGAGTTCATGAATTCAGGAAAAAACACAATAAAACCCCAGCAAAAACAGCTTGTGGGAAAACAGAGTTCAAGACAAAAACATAACCTAATTTGAACTTCAGAAACTTGCATGCAGAGACAGAAATTCCCAAGGAAGTTGGGAAAGGATGGTCAGTCAGCATCTAAGAAACATCACGGGCTTTTGTACTGCTTCCCAGGAACAGAAATTGAAGAATTTAGGTCTGTAAGAGAAGCCTTTTCAACAAACCTGCTAAATCTTGCTTGCTTGCCAATTGACTACGAGGAGTTCCAGCAGGCATTTCATTTTCTTTGAACTATTGGCCTAAAACATCAGTCACAGAGATTGTAGAATCTTGGCTGTGCAAAATGAAGTACAAACTCTGTGGCACTGCAGTATTCAACCAGAAGCCTACTGTTTCCCTAGCAAGTATCAGAAAAGGCATTTGAGCTTAGAAAGAATCCCAATTCAAGAGTAGCTCTAGACAGTGAAAATAATAATAATGTCCTGTTTCAAATATCCTTCCCCAGCACAGGTTCTCCAGGGTGGAAGAAAAAACCCCACCTACTCCCTACCATCAACAAGCAGCCTAAAGAGGTTACTTTCCTCTAAACAGTTTGTAACTTTCAGAACATACTGAGGAAGTTCATACTTGTGAAACTTTGGCTACTCCTTAAACTGGGATGAAATTGTCTTATTTACCTTATATGTTTCAACTTTTTCGACATGAGCTGCTCTCAGCCTTATTTCTTTAGGCAACTAGACTAAAAAGTACTTCAATTTATCAAAAGCAAAATGTTTACCAGCTTGTTCTCAACTCCAAGTGTGATTTAGAAAGCATGACTGCTATATTAGCAACATGGCATGATTCTTCATGTTAAAATTTACTAAGAATATCCAGGAAAAAGCTGCAAGTGTTGACACTAGGGAATGAAGTCTTCTCAGAAAAAAAGGTTCAAAATATGTAGTCAGTAAAAAATAAAAATTAACTGGTAGGTTTTAAGCTTCTCTTGACTGAAAACAGTGAAAAGGGAGAGAGGTCAAGGAGCAGGAATTTCTTGTAGCTCTCCACTAATTCCATGCTGTCTCTGGGTATAGGTGGACGAGTACAGTGAGAAGATAATCAAGAACCATTTGATATTTTGCAACTGACAAGGGAAAAATTTGCTTATTAGCTATGAAAAGTCTGCTGCATTCCATGCTTTGTTACGCTACTGGGCTACAAAAGCTAATAAAATTCCAAAACAGAAGCCAAGCTTTTTGATCACAGCTTTTTTTTTTTCTTCCTGTTTTGGCAGAAGTCACATCAGAAACATCTTGTACAAGCCAAGAGAGACATGGGCTATTACTTCAAAATTTCAGTAACTGCTCAGTAGTCAGACTTCATTCTAGTATAATGTAATTATGGCAGCAGTGCCGTTACAGTCCCTTTCATGTCAACAGGATGCTCTGCTTGTTCAGAAATAGTTTGTTTTTCAGACTAGGGCTTCAGATATAGCCTACATATTCAATAAAAATAAGGATATTTCAAATTGGGCTTTGAAATTTACATTCACCCAAAACTTAATCTTTCTTTATACAGGCAATCTTATGTAACATGCACAGAAGATAGACTGAGTCAAGAGCATCTAATGACAGGATTTGTCCTTTTAAAGAAAAGAGACTTAAGCTGTATTTAAATTACTGCCAAACAGCTGTTATCAAAAGAAAAGAAAGGTGTTACACTCACCACCTTGGAATAATTCCATTCTCTAAACTGGTTGTCTGACTTCGGAGCCAGCGACGTTGGTAGCTGCTAGAAGATGATGATGAAGAGCTTGGAGATGGAAAAGGAGTAACCAGAAGACTGCTCAGAGATGCTATGAAGAAAGTAAGAAACCCCATAGATAATGAATTACAAAGAGTGCCGGTTAAATACTTTTCTTTATACTCTGGGAAAAATTTGTCACAAATACTGTTCTTGCCTGCTGATCTTTTTCACACAACTCACTTGCAACAAGAGAGACTATTTTAAATAAATCTTGCTGCCTGAGGACATTCTTTAGTTACAGAGTCAGAGACCTTCCCTACTACAATCCACTAAAATTTATCTTATTGTTAAAAACATTCTGTCCCAAGTGGCGTTGCCCTCTCATTACAACACACTTCTGGTTTTCTAACACTCTTTTCCTATTCAGTGCAAAAAAAGTTTCTCTTCACTTGCTCTAGTAAAGGCTCCAACCAGTTTTTCCTCCAAATTATAAATTGGTTAAGGACCCAGGACATGGTGGCTGTAAACAAAGAATACAATTACAATTATTCTTTCATTAAGGCTTGGAGCAAATGCAGAAGGAAAACCACCTAGCAGATCAAAAGTTTTGGTTTACAGGTCAGGTCATAAGGTGCCAATATTTCAGGTGAATCACTGCACCAAAGAACTGTAACATAATTACAAAAGCAGGCAAACAAGACAGACAGCAGATACCTGACCGAGCAATGCCGCTGTCTCTGTCCTCATTTTGTCCTCTGCTAGGCATATCAACAGGTGTGCTGTGTGCTAAAACAAACAGAACAGATCAATAGAAAATATTACATAACTCATCCAACTATTTGTCAGCATTTAAAAAAAGTTTAAGTTTAAAAGTCATAGACAAAAGGAATTACATCCTTTACTGTTACTGTCAGTCAGCAGTATGGTGTGAACAGAGGTGGCAGCAAACAGTACACCTATAGTGAGTACCATGTTACTAAAGGAAGGTTATCTTCCCCTATGTAAATGTACAAACACCTCTAAGGAGCTAAAAAAATACAAACAGTCTGCATTATCAGAAATCAGATATGCTTTGAAAGTGAGGGCTGGTGGTACACTCACCTGCTACTCTTGATAATTTTTTTTGAGTGTGCAATATTGTCATTTAACACAGGTTAACATCATAAAGAAATAGTCAAATACAAGGTTCATTAAAAGCTTCTCTTTTACTCCCCAAGCAGAGATTTACTATCCACAAAGCCTCACAGTAAGAAACATTCAGCCTATGTCATATTACATTGAAGTGTTAGTAGTGCAGAGTTAGTAGTGCAGAGTCACTCAAACTGTAGAGCATGCAAGATTTGCAAAGGCTATGAAGAAATTGCATTGGTATTCCAGTTCACATTTTTGCAATTAGAAGAAATAATTAGGCCTAAGATCAACTCACCTGCATGGGTCATCATTATGCCTGTAAAGGGAGACTTTACGTAGCTTAGAGAATTAAAGAAATTGATATCGTCCAAGAAAAAAAACCTTAGAGCCTCCCAGACTTAGCTCAAGAATTAATTTTGAATGTTTGCCATCAAATTAAAAAAAAGACAGCAAGAGGTAAGAGAAGAAAAAGCTGTACACCAGCAAGACTCCTGCATACTAGCAAGACACCAGCAATAAGCCAGGAAACATAAGTTCTCTATGAAACATAAGGGCCAATTTATTACAAAAGCACTGCATAAAAATATCTTTAAACTTAAACATAGTAATTAGAAAATAAATATTAGAAAAAAAATCAATTTAGCCATTTTTTTGGAAGAAAGATTTTTAAGTATAGGCCAGATACTCCCGTTGTCACTATTTTAGCCCTCTGTTTCTAGAGAGTAATTATGTACGTCCTGCAAGGATCCAGAAGGAGCTGGATTTGTGAGTGCATATGGATGGGTCACACTGTGGCTGGCATTCCACACAAACCTGCAAAGAAAGAAGCACTGCGGATGAGCCGGAGGGGACCTCCTTCAGACACACCCTGCAGCAGTTTGCTGCTACACAGCTGTAACACACCTAGGAAACAAAAGCAACGTAGACAAAATGCAAAAAAAAATGAAAAAGTAAAAAAAAAAAAGTACAAAAAAAGTAAAAAGCTCATGTAGGTGATGTACAGGGGGAAAAAAAAAAAAAAACAAAACCTGAACAAACAGATGGCCTCATGTTGTCAGAAAGACACAGAACCTGGAAATACTTACCTAAATTACTTCCACTGCGACAGGTTCCCAAACCATTCTGATTTGAGCTCAGTTTTCCCAGGCTGGGATCTTGGTTGATGTATTCAAAGCTATCTTGCAAGCTAAAATAAGGGGAAAAGCCATGTTCCTTAAGAATGTGATCAATAGGCATTAATAGTACCTTAAGAATCAGGTTCATTTTATAACAAAAAGAAGACTGAACATGAACTTCCTAATCCAATTTAAGGACAAGTAGGTTTCTGAAACTAGAATGAAATTCTTTACATATGCTTCCTCCTTGAATTATTGGAATTTTCTTTAGGTCACATTCAGGATTCAATTTATTCACATTTGCCCATTTTGGGGACACAGTAAACCAGAACAGACGAGAAACAGCATATTTGTTGAAGGAAACAGAAGTGGGGTATGGGTAAACAAAGCTTTCTCAACAAATACTCCTTCCTCACCCTTCTGACAGCAGGTAGATATAGAGGCTTTGACTTGTTCAAAGCACCTAACCTCTGACCTTTACTGCATGCCCTGGACAAATGAAGAAGCAGAAACTTGCAGAGATTTTTCTGTTTTAAAAACCTGAGTAGCCTGACTAGGATTTATTAAGAGAACCCTTCTTCACAGCTGTCATTCTTAATTTTCTTCTAGGCCTACAAAAGGAGAAAGGACAACAGACAACTGCATTGGACAAGGAAGAAAAGAAAGAAAGAAAAAAAAAAAAAGACTAAAATAAAAAAAATGTTCTTACTTATTGTTGCTTCCACTGAAGCTTCCTACCCTGGCTGAGAAGACTTTACTTATCATCAGCTGTGGGGGAGAGCTGAAAGGATAAACAGTCATTTCAGTGAGTCATCAATTCCAAGTGCCTGACAAGAGAGTGCATCACAGAAAAGGACACTCACCGTATGTAGTGAATTTTCAAGGTGGAGCCTTTGTAACTCATTGCCACTGAGCCAAACATCATTTCTCCCAGCATATTGACATCGGAGGCTGGCCTGGTGTACTACAGACAAGATGGGAAGCATAAAGTCAGTAACTTTGCATATTATTTCACTTTAATATTGTGTCATAGTGCTACATTTTGAATGGAGAATACACACAGGTCTACCTTTCCATGCAGAGTAAGATCAGTGTGGTTTTAGCACACTGAATGCAAGTACAAGCAAGTACGGTGGGAAGATGAACTCTGTCTTGGTCACTACATGGCAGTTACCCTTGTTCCAGGGGGACCTCCAAAGGCAAGAAGGAGGAAAAAAGATCTACCGTATCCCAACAAAATAACTGTGTCCAGCAACATGATTGTATAGCAGAGTGTTTAACCAAACCTGCAGGTTTTAATAGGACTTTGATACTGTGGTCTGGATCCCCAGACAATAACCTGTCTTCCTTATCCAAATGAGTAAATTCTCCTTCCCTGCCCTTGGAGAAAGCTTCTTGGAAACATTTTTTATTGGAAAATAGTTTGTGATTATACTTAGAAATGTAGTCTTCAGACCAACCGCTTAATTTGTTTCAAAGACTGATCATCAATAGCAAATACAGAGAGAAGCTTGTTAATTCTGAAGGAAATCACTTACCTTCCAGTTAAATATAATTTTTCCCACCTTAATCTATACATGCCGCAAATTACATTTTTCTAGTTGAAATGCTAATGCTTTTACTGAGAAACATACCTAAAAATTAGTTCTCTTTAAAATTTCATGTTATAGTAAGACAGACTAAACAGACTGTTAATATACAGCTTCTTCAGAACTGACCTAAGTACAGGTAGATGAGAACAGAGAACAGTATAGTGCTTCTTATGACCCTCACAAAATGCTATTAGATTTTAGATTAGGTCTTATTTTTGAAGGAGTTGTGAAATCAAGATAGACCAAAAGGTTAAGATGCATCCAGATGTTTTTATTCTACAACACTTCAAGGATAGGATAGATACCTCAAGGTTCAGATTAATTTATAATACAACAGAAGTTTAAGTTATTCAACGCATGTAAGTAGGTTTTTGTAAACTAACTTCTTCAGTAAAGTGGATAAATAAAAGCAACAAAAGTAATGACCATTACCTGATACTTTGGTATCTGTTCTTTGACATTTTGCATACAGCTCATTGTGGGACTATGAGAAGAAATATTATTTTTCCCATTGCTTGCTTGGCAGTTCTTGGCAGAAGTCTTTACACAAGCCTCATCTGCTATTTTCTATGTCAAAACAGACCAATACAATAAAAATATTAAAGTAAATACGAGAACTCCCATCTCTATAACAATTTTCTTAAAACTACATGAAAGGAACAGAAATAAAGTAGTCTTATTTGATTCCACAGATACATATCAGTGTTAAAATATTTTTCAGATGCCAGGTATCACATTTACACTGCCAGATACGTTTTCACAGTATCACAGTCACGAGTAATTAGCCAGTTTCACAGGAAGATCATTCCCAAGCACTATAAATTACTCTTTGTAACATTTGCCAAAGTTTACGTAAACAAAATTTCAAGTTTACGCATTGTTTATGAACCAATTTCTGTAATCACTTGCACAATTAAACACTCAAATTGCATGCAACTTTCACTTCCAAAATGATTAACAGATTTCTTAAACAGAAGACCAGTCAGCAAAAACAAGAGGTGAATAATGCATCATTTGGTAATTTAACAGGTTAAAGACAAACAATGCATTTGAATATTCAATAAGCTTTACTGTATTTCAGGAAAATCCATAAATGCACAGTATATAAACATACATTTTCTTTACTTTTAGCTTACAAAGGACTGAGTTTGAAACTAATTTTGCCTCAATTTTAAATGAATCAAGTTTGAGGCTTGTTGTTTGATAACATATCAAACAACCAATGAAACACTCAAGATCACTTAGCATCTGTGTGTTTGCATTGCATTCAAAGTGATTTGGCTGTTTTAAAAGGTGCCTAGATTAGTGCCTGGCTAGAAAACAGATTATAGCCCATATCATGTGTTATGAGGGAGGTTGTAATCTGTTTTATGTCAGTGTTGCATTGGCAGTTTCTGATAGGACTTGTACATTAAAGTATTCAAGTAACTAGAATAATTTGCATATTTCTTCCTCACATGCTGTGTGTTTAAACCAACTTTGAGAGACGAAGTAATGACCTTGATTTTGAGGGGGGAGGAGAGTGGAAGCAAGATTAACAGACCAGTCTGACCCATTTACCCTCTTAAGTAGATGATCAGACATCAGCTGATGATGGGTTCACCAGTCTTACTGATTCAGCATAATGGCATATTTACAATGCGACTGAAATAGAGATTGTTGTTTTTTAAGCATCTTCGTAAGTAATTTCTACAAGTCAGGATTATTCTTACATAGCTCGTACAGCTATACTTATAGTTCTACAATAAACCATATTAGTCTAATAAGCCAAAGATGTTAGTTCTAAAAAAACTTCAAACAAAAATTTGAAAGAATTTTCAATGAAGAGAAACACAGACATAGTAGAAAAAAACAAAACGAACAAAACTACCACAAAACAGGAAACACTATTGGTTTACTTATCTTAAAATAACCTAAGTTTGCTCAAAGCATTACGCCATAATTTTTGTGCCTGGAGAGCAGCAAAAAGAACTTGCATCTTGACAGCATCTGCTCCTGCTTCTATGTGCACCACCAAAAGTTACACAGTCATATTGCCACGCATCATTCTTACACAATATGGCACAGATAGCCAGTGGACTTGTTTTAATTCATATAAAGACGACAACTTTACTAATCCAAACACCAAAGGAAGAAAAGCAGCTTTAGACATGTGGTAGACATTACTGGAGCAAGGGGCTAACAGCCAGGGCTAACAACAAAAAGCAAACCCAGTCAACACTAAAAAGGTTCAAGAAATACTCAGTTTAAAGGAGTATAGATTTTTTTGCCCCAAAGCAAATAAGGTCTAAGTTGTTAAGGTTTTTATACTATAAATACCAAATGCCAGATATGTCCACAAGGCTTTTTGGAATCTAACACGCTCCTGTTGCAGCTATCGTGGAATTGAGATACAGTGAAAGATTACAAGATCAGTAAATTGACAGTGTTCCATTAGAACAACAGCGAAATCAGTATTTCATACCTGAACCACAGCTTCATCAATTTTGCGGACTGCTTTGGAATCAAATAAGACCTGTCTGCCTCTCCTCTCACAGTCTTGGTAAACTATCAGGCGGATTTCATTCAAGTCAAACTCCGAAGACGACCAGCTAAGAATTAGAAACACAAAATGTTAAAATAGCGTGCTTACTTTGCAAGTTCATTTAAGTGACGAAACATTCATTAGGCAAACACGTATTTTACTCAGCATTTACAGCATCCAGGGTGCAATCACTTAACTCTGAAAAAAAGAACTCCAGAGGAGTATCTAAGCGCAACATCACTGACACCACAGCAGGCACAGTGAGACATTTTCATCCAATCTTTTTTCAAAAGAAAAAAGAAAAAGAAAAGAACACAAAGAATACAAAACTTCGTTTCAGCAATCTGCTCCAGGGCTTAACTACTATTACATTTACTCTTTTCTGTACACAGCCTGGATCATCCTTATTATAAGTTAGGTGTACTATTCTCTGCAGTACTTTCAGTGGCAAAAAAATACAATGGATTACCATTCTCTCTACTACAGCCTTTCAAAAACACAAGGTTTACACTCTCCCTCATCCTTGCCTAAACAGAAATGCAATTCCTTTTGACCTGTTCTTGACAATATAAATTCATAGTTTTGTGAAGTTTAAGTCCTGAAACTGAAAGATTAGGTTTATGTTGTTCTATTATTTTCCTCCTTTTTCTGAGACATTTTGGGATTTACAGAGCAGCCATAGATTACAGAGACTTGATCTCCAACTACAATGAAACTCACTTAGTATACAAAACCAAAATACCACTGAAATTCAACATGAAGCACACAACTGAAGCCAGAATCTGTCCATTCTCCAGAGACAGAACATGGTACGTGGCTTGGCTCATCGCACTATCGCAGAAGGCTGAGGAGTATAACTGATCACAGCTGCAATGACAAGAAACCCTACCTTCTAATTCCAAAGGGAATCAGCATGCACATCAGAGCATGGAGGTCTGCCTGGCCTCTATTTCAGCCACAGAAAATGTCATGCAGCTTACAAGCTGAAATTAATGGAAAAAGCCTAGTGCTGCACAGAGCAGCGCCACACAGCACTGATGCTCAGCCATACTGCCTTGTCCCTGACTTGGAGGGACTCCACCCAGAGGTAAGAGTACAACTGTCATTAATAGCTGTTGGTTTAACAGACCGAATGACAGACTTCAGTTAAGGCCACGCTGATCTGCTGTCCAAAAGGAGGTTTCATTTAGGAATTTTCCCAAATTGTGCCCCACAGAAAAGGAAGGCAGAGAATTGAGAGCAGAGCATAAAACCCCTAGGCAGCTGAAAGACTAGAATTTCTGAAGCTATTTTTCTTACATGCTCTGTTAACATCCGTAAGTCAAGTAAACACTTTCAAATCCTGCTAGAGTCAGTAAGGTAACTGTGGATAACTGCTCTAGGAGCATACTCAGAGACTTTTAGATTTAAAATAATTTTAAGTAAAGCCCACTTAATTTCTTCTTTGTGCTCTTTATGTGTAGCTAGAAAGAAAAACAAGTGCAAATAGGCATCCTTTTCCTGAAAGACCTAATTCTGGAAGATTTTAGCCTACTTTTAAATATTTTGGGACAGAATAAGCCAGATACAAGTATGCGCTGTATGTACATAACATGCGAGGTTCCAGTACACTTCAAAGCCAGATCATGGAATTATGCTAAAGACTCTTCTGCCATCCACACTGAGGAAACTTCTTGATGTGTTTGTAACATGTTGCCTCCAAAACTACTAGGAGTGCCAGCCATATTTCAAGTTTTCCCTTTCAAAGTGAGTCACAGCAAAGTTCACCTGCATAAGACCAGACCTGATACCATTGTTGATAGTTGCCCAACAAAGATCCTACACAACTCGCATATACAGAGTGCTGCAACTACACCATCTGTTTTAGAAATCTGTTACTAGTTTCTCAGCCCACTGCCTGTGCAATGCTATTACAAAATCCAGTTATGCAGAATGCGTAAGAGCCATCAATACACTTCATCCTAGTCTGCCACATGAATCTGATGCTCTTCAGTATCAGATATTCCAATATCTCTTGAATTACACAGCTATCTGTTTACTTACAGGCTTTCTGCAACAGATGAGTTCAAGTAACTATTCTGCTTTCTTAAAAACGCTATAGGTCCCCCTTTCTTTTAACTACAAAGAAAAGGTGCATCTCTATAGCCTTAGTTAAAATTCTATGCAAGAGCAAAGCCTTATTTATCTCCAGGATCTCTCACAGCCACATCCATACTGCAGACCACAGGACTGCAAGTCTGAAATGAGAAAGACTCGTATCAGACACAGACTGAGCTGATCTAGCCCTGCATCAACCCACCAATGCAAGGTTGCATGCAGGTTAGGTTGCATGAATTCCAGTTTTCTTATGAACAGGTAAACTCCGTCATTATGCACTAAAGCAAACTTCATACTGTTTGTGCAGTGGCAACTTCTGTATAAGATGTGAACCAGGTTTTATGCTGAAGCAGAAGCCAATTTAACATTCTGCTGAGGTGTCTTTTCTACACAGCACGCTAGAATTAAAGATTGCTGCAATCTGTCAGAACTACAGATTCTCGAGTACCAAGACTGCAACAAGCTAAGAAGTTACACAAAATCTATCATACAGAGCCCTGTGTGACTAATAGACCAAATCTAGGGAAGTAACTTCAGATAACGCTTCTTACAGTACGAACCAAATATCAACCTCATCTTTTAATGAAGTCTTTGCTTTCAGGCTTTAAATTACCCAGAATGCAGATGCAGTTCCTGCAGCAGTCCTACCCATTACAGAAGAGACCCATCCTCCTAAAACCTCTTTTGATAACATCAAGCATATCTATAGGCAATTTATATAGGCATATAAGTCCATGTAGTCTCATTACTTCCTTGTGGAATCTAGAACCAGGCCCAAGACTAGTCAGATGACCAAGATGTATACCCCTGTCACAAAAGCTGATGAGTAGACTTCTTAGAGTACTTCCACCTTTTATGTTATATAAGCTGTCTTAAACAAGCTGGAAAAAGGAAGGAAGAAGTAGAAGACAATGGAACCTCCGCCTCTTGGCGGTAGCATGAGTTACACTAACTTACTTTGTCTATGGAATTATATACCTGTAGGAAAGGACAGAAAGCAAGTGTTTTCTATACATTCCAAATAAGTATTGAGGCTAGTTAGAATGTTAATTGAGTCTTCTTGTTCCCAAGAGGACCTCCTCCGCCTGCTTAGTGAGCTAAGTGACACCCTAAGGAGAATCAGTTCCAAAAGGACTGGAAAGGCCAAGGCCAGAACAAGGGGAAAAAGGACAAGAGCATGATGCCAGAAATTGAGGGAAGTGGCAATGTGACTACCTCCTTCAACATCAGCCTGTTTTAACAGCTCAGACTTATTTAGCCTTACCTTCGGACTGTATCTTTCCTGCATGTGGAAAATGCTAGAACTAATAAACATAATCTTCAAGTCAAAATAAATAAACTCAAGCCGTCCGTGTTCATACAACAGGAGAAACAGGTTTTCTAAAGATACTAAAATGCTACGGATTTTTTTGCTTTTTTGAAAGAAAGCCACAAGTTTGGAACAGCTTACAGATATCCTGATAAGTTTTCTCCCCAGATTCCACGCTAAGCTTAAGTTTGCTTTACTTTAAACTGGCATACTTTCTTTTGGCTTGTTCAACATTTCTTCAATTACATATATGACACATGGAGGCAAGGAAATCTCTCTGAGTTAGGGGAAAGCAGACTTGATTGTTTCTGGGAAGATGTCACAAAAATTCTGTCTCATTCTGCCCTGAATTAGTACTTTCAGTTAACATAGATCTCCAAACTCTGATCTTTACAAAGAAAGCTTTTGCTTCACCTTCTTAATAATCAGCATGCATGAAATAACTGAACAGTGACCTATTAATTTATACCCAAAAACTACTTCAGCTGACCTTAAACTGTTCTGCAAAGTGACTAAAGCACTCACTACTTCAATGCAACATCTACAGGCTAGAGAAACAAACAGGCTGTTTGTTTCAAACAAGCATCTCCATATACCTATATATCTGTTTTTTTCTGCTTCTCAGACCAGCAATCCTGAACGTAGAATACTAATTCTAACACCTTTGGGTGCTAGAATTTGGAAAAAAGCTATCCTGAACTATACTCTCAACACAGTTACACAGCTGTAAAGACTCAGATATTAGAGACATACTGGCACACATGTGAAAAAGACACCACAAAAGCTAAAGAAACACCATTCACACTTCAGATTACTTTGATGTAATGCTTGATCTAGAGGTAATTTACAAGTAAAGCAGAGGGTTCCCATCTCCATTCTTCCCTCCACTTCACAGCATTCCCTCCTGTCTGCTCTGCATATTTGACGCACTAACATAGGAGGTGGCAAAAAAAAAGTAAAAGAGGGGAAACAAATTAGAAAACTAGAAAGAGAAGGTAAGATTATTTAACTTTAATTGGAAATATTACCCTTCATACCTCAGTTTGCATATATATAAATCTTACATAATAGAGACAAGAATGCAGATTCAGTTTCAAACAGGAAAGACTTTCTGGAGTTTCCATCAGCATCATCCTCAAGAATAAGCTTCTAATAGAACTTCCCCAATTATTTACAGAATAGCCATTCAGATTATAAATCTCATATTAACTAAAAATGTCTATTCTATGTCAAAAATCCAATATATATAAAAAAGTTACATGCATACCTGTTTTGCAGAAGCCTAGTCACTTTGCTTGCACAGCTGACACACTGGTCTCTCAAAGACTTTCTAATTCTTTCATCCACTTTGGTACAAGAGAGGTTATTTCCAAGTGGTACATTGTTGTTGTTTCTTGCTCTTTGTATTTGTCCCCCTGTGCCATTTGTAGCTTTTGGTGCACCCCCACACATTTTTTTAGCTACAAAACCTGTTGTAAAGCTCCCACAAAGAAACTAAGTACCTGCTGAAGAGGTACAGCCTCAAGCAGATTTCTTTTACTATCGATCAACCATTAACAATGGTAATTTACCATCAGCTTTCTTCCCCATACAGGAACACAGTCTGCTGAATTTCCTACTAGGGGAAAAAAAGGCAAAGCAAACCTCATCCAGCCTATAAGCCATTAATGCAGAAAGAGTCGTAGCTAATGTACTCCTGCAATCCTTCCAGACAGAGTAGACATGACTTTCAGGTCTCAGAAGCCATCGTAGACTTGCTCCTGCTGCTGTCAGTTTTTCCTACCAAGCCTGGCACAAGGCTGTAGCAGATACAACAGCTAATATTGACTTTAGCTATGTTTGTTTCCTGGTATGTGATTTAGGTAGCTGGCAATTATGTAGTCACAAGACTGAACCATATGGCCTCTTTAAAAAAAAAAAAAAAAAAAAAGGCATAGTTGCGTTTGCAGTGACTCGCCCTTAGTTGCAAGGTTGTTCTAACACTGGCTACAACACCCTGTTAATGGTTCTCATGTGAGCAGGTGTCATCTGACAACCCCTAGCAACCTCATATAGCTTAGGAGCAAGTAAGAATCTGTCATCATTGCCATATGGTTATCAGTTAGAAAAAAACCAACTACCAACACCAAGAAACACACGATATATTCTGCACTGTCATGTTTTTACTCCTAAGGACAAATAGTATTTACACTTGGCCAAGAACTTGAAACTACTACCTTGAAAATGTTTCTTTCAAAAAGTAGAAAGGAAAACAATGAGAAAAGGTTGTCACAGACATGAAGTTGGTTCATGAGAATTTACAGCCAAATGCCTATTAAAATAATTTAATGGCAATACTGATGACAAAAATATCAAATTTACTCGATCAGAATTTTTAAAGTTTTTGAACAGAACAGAGGAATCAGATGTTCTGTCAGGCTCAGGTAATTCTGCTGTAGAACAAAGTCCTCTTCCCCATCCCTGACATTTTATAAGATGACAGCCCTACTGCAATTTTCCTTCCAGGTTAAAAAGGGAAAATAACTTTGCTAATAGTCAACCAGAAATATAGCAGTAGACTCAGAACACACGGAAAGATTTCAAAATCTAGTACTACGTGCTACCTTTTAAATAGCACAGTACCCTTGCTAAAATGATTTTGTAATCTCAGTTAACCCCAACCTCTAAACACTGGACAGAAGTCAAGCAAAAAACTAGAGCAAGGTTAGATTGAACAACTAGCTCTGTTGCTGAGGGAAGCCTATAGCAATTAAAAAAGAGCCTAGTTTCATTCCCAGAGTAGTAACAAGTACTAGATAATAATCACTCCTCCTCCCAAGTGCAGGGAAACAAGTGAAAAGCTTTGGCCTGTTCTCAAATGATTCTAATGATCTAGGAGAGGACAACCCCTAGCTAGCCCTCACCTCATTGAGAAGGACTACTTTAAACATCAGTGTTCCTAGCCATCTTCGAAGTGCAAATGAAACAAGCAGCTGAGGGCCAGGTTTCTACACTTGGTCTAAGATCAGCAGTTAAAAGCCTTCACTTCTGTCCCATCTTTTCCCCAAACAAACCAACATTCACCACAGTATCAAACTCATATCAGACATTAGAACTAGGAACTCCTGTAAGCTCACTAAATAGACATGCTTCACAATACCACCTCATCTGTAGAATACTATAAATCCACAAGCACCTGAGGAATTAACATTGAAAATCCACAGAATAGTTTCTTAACAACAACAGCAAAAAAATATTCAAATTCACACATTGAAAACACCCAGAATCCATTAAGTAGGTAATACAAAAAATGGAAGAAAAGTGTCCTGCTCTCAAGATATAACCCTTCGAAAAGCAGAATTTAATCACTCTTTTTCTAGGCTATGTGACAGCACATCACCTGCTTTGTTTGTAGGTCATTTCCTGTCCTTCATCTCCACTGAGAGACAATTGCCCAAATGATTTCAGCTCAAGGTAACACTTCAGCAGGAAAATTTGGGGTGGGGAAAAGAGGAAATATATGTGATGCAGTTAAATAATTAAGAATAATTTTCTTTATAAGATACAGCTGTCCACTAAAACTTAGGCACTATTTTCAAACCTAAGAGAATGTTTGCAGATAACACTGCAAGGTTTTATTTTCCAAAATGCTTTTAGAAGCCAGCTAGAAAAGCTTAGAAAAACAAAGTTTGAATCATACCTGCTGTTTTGGTGTGCATTTGTTTTTGCAAAACATACACGTAGCAAAATTGATACAAAAGAATGCCTACCTAGACCCAGACATTTAGGATTAGTGCCAAACACATGTTTAAAGATGAAGTGGAATTTATTTTGGACTGCTTAATGATGATTTTCCCTCTTTTAGTCCATTTAATAGCTTATGTGGAAGATGCAGGTTCCCTTCCTCCCTCCTAATTTGAATCATTTACTCTGCATTGTTTCTCTTTTTAAAACCTCATATATGGAAGACTTGTGCTGATGCCACACCACATTCTTTTTCCACAATGACTTAAAGTAGTCCTAATATGGTAAAGTATAATTAACCTCAGATGAACTACCTTGTTCAAGCATGATACATAGTTCCTAGCTCCACATGAGTTAGGAGGGATACATTGCAGATTAGTCACGCAACAAGTGAAGCCATGTATTATTTGCAGCACTGCTCTCTCTCTCTCAGGTTAGATTTTCCTGTAGAAAGAGCCCAGGTACAGAAAAATAAAGTTCTCAGTATTAAATCACTGTACAGAAAAGTTGGTTTTTTTAGCATAATTCTATATGTTACAGTATGAAATGCAAAATAGTATAGGTTATATTTGTTCACTGAAAAGTTAGAACTCCACAGACTCTCTGCTTAAAAAAGGATAATATCCTGGATTTTTGTAAGGTTGGAAGCATTTTTCATCATCTTTCTTGCCAGAAAGCAGTATCATCACATGCATGCACAAAAAATTACCACAAGACACAAACACTGCTGACAGAGGTTAACAAACAGATCTACACAGGTTATAGTCACCATAAATTGCACGCATCAGCCTTCCACAAACATAAAGAACAGCTCATTAAACCACTGTTTCACAACTCAGTAAACTTCCTTAAGTTGGGATGCACTGTTCACTGACTTATCTCCAAGTCTGAAGTTTGGGACCTAGGTCTCATTCAGTGTCTCAAAGATAATTTAAAAAAAAAAACAAAACCAAAAACCAAAAAAAAACCAAAACAAACGCCACAACAAAACTCTAACCAAAGAAAACAGCCAACAAGGACGTGTTCAAAGTAGGACCATAAATAGCACAGAGACAGTGCTCAGTTCCCAGCCCCAGAAGTGGAATTTCTCATTAGCAAAGAGAAGACTTGTAATTGCATGCAAAATTGTATCTATTTAATTTGTTTTACCTTTAAGAAAAGTGTGGTTTTGTTAAACTAGGTCTTTAAAGAAAGGTAAGGTATGCAGTAAGGTTAGCATCCTAGATCCACCACTCAGTCCTTCCCTCAATACAGAAAGCTGTGCTTAGTCTTAACCAATTTTCCCCTTCCATCCCACTTCCTGCCCTCATTCCCGTAGCTTCTGACAGGCAGGAGAGCTCAGCTGACCCAAACTAAATCAAATGTTTTGCAGAAGTTGTTTCATAGCAATGATCTTTACCATCATCTGATAAACTGAAGATTTACTTGTAATTTAACACTCTCCAGGATCTGACTTTGTCTCTTTCCCTGTTTATTTTTTCTAAGGCATTTGCAGTAACCATCTTCCAGCTTTCACTGAAGCCAAACAGCTTGAGCCAAACAGCAGCAGCCATCTGGGAGCGAGCGGGGCCGGATCCAGCGTCTCTGCTGAGCGCCGGGGCGCGGGCAGCCCTGCCGGCTGGGCCGGGCCACGCCACCTCCTCCAGCAGAGCGCCCGGTCTCTGCTAATGCATCATTCCCATGTCACTTGTTCCAGCGGCGCCATGTGACTGGGCCAGCGTCCAGGAACACAGCTACTAAATACAGACACTGCCAAGACACGCCTGAGAACTGCCTCTGCCAGAAAATGAGATTAAGAGAAATCTCTTATCCTACCGGCTTTACTGCCTTGGCCTTCCCCACCTTCTCTTGAATAGAAGGAAAAACTATACATCGTACATCTGAAGAAGGCTTTTGAGCAAAAGCACAAGGCAGAATCTGGTATTCATAATACTGTAGCAGCTCTTGGTGCATTTCAGTGCTGTGTAAAAGTACTGACAGATCTCAGGCCTTAGTATCTCCTACATAGGTGAGCAGGCCAAGACAGACATCAGCACACACCTTAGGGGCGGTATCCTGATGCATGGGCTTGCTTGCCTGCTCTTTCCTGCTCTTTCTCCCTCTTCTATAAAGCCCTATATTATTTTTTTAGGGAAAAGTCCACATACAGCTTTCAAGCCTCTGTTCAAAGGGGTAATTTTAGAATATGTAAAACAAAATTTACTAAGAAATGATGTTATTAGACAAAAGTAAATACACATTAATATCAACAGATAGAGATAAGAACACTGTTTGATGTTTAACATCCTCCCCTCCTAAATTTTTTCTAGTTAACTGAAAAAATACTCCTTTTGCTAAAGCACACACACTCTCCTTCATTCAAAGTACCTAAAAACACCCGCATATGAACAGCAACCATTTCTTTAGAAATTTCCTCCACTTCTACAATGAAAAGGCCACATTCACAAGAGGGCTTTGTAAACTCCAGAGGACATGGCACTTTCTCTCAACCTTTACGCCAAATAAGTTTAGGGTAATCTCTCCAAGAGTGCAGAAAGCATTGCTCCTTGTCCTCATTCTGAACACACACTCCCACCACACAAGAGAACACTCTTCAGGAAGGCTAGAGGCAAGTGTTATCCCGGGACTCCACATTCTTCTTCCAAGGGAAATTGCTTCAGAAGGGGTCAGTTTCAACTAACCCAAAAGCACAAATTCAGCCATATCATTTCACTTAAAAAAAAAAAAAAAAAATTACTAAAATTTATCTGGTTCTAGCTGCACCCTCCTAAATTCTGAACATATGAAAAGGTATCAGATGTGGCTCTCTAACAGTGCTGAGAGCTGAAGCAGCCCAGTTTTTTTGACCAGCTATCTAATATTGATGAGATGACTGTAAATGGTTATGTTAAACTTCGTAAGCTCAAGATGTTTTTTGATCCTTTTAAAACAGAGACTGTAACTGAAAAAGGTAGTCTGCAATAATCAAGACAGGAAGGAAGAAAACCTAAATTCAGTATTTATGAGAATGTATTGATTTACCCAACTGGCAAGAATATGGGAAAGAACACATACACAAGAAGCCATGTTCAACCACCCAAAAGTTGCTATGGCGTGAACAGCAAAGTCCATTGCCTCTGCCTAGATGAATGCCAGGAAATCCTGACTTAGATTGAATGAAGTGATAATACAGACGGATATAACGTCAGCTCCGGCATTTTTCACTAGTTATAGCCAAAAATATGTTTTGCTTCTCTTGTTGTTGCTATGATAACTTGTCTATTCCATCCAAAACACTTCCCTCAACCCTCACTCATAGACAGCATGGAAAGTAGCTTGCTAGAAACTAGCATTGAATCTTGAAGTCTTGGACACATTTATTTTCAAGTTTCACTGGAAAGGGAAGGACAAACCATGTCTTGGGACCATGTACAGAAGATCAGGGTAATTAAATCACTCGTACCATATACCTTCTCAATGAAAAAGATTATACACAAAAATAACCAAACAAACCACAGTCCTGCAGCTGACTGGCACAGGCAAACCTAACCTTGCAGCAAGCCACTATACCAGAGACTCACGTTCTGTTTACCACCAATTGCGTAGGACTTTGAACGTATAAATAGTCATTAAGTTATGAAACAGTCTCCCCTCCTTAAAGCAGCCCAACCACTCTAACTACTCACACAGAACCCCAAATATTTTCTCAAAAACATTGGTATTATAGTAGACAAAGTGTATCCCGTCAGGTTTGTACATAATTACAGCTGACCACACCCAGTAACAAGCTAAAATTTAGCTGCGAAGTATCAGTCCATCAATCCTGAAATACCTGGACAAAAAAAAAAAAAAAAAATCACACAATTATTCCTATTGCAGGACAAGGTTGCAACTGGAAGTGCTTTGCACATTGACAGTCAGCAAGCGTATGTAGCAATTATCTACTTAGACAAATTACAAACCTTTCTCCTCATACAAAGGTAAGAATTGGTCAAACTCCTATGGTGTTCTCCAGAAAAACACTGTACAAGAAAATACTTTATAACAGACCTGACTTACTCCTGAGATGAAGTCTATCAGAGCAGACTCATTAGGAGCCTTCTTAACAGTTACAGATTCAGGATAACTTCATTTAAATACAAACAAAACTCACTTTCTTTTCAAGTCAAAACAGGGCCCAAGGATACAGCTCTAATGAAGACTCTAGTCAACTTTTAGGACTTCAGTAATGTAAACAAAAAGTCAAAATCAAATCAAATTTCAATAAAATTTCTAGTTCACATGCCAACACCACATTTCAATACAAATACAGAATTATTTCTTTAACCATTAAACAAAGTTTAATTCAGAAGTTCAAAGCATCTTTGACATTCCACACAGACGTGTTTTGCTTAAAAACGAAGGAATGGGGTAGATATATTATCAGTATGCATGTGGGTTCATTCAGCTGACAGACTGTTTCAAAAAAAACCCATGTCTGCTACAAAGTACATTTATTCTGATTGCATTTCCTTCTTTGCATACATATCCCTGCACTCATGATCCAGTTCAGCTATACATAAGCATTTTAGTTACCAAGAGTAACCATAAAGTGACAAACAGAAATAGCTATTTTCAAATAAACATTATTTCTCGTTCCATTCAAAAGCATTCCCAAACATATTCCCATCTGTAAGACTGCATACAGGAACTTCATACACAAGATGTTTAGCACCTGAATTGTTTTTGAACTCAACTGTACTCTGATCTAGTCCAAACTGGGTGACTGACATATATCCCTAAGTCTCACAAATACTGAATTCATCAGGTGTTACTCACCCACTCCAGAACTCGGATTGGTACCTGAAATTGTTTTAGCACTTAGTAAGTACGATGTATATCCACAGCCAAATCTTATAACTAACTTTATAATAAGAGAAGGCTAATTTTCTCAACCCTTTAACTTGATGTAACACTTAACAGTTGGGAAAGCAGACGTTGCACTTCTGAAGCTGGCTAACATACTAGAGGAACCTTCATCCAAGCTAAAAGCCAAGACAAAGTAGGGGCTCAGATACATGTCACTATGGTTGTCTGCTAGGTGAACTGAGGTGATTACCAATCCCCAGCTCTTTATTCCAACCTTCTCAACCACCCAGCTGAGGCTTAGAACATATTAGCCCCTCCATAAACACTCCTACATGGTGTAACAGCCTAACAGATCAGTGTAAGAAGAGCTGGGTTCTATCACTGACCTTTAGACAGACATGACTGAGCGCGGCTTCAAGGCTCTCTGTTCTATCAATGCTACCATGGAAGTGACAAATGTTCAGCCAATAATCAATTTCAGCACAGCACGGGAGAAGGCAATAGCATCTTGCACCACTGCAGCCATTGACCAAGACCAGAGCCTTAACAAGCATGGACTAACCCTGCTGCTGTACAGCTGAGCAAACGGTTTCTGCACCAAACTCGCTTCTTCCTTGTGCCTGCACCAGAAGTCCCCAATCTTCCTTTGCAGCAGCCTCACAGGTCTCTGCCCAGCTTGTTTAACCCAGTCCTGGTAAACAAGCCAGGACTTCAGAAACAGAAGGCCCACAACCTTTCCTGTAGTAGGATTTGCCTTGAAAAGCACAACCTGTTTTGGACTGCAAGTTAAGGGAGCAGAGTGTTAAATGTGAAGATTTTAAAAGGTCATTTTGAGGCCATGTGAAAGGAAAGGCAAGGAAATATGACAAACACAAGCATTCAGATGATCAGTATTAGTTGGACAAGTTCATGTGCCCACATGAAAAATAGAAGACACAACAAAAATTTGTCGGAATATAAGCTAATTTCTGTGAGTTGCAGATTTAAAGAAATTTCCATGACTGTCTCTTCCAGACCACAGAGGGCTTTAACACTACAACAATATATTAAATTCTGTAAAGTGATGCACATTTGGTGAAATGCTCAGAACTACGTATTCAACAGTTGTAGATCCTTCTCTCTGGGATTTCCTTCAAAAACATTATGTAATGTGCTCTGGTCAGATTTTCTGCATTCCTGCAGCTGTGCATTAACAAATCCAACCTCAAAAGTAGAGCAATTTCAGGTGTTGGATAATACCCAGATTCAGAATTCAGTGCAAATACTCTGCACAGAAATCCAAAGCACTGAGTTCATTCAAGTCCCTGTTTTCTTTCATGAAAGTCAGTAAACTCAATGAAAACAAAAGCTGAATTGTTATTGTAAGAAATTTCTCAATTACATTTTAAAAAATAAAGTACTAATGTGTTCAGATTTCTAATTTGACAGTGCCAATACCAAATTCAGACTGCTAGCACTTCTATTAGAAAGTAAATAAATATTGTCAGATTGTTTTCTTAATACAGCTGATTTCATTAGCATGTGAGAAACTCCACTGAGCACCTTGGAGGAGAAAAGTTGAGCTATACTGCACCGAGGTGAGAACATCCTGCAGAGAAAGCTCCACACCGATTCAGTAATTACATCACACACAGCTCAAGTTTCACTTCAGCAGAGTCTGCGGAAGGAAAATCATGAGTCAGTTTTAACAGCAGCTAGTGTGATGTAAAGCCCTCATACCCATTTATCAGAACAATTCTGAGAATCTAACCAATATCCACAAAGCGTACTGACTGATCAAAAATATTTCAGCTGTTGGTCTTGTAAACACACCCACACTTGCCCTATTTGATGCGGGGAAGGCACAGGCTCTGTTACAAAAACTCCCAAGCTAGTGCCTCCTGTGCCTCAAATGAACACTTGGCATTGTAGCCTGCAAGGGAGCTTGTGACCTCAGCCTCGCATATTAAAACACAACATTGCTATAGCATTCAAGGGACAAACCCATATAAACAGGGCAAATGGAGTGACTTGAGAAAGGCACTGTTAAGGTGGGAAGAAAGCAGAATGGAGAAGAACTTGAGTGCGAAGATTAAGAAGTAGTGTAGGCAGAGCACACACAGAGAACCTGATTCGTGACAGCCAAAGGTGAACCACCATGTCCATATCTGTCAGACAGATCAGCATTAATCTGACACTACCACAAGAAGCACACCAAAAAGTACAGATATATTTTTGCTGTCTTCACACAAGTACCTGATTCAAAGTCCTCCTTTTCTTGCTTATTCTCTCTAGAAAGCCTGTTAACCATCACCCTACAGAATTGCATTCCTCTTCTTTTACCTAACAAGTGTACCCATGGAAACCTTCATATAGCAAATACTGATAATTAGGACAGTACAAGAACATTCCTCTTACAACACTTAGTCTAAAGCAGCATGCAAGATGACAGTGCACTCTTAATCAAGGGTGCACTTAGTAGGAATAACTGTTGACAACTATAAAACACAACACATGGCTCAAAAACTGAATCTCCTCTTCAGAAGTTATCCCTAACATCACTAAGATGCAAAGTACATTACAGATGAAAGTTCATGATTGTTAGTGTCAGACGGAATACTTAAAGGAACAGGTCTATCACCAAGGTTTATAGAACACGTAGTCCTTATTAATACAAAGAATTTTCTTTGCAAAAAGAAGTCCATAGCAGTTTCAATACTACTGAAATATCAGAATGAAATTACTTTTATGAAAACGATTACTCCATTTTCTGTCCCCTCTGACACCAGCTATTTTGTCACACCTACTCTCTCTGTCTCTGGGCTTTCAGTGTGCTGTTACTCACTATTCAGACCAAGGCAACAGCTAAAGGCCACTACCATGCACTGAAAATACCTACATCCCACAATGTCAAAGTGGGATGACATGATGACTAATGATCAAAACATTTGTCAAACCTCTTCTGCCTTTTCCTTAAATTTTTAATAAAGCTATTTTGCAACTTTAATTTAGTTTACATAAGAAAAGTTAGAAAGTTTAGGTAAGCTTCACAAAGCCAGCCTCTATTGGCAACAAAGCTCTGCATCAGTTTTTAAAATATTTCTCTACAAATTCAGCTTTTATGAATGATCATCCACATTTTTCAGTTCCTAGTAGCTTTATGTTCTCATTCACATCAAGCCACTTATGTCAACAGACAAGTATTCCCCTACAGCATTAGCATCACTGTGTTAGATTGTAGTGTATCTTGCTTCAAGTTGTGCTATCAACAAGGAAAGGTAGCTCCAAAGCTTTCTGTTGCTACTATTCCCCAAATCACTTTCCACTGAGCACAATATGCGGCAGAGTATTCACTTACCCAGTTCTGGGCACGTCAACAACAAGAGTACCCTAAGAATAAGGAATTAAGTACCTACTATCCAATTACATGTCAATTTAAGAATCAACACATGAAACTCCATGGATAAGTTACCTGTAAATCAGAAATAACCTACAGGCAAAACCCATTTGTTTAGTCAGGCAATAAAGCATGTTTTCAGGGAATTAAATTAAATAACAGTATCAGTAGCTTGTGCATTTCCACGTTTTGTAGCCTTCTGTGGCAAAAAAAGGAAAAAAAAAGAAAAAGAGGAGGCTGTCTTGCAACTTTAAGAGAGAATGATTTAGTCTCAGAGCAAATCTATGGGAAACCAAGAGGTTGTTCAGTGACAGAAGCGTGTAGGGGAAGGGAAATCCAAACAACTGAAGTTAGTTCCTGTAAAGCTCAAAACCAGAGGACCTGGGGTTTGTTTGTTTGCTTTATTTCAAAACAGCTCCAGGCTGGAAGTGTGGTTTCCATGTCAAAAGATCATACTTTCAATCATTTCCCCTCTGTTTTCTTGAGTGAGACTAATAAATCTCTTTCTGCAGAACTTACTCTTTAGCTCTCATTACTGAGAAAGAACTAATGACAGCACAGATGTATAATACTGCAGCTTAAGGCTCACCTTCAGCTGTCAGTGAAGAGTTATATGGCTTAGACTTGTTCTTTGACCTTTCCTGCCCCCATGTTCAGAGCTGGCCCTCAGCTACATTCCCATTCTCATAGCAAATAAAATAGTAATTTTTTTCAAATGCTTTTTGGAGGATTAACAGCCAGATGTGTAATGATATTTCCACGTATTAAGATGTAACTGCGTGCTCAGTAGCATTATTGCTACGTGGATGTCTACAAAGCTGCAAGAAGCTCAACAAAAAACCCAACTAGGCCACAAGAGTTTACTGAGGAGTATTTCATTTGAACAAAGATGTAACAAACTGACATGCAAGCAGACTCCAACCTCATTACTGCTTTTTTATCTTTTTCAGAAGGTGGAACATTGCCAGGCTGGTAATAAACACCGTGAAATAATGCTTAGCAAGTAGGATCTCACCAAACATTTCAGCGCTATGACCAAAGGAATTACTAGTACCGCTGCCAAATGATCTCATATACCAAAGCTAACAAACTGTCACCAGATAGATATCCTGCAGCTACAACATGACATCCTCTCCGTTACAGACACAAGAAGCAGCTGATACTTAGAGCTGAAGAAGCAGACCATATGCAAGTTTCACACAAGCTGAAATACTTTTTTTTTTTTAAACATAAATCCACATAAAATGGCCCTTCACTAAACATACTAATATTAATGAAATTTCATCAGAGGTTGCAATGCAGAAATTACACATTCAGCATGAAAGCAGTCTTCCAAAAACTCCAAGGCAATTATTTTCATTAAAAACAAAAACACACAAAAAAAAAAGGAAAGAAAACCTATTAAAAATTAAGGTGAAAACTTAGCCCTCAGCTTAAAGATAACATCAAACTTCATGTGGAAACATACAAAAAACACACTGACGTGAAATCTCTTTTAGAATCAAGTAAATATAATCACAGAAAACAGTTATAAATTTAAGTAAAATCAACGTAGCTGCAACCCATATGAACTTCCTTAGAGCCAATCCCCAATACCTTACTCAAATATATGCTTAGCACTTGAGACACCATGTGCTTATACTCTACATAACCCCTAAAATTAAGGGACTGTTCAGTGTGCAAGGAACTGGTAGGATGGTTGCATCCAGAGGGTAGTGGTCAGGCTCAGAGTCCGAATCAACATCAGTGACAAGTGGTGTCCCTCACAGGACACAGGCAGCAGGGTCAAGTGCACCCTCAGCAAATTTACTAACAACACCAAGCTGAGTGCTGCAGTTGACACATCTGAAGGGTGGAATGCCATCCAGAAGTACCTGGACAAGGTTGAGAAGTGGACCCATGGGCATCTCATGAGGTTCAACAAGACCAACTGCAAGGTGCTGCATCTGGGTCAGGGCAACCCCCTGTGTAAATACAGGCTGAGGGATGAGCAGACTGAGAGCAGTCCTGAGAAGGAGTTGCAGGTGCTGGTGGAAGAAAGCCTGGACATGTAAGCAGGTTCAAGGAAGAGGATTCTGCCCCACTGCTCTGGTGAGACCCCACCTGGAATGCTGCATCCAGCTCTGGGATCCCCAGCACAGGAAGGACATGGACCAGAAGGAGCACTAAAACGATCAGAGAGATGGAGCACTGCTCCTGCGAAGAAAGGCTAAGCGAATTGGTATTGTCTAGCCTGGAGAAGAGAAGGCTTTTGGGTGACCTAACTGTGGCCTTCCAGCACCTGAAAGGAGCCTACAAGATGAAGAGAGACTATTAATAAGGTCATGAAGTGACAGGACAAGGGGGAATGGATTCAAACTGAAAGAAAGTAGGTTTAGATTATAAGTTAGGAAGAAATTCTTTAGTTTTACTGAAAGTGGTGAGGCAGCGGAATAGGTTGCCCAGAGAAGCTGTGGAAGAGTCATCCCTGGATGTGTTCAAGGCCCAGTTGCGTGGGGCTCTGAGCATGGTCTAGTTGGAAGATGTCCCTGTCCAAGGCAGGTGGGGTGGAACTAGATAATCTTAAAAGGTCCACTCCAACCCAAGCCATTCTATGATTCTGCTGAGCACACATCCCTAGTAGCACTCCAAAAAAGTGTACAAACTACCCTGAACCAATCTTATAAGGAAAGTAACACTTGATAACGAAATAAGAAATATTAGGGGAATTTAGCCACATAAATACACACTTCTCACACACAAAGTAATTAGGATTTCCTCAGCGGCTGAAAAGAAATATACTGAACTACAGTCACTCAGATGTCTCTGTTGAAAGGGGGGGGGGGTGTGTGCATATATACATACACATCTTTATGTATGCATTGCACACACAAATAGATATTTTTAGTTAAGGGAAGCAAGAAGCAGTAGTAACAAAAACCAGAAGCTCAAGTCTGTACAAAACTACTTGGAACAATTGTAATACTGTGTCACTAACACACACCTGTTCTCCAACTGATTTTTCTTCTCTTTTCTAAAAAAAAATTAAATAATAATTACAATATTCTGTAATTCCAACAACTACACTTCTACCACTTCATAGTTCCATTAGTTTGAAGGGAGGCCTGGGCCAGTAGAAAGTCCTACTGCCCTAATAACTCTACATTAACATCTACACCTCATGTTTACATTCTTCTCAGCATGCAAATAAGGGTTGTGCTTACATGAACATGTAGTGTAGCCCAACCAGATAGATCCACAGAGTGAATTAACTGGTGCTAAGGACCCAACACCTGCACTATACGTGTTCTGGAGTTTTACTTTAACCAGCTGTAGGCTAGTCTGAGGGACTGAATGCCCATTAGTAGTAGGAACACAGTTGCTAATTTCATTCATTCCAACAAGAATCCAGTTTACACACTGAAGACACTTGGCTATGCAAGCCAAAGTGCAGTCAGTGGAAACAACTGAGAGGTTTTGTTTAAAAGAGCACTCCTGATCCAAATTAATATGATAATGCTCAAGCACCCCAGAAACAGCTTCCTGTGGCTCCACATTCAGCTACAGGCACCATGTCTCTTGCTCTCTGAGGCTGTGCCAGCTCATCCTGGTAAGCAGCATGGACTTTGAAGTTAGCTGTTTCCTTCAGAGCCAAATAAAGTAAGCAGCACAGCTGTCTCATCAAGATTTAGCTCCCATCATAGGAGAGGGGGCAACAGAACAGGCACATGCAGTACTTGTTACAGGCAAACCTAAAGCCTAGTTGATGGACCATTGCAACAGAGCTTCTCCCAGTGTTCCTGAAAAGGCTAGAAAACACAAAGCTTCCTAACAATGTAGTTGAAAAAAGTGGTCAACTTACATTAATTTGAAGACGTATTATCTACCAAAGAGATTGTTGGTGTTTCTGCTGTTGTTCAGGGTAAGGAGGGTGTGTGAATACACTTAGGCTTTCAAGGATTTCATAACAATTGAAAGTCCAAGGATACAGATTGTTATTAGTCTTCCAGGGCTGCTTAAGAGAGCTAAACACATCAAGACATACTGAATGTAGGGTGACTTCACTAACCAAAATATGAAGAGGGAATAAAACTAACTAAAACCTTAAAACTAAAATCCTTAAAAATACAGGCTTGCTATTAGAACAAAAAACGATCCTTCCACTTTGCCTCTAACAGTAGCAGCAGTATATCCTTAATACAGAAATCACCAAAGGATTGTCTTCTGCTTTACTTAGGTACAATCATGTCTTTCCATTGAAACAGAGATTACTGTTCAACAGAAAGTCTATTACAAGTGTTGTAGCAGAGCTTCTAAGACCCACTAAGTATGCTCCTGCAGGTCCTCAGCAGATCACTAGAAAGAAAGAAAAAGCATTACAGCATATTTAGAAGTCAATAAAAAAAAAGCTTAATGTAATATTAACAAGCACAACAACCATCCCTATATAAAATAGTTCAAATAATTTTAATAACCTTAAGTTTGTAAAAAAAAAATCAGTTAGCAAGAGAATGAGGAGAAAATCAGGGATAAAATGAGTGAAGGGCACCTGTAATAGTGTATAACAGTTTTTCTCTGAAGTGTCAAATAATTGAAATATTTAAACTGAAAACTGAGTGTGGAATATCTTGCCTAAGAAATAGAAAGAAGTTTAAAAAAAAAAAAACAAAAAAAAAACCAACACCAAACTTTACAAAATTCTCCAGATGGAACAATCTTACTCGTTCTAATGGGGAACACACCCTGCAAGGAATCTGTCCTCATGGAGATCCTTGATAGTCCAATACCTCAAAAGTAGAATGAACAGCACTGGTCTCTGATAGAGTACTAGACAAGATTTTAAGTACAAGGCAAAATAATCATTAGTCTGGAATTGCCACTCAGTTTACATGTGGAAAATTGTTTTCTTTCAAATTAAAGGAGATATTTAGCTCATAAGGTGAATAATTGCTACAAGAAGTAACTAGCAAGTATGGCATATAGACTTTACAGCTTCCCAAAATTCACCAGCCCTGCACTCTGATATGAATGCAGATCTGTGTCCGACCATGTACAAAGGAATTACCTTACAATCCAAACATATTGATGTAATTTTGATCTCACACTATTTTCCTCCATGATCTTGCAACTCTGGCAATGCATATGGCCATGACCCACACAGACCATCTTTGAAGTCATAAAGTCTCCACGACTGTCCTCTTTCATACCTGGCACTGTGGCACTTTGTGGATCAAAGTATTGCCCATTCCCCTCTCTTAGCATTCTTACTAGTTTCAACAGTGAAAGCCCAGATTCCAAATGAATCCTGTACACCATCTGATCACAAGACCGGTCAACTCATGCTGCACAGAAAAACAGGCACAGAGGTTACGGGCACGCATGTGATTGTCACTGCGCTCACCGGGCGCTCGGTCTTGTGAGCAGCACAGATGTGACAGCAACAAAGCTCCAAAGCACCAGCCCGAGCAAAACGCTGTGCCCGAGGGTCCAGAAAACAGTGATAATTCAATATTATCGAAAGATTATACGTTTAAACCCTGAAGCCGCAACAGCTACTGAATCTCACTTTTAAGCATTTGCGGTACCAAAAGCAGGGCACAGTGAACGGTGCCTAAGGCTTAGCGGGTCGCCAGACTGCGCACGTGTATTTGGGTCACGATCATCAAGCCATTTTTCAGTTTTCCAGCGCTGATGAGACCCGAACACGAGCGACCGCAGGAATCACACACAATCGCCACACAGAGGGCCCGGCGCCTCTCACCACCGCTGCCCGAGGGGTGAGCGCCCCACGGCCCCGGGGCGCGCCACTGCCAACTCGCCCAGAAAATGGTTGAGAGACGCAGCGAGAGGGAAAGGCGGGAGAAGAGCCAACTTCGGCGCAGCGGTGACTCCCGCCGCACC
>VWZG01010961.1:335916-379776 GCA_013396735.1 Grallaria varia
CTGCCGCGGAGCCGCCCCGCATGGCGCGGAGGCGAGGCGAGGGCGGCGAGGGGAGAGCAGCGCCGGCCCGCTCAGCCACACCGCTCCTGGCGGCTGCCCGTCACCTGACCGAGGGGCCGAGCGTACCCGCCCGGCGGCGCTGACAGCCGGCCGTACGCTCTGCCGGGCCGGGCTGGGTTGGGCTGCGCTCGGCGGGGCTGGGCAGCGCCGGCCGCGCCGCCACCAGCCGGAGGACAAGAACGGACCCGCGGTGACGCCGCGCCCCTGGCGCGCTCCCCATTGGCTGCGCCGCGGCCCCGCCCCGCCCCAGCACGTGGTAAGGCGTGGAGGCGGCCTTAAAGGGACCGCGCACCGACACGGGCCGGCGCTCTTGTTTTAGGCGTCAATGGGGAGACGACTGTGCATGTGCAGAACGGCTTGGGTTGGAAGGGACCTGAAAGACTATCTAGTCCCAGCCCTGCTGCCATGGGCAGGGATACTGCGCACTAGACCAGGTTGCTCAAGGCCTGATCCAAGCTGGCCTTGAACACCGCCGGGGCTGGGCCATCCACAGCCGCCATGGGCCACCTGTTCTAGTGACTCACCACCCTCACAGTAAAACATTTCTTCCTAATATCTAACCTAAGTTTCCTCTCTTTCAGTTTTGCTTCATGCACCAATATGTCACCAGTCCAGGAAAGTTTTCATCCAATTCTTTTTCTAGTCCTTATATCTGTAATGGAGACATCCCCAGCATATGATTGTAGAAGTACTGGGATTCCCTCGGAGAACCTGAACTTTAGTCTTTGACCAGGCAAGTAAGAACATTAGAAGGAGGGTGGCTCTACTGGGATGGTGCCCGTTTTCACTAATTTCTATTTAAGTGATCTATTTCACTAACAAATAATTAGATAATGCTACAGTATTTGGGTGCCATTTGGAATTTCATGTTTGTTTGTTTAATTTGGGGGAAAGGGTTGTTTATATGGTTTTGCCCAGCAGCAGGATGACACCACAATGCACCCGTGGAGAGTGCATGACTTCAAATGCTCCTTTTTAACCAGACAGGTCACTGCATAGTGTGGTGCAATAAAAACCAACCAACAACAACAAAAAAAAACAAAAACAAAACAAAACCCACCTCAAACAAAACAAAAAAACAAAAACCCAGGAAAAGAAGAATCACAATAACTTCCTGCTCTTTCCAGGAAACTGGGAGATGAGACATGGAGGATTGTGGTTATTACAATTTAAATAATATCTAATGGATCATTTCCATGGCTGACTGCAAACTCAGTATCCAGTAGTGGCAGAAGAGATGGTAGGGTCAGCCTTTCAGTGTCTGGAGAAGCTGATTTCTCTTTAAAATTAAAATCAAGATAGGATCTCTACTGGTCTGAGAATCTGATCAGCTGCACCCTTGACAACACCAGATTGAATCATGTAATGCTCAACTGACGTGTTCTGGAGGTTCATTCTCAGAAGGGATCTTAACCACTTCATCTGTGAGACTGAATACCCGATCTAAATATTTCAGCTTGGATGTTATTACTGCCTTTGATTCTTTCATCATCATCATGGCTCGGCTTCGCGAACGAAGATTTGGGAAGGGCTCTACCCACGCTTGCTGCAAGCGCGCTGATGGCTAAAGAGGCCGATGCGAGATAGGCAAGGCCGGTTGCAAAAGGCACAGCAGAAAGTCTGCATAGGCGGTGTTGGTGAGGCACGGTTCTTTCTGCGTTGTCTTTTCTCCTCCAGACTGATTCTGCGTGCATTCTCAAAGGAATCAGCAGCGTTATGGATGGTGTGTCTCCATGCCTCCTGACTGGAGGCCAGAGTGGACCATTGATGGTAGTCAATATGGCCAAGGCTGAGGTATTGTTTCAGAGCGTTCTTGTATCTTCTCTTTGGGGCTCCTCTCTTGCGGCAGCCGGTGGCAAGTTCACCATAGAGCACGATCTTAGGGAGGCGGTGATCCAAAGGGCCACGGCAGACCTTGATGAAGAAAATGGCATCTACATCCGATACCGTACTGATGGAAGCCTGTTCAACCTCAGGAGACTGAATGCTCACACCAAGACCCTCAATCACCTTGTCCGGGAGCTTCTTTTTGCTGACGATGCCGCCCTCGTTGCTCACACAGAAGCAGCTCTGCAGCGCTTAACATCCTGCTTTGCAGAGGCTGCTGAGCTTTTTGGGCTGGAAGTCAGCTTGAAGAAGACAGAAGTTCTCTTCCAACCTGCACCTCAGGAACCCTTTGATTCTTTACTTCCACGATTATTACCAAATGCGCCGTCATTAGGGCCAATCCACTCAACCAAAGCTGAAGGACAGAAAAGTGAGGTATAGTGATGAGAGCACACTGAAAGAGAATTGAATAGCAGATTGTGGCTGGACAAGATAAGGACATCACAGTTGACATGGTAATCATTGCAAATGAGAATCTAGGCATCCAGTTCCAGAAATAATCACTGGACTGCATTTCTTAAAGAACAATCCTGAGAAACTTAAAAGTTGCAAACACTGTGGCTGCCTCTCTATTGTCAATCTGCATTAGCAAGGAGTGCTGACCAGTGGGTGCAGAATCGTAGGCTAAACCAGTTGTCTTACAGAGCCCAACATCCACACCACAAACATTTTACAGGGTTTTATTTTGAGCTGGTTGTAATCTGGTCCTGTCAGCATAATGAATGTCAGTGATTGGAGCACGTTGAACGTGTTTCTGAAAACATCTGGTTTAGTTTCACCTGAAAATGATCCACTTTGTATGCCCAAATGCCACTCCAAAATGTGAAGCAAGATGAAGTCAGTGAGGACAGCTGGGATACTGACTTCAAAAACTGCAGTGTAAATGCACCCTATGCATTGGCTGATGCTCAGTGCAATATTAGTTCTCGATATTTTCTGTGTGACAGTCACTCTGGTCTGAAACTGATAATATTAAGACACTAGTGTTCTGAAGGTTATTTCTGGAAAAAAAAAATTAAAAATGGGGGAAACACACCAAAATCAGCAAAGGACTACAAAATAACTTTCAAAATCAGTCGCAGCCTAAACAGAGTTTGGCTATAAAGAACACCTGCAGTGATTTTGCACTAACATAAGAGTGCAAAATATGAGCAGATATAAAGAAAAGAGCCATACCATCTGCCAAACAAAGACCATTTACAGCAAGATAGTGTGTTTGCGGCCCTCAGTCTTCTAGGAAATACCGGGAAAAAAAATGGTATATACGAAACAAATATTACTGGTAAAAGTCCTCCTGAGGGTCAGACTCTTTATGTGCAGAAAAAGACAATTTAATGGTTCCAACTTCAGTCAGAAAAGGAGACAGATTCTCAAAGCAGAAGTAGATGAGGATTTGTTAGGAAACTGTCAATACATAAAAAGGATTATTCAAATCCTGGAATAGCTGAATGCTTGGGAAAACATTTCTGTGTTTCATAGGGCATAAATCTCTAAAAATTCTCCCCTGGGAATGTAGGAACTAGGTTTTACAGCGAGGACAGGCAGGGTTAAAAGCCAAGTCTCCTAAGTCACACTTTGCCTCCTGTCACTTGACCTGGATGAAATGTTGAGTTCCTTTACAGCCACTTACCTTCCAGCCTGCTCAGTCCTGAATGCACAAGTTCAAAATGCTCCTAAACCTTCACTGTCAGAACTAGGCTTTGGAGGTACCAGAAAAAGAAGCCAGAGGCAAGAACAGGTTAAATCCAAAGATTTAGCAAAAAATTTGTTAATCCCAGGTGTTTGTTAATGATTTATTGCTTAGTGTGATCACAAGCTATGTGAACAGATAAGTCTTGATACACTTTGTAATGCATCAGCAACACTTTGGATTCTGTAAAGCAAATAAAATCCAGTTTCTAATGCCAATTCAAACATGCCAAGTAAAATGTGGTACCAAGAAACATCTAGAATTATTCTCTCTCCATATTGTTATTACTATTGTTTAGTACAGGAAGTCTAAATTATTCTCCACAGATAATTTTAAAACGTATTGTAAAATGTATTCCACTTCACAAGCAGAAACAGAAACTGACAGAAAAGAAAAGCCTTGGATTGCAGCCCCCTGTAAACCAGCGTTACTCATCCTTCATTGATGTGTTACATAATTTGCACTGTTGCTGCAGCAACTTTTCTCAGCCCCTGAACAGTACCACAAAGGTGCTGCCGTAATACAGATAAACAGTTTAACTGCCTTTTTACACAGAATATACAGTCAGTTGAAAAAGAAAGGCAGTTTGAAGGGAGGAAATATTAATGCAATTGTTTCAAGGTTCCAGGGAATTATTTATGTATATAATGAAACATTTAATTTTCAGTAGTCTTTGGTGTTAAAAACAAAGAGAAAGGTCAGATAAGGAATGTCTTCGTTTAATCAACACAATATAAATTACAAGTTATATGTCAAGAATTGGATTGTGTGAATGTAATAGGTATTTATAGTCCTGTGATATCCCTGCTGCACTTACGTAACTTGTCAAATTTCCTAAAGGAAAGGTACACTACTTCTTCCTCCAGAAGAGCCTGAAGATGTACACACCTGTGGATGTTCAAACACTTGTCTAGAACCTGGTTTGGTTACTGTTCTCAACAAAGTTGTTAGCATTGATAGATGGTATTTCTAAGTCTCCTGCCCAGGACTCCACTCAAAGTCTATCTGGAAAACCTCATGTCCCAGATTTTCAGTGGTGAAATCTACCATGGGCCTTACTATTTGCTGGTTGCACTCTTGTCTTTAAATCCGTGCAGATGTAGTTCACCTTAGACTCCATCCTACCCACATTAGAGGCAGAGCAAAAACACATTCTACATAATAAAAAATGCAGGCATCATAATTGATATTTCAATGCCTTTTGGTAGTAACTATGAAAAACAGCATTATACATCTACATGAAATTGCAGTATCAGGACATACATTGGTATCAAAACTGAGGGATTTAGCAACAAAACCAGCATCTCTCATCAGCATTGTGGCAGTAGTGACCAGCTGTTAGCTAACACTTTGGGCTTCTCCTTGCAAGGCATGGCTTCTACTGTTACCAGAAGTCACAGGTACTCTCTGCCATGCCTCCTCACATCCTGAGGTGCTAAACACTACTCTGGATATTTGGCTCTAAAACATGTTCTAAGCAGACCTAAAATATATAGCCAAAAAGTCTGCTTATTGTTCCTTGGTTCTTAACCATTTGTTAGGGATCAGCATATCTGAAAGTTAGTGACAAGTAAATGCATGACTTTCCTTTCAATTTCTGTCATATTATGTCAGTCTCTGTGTGGATAATTTTCTTTTTAAAACATGTAGATAGAGGAACATATGGTTCTTTCATTGTTCAACATTGTGTTTTAATTCAGTTCACAGGAATCAGCACAGCTCAGTATGGGTTTAATCTGGGACTTCTTTGTTCAGTTTTATGCAGAAAAAGACTTGGTGCAGATGGGGAACAATAAACCTGATGGTAAGAAAACAGATTTATTTTTCCTCTCTTGTGTGTCTCTCATGAAGGTGACATGCTTGATGTGCCAGGTCACATGGGAATAGCACATGATGCACCCTGTGTGTCACACAGCACCCTGTGTGTCACACAGCAGCAGAGTGGCTGCTCTATTTCACAGAAGGCAGTAAAAGCATCCTTACCAAGAATGTAACCAAGAAATTGTACGTTGGAAGCTTCTTGATAGCTGTTCTGAAAAGCTGATGACATATGTGTTTCAGTCGCTTGTCAGATGGATCCCATCAGTACTCCACTGTGCCATATTCTGAAGCTGCAATTCAGTCCAGTGAAAACCCCATAAACAGATTTCTCCTGTACAAACTAAAATGGCTTTTAATATTGGTAGACAAAGCAGTTCTGCACTGAGCGAAAGCACTCACTTTCTGGTGGAATTAACATGTTTAAGCCTGTATTTTCTTCAGTTTCAAATACAGATTTAAAGATGAAAAAAAAAAAAAAAGCAAGAAAATTAAACAAAAGAAAAAATCCTAGCCTGAATGTGTACACATTTGCCCATCCTAACACAATCTACAACAACTACAAATAATCTTTATTTTGCAGTTTATTCTTTCACGAATGCTACTTGACTGGCTAGAATGATTATGAAATAAATTTGCTTGTTGTATCAATGATAGCTTCTTTAGTCAGGGAGGGAAGAAGAGGTGAAAATGAAGGTTTCATAACAGGCTGATCTGTTTAATTAGGTGGGAGTGTCATACTCCAGCAAGCAGGAAGTGCTTGGTGGAGGGCAGACCTGTGTTTGAAGCCAAGATTTTAGCACTCCCAACACGTTTGTCTATTGATAATACTCAAATTACTTTTACTTGATAGCCAAAGCTGTACATACAGAAAAATAAATATCTGAATTAAAAAAATAACAGACAATTCAGTTACAGTGTGTATTGTCAATATACTGTTTTACAGGTATTTACTACTTGAACTACTGGAAGTGTCAAAGGAAAAGGGATATTTTGGTGATAGGAAATATTTCTAAATTATACAATCCCAAAGCATTAGGGGATCACAGGCATGATTTTAGTGCTTGAAAACAGATTTTAAAGGACTTTATAAAATAAGTCTGACTTTGAAGGAGATTATTTGTATATCAATTCAGTGTATAACTTAATATATAAATTTGAACATGAAATCCCTCAGTAAATTCTTGACAGAAGTCACACCATGCTTGTTTGTTACAATCTGTCGATGACTAAAAATTAATATGAAACTAATTATGCTACTGCAGTGCTTGGGAGATATTCATTCAGCTCACATATTTTCCAGAATCTCCTACTGACACTGAGAAAATTGCTTTATTTCTCTCTTGTTCAGCTCACATCTTCAAATTAGGACAGAGATGGCCTCTTTCTGTGTACTTCTAAAGTACCCTGCATGTAGGGACTTCTGAGAGACTAGTGTAAGAAAAATTACTCACCTAGAATCTAGACTATTCCAACTTGGCCAGTAAAAAAACCTGCAGGGCCTGTGTAAGTCTGCTCCTGGAAGAATGAATCACTGCTTCTTCCTGAGAGGAAGCTGCCAACAGCTCTTGCGGGGGCCACACAGCAACAACACACACTTTACTCTGATGTCTGATAAAGAAATCTCTTCTAGACTGTACTCATTTGGCTAGCAACTGACTCACTGAGATCATAGAATATTTTAGGTTGGAACGGGCTTTTAAAGGTCTTTTAATCCAACCCCCATGTGGTGACCAGGGACATCTTCAACTAGATCAGATAGTGCAGACCCTTTTCCAACCTGGCCTTGGATGTTTCCAGGGATGAGGCATCTGCAACCTCCCTGGGTAACCTGTTCCTGTTTTTCAACACCCTCATTTTAATAATGTTCTTTATTTTATCTAATCTAAATTGGCCCTCCCTCCTTTTAAAACCATTACCCCTTGTCCTATCACAGCAGGCTCTGCAAAAAAGTTTGTCCCTGTCTTTCTTATAGGCCCCCTTCAAGTACTGAAAGGCAACAATAAGTTTCTCCTCCAGAGCCTTCTCTTCCCCAGGCTGAACAACCTCAGCTCTCTCGGCCTTTCCTCGTAGAAGAGGTCCTGTAATCATCCCTCCAGCCCTCTAATCAACTTGGTGTCTCTCCTCTGGGCTTGCTCCAACAGGCAGATGTCCTTTCTCTGCTGGGGACCCCAGAACTGGATGCAGCACTTCAAGTGGCTTCTCACAATGGCAGAATCACCTGTCTTGACCTACTGGCCATGCTGCTTTTAATGTAGTCCAGGATACCGCTGCAAGCACACATTGTCCATGTGAGATCACTTCTCCAACAGCATTGCACCTCGCCTATACTAAGCATAATGATAAAAATATCTCAGCCAGTGACTGTGGCCAAATGCCTAGTGAATCACAGATGACTTAAAAGCTTTGGTGGCCTTTGACATTGTGGAGCATGCGAAATCCCTGACACAGCTGCATGACCTGGCTCAGAGAGAGAAATGCCTTAGTGTGGTTTCACTGATTTCTCACTAAGTGTTCCCAGATGGTAGCAGACAGCTTTTCCTTCTGTTAAGGGTTCCCAGATGCATCATGCAACAGCACCCGGTGCTGATCACTTCTCCTATCCAACATCTGTACAGAGGTTATGGGAATCACGGACTGCAGTTATTAATATCAATGCTACTTTATCTTTCTTTCAATCTGGGAATTACAACTGCCCTCTGACACATCTGATATTGAGAACATACTGAGAGAGATGAAAACCAGCTTGGTGAAACTCAAGTCCAAAGACATAAAGATGACATGAATTAGAGGATAGAGCCTTTGGAGGATACAGTGAATCAAAGAATGAATGTAGAGGTTTCTGGGATGGATTAGAGGAGTCCAGGAAATAAAGAGGCTCATTTTGATCATCAGCATTTCCAGATGGACTGTAAGTTTGCAGGAGTCAGACCACAGCACTCTTCTTGTCCCTTCTACTTTCGCCTCAACATGTGCCTTTTCTCCACAATGACAGTGAGCACAGGA
Organism: Grallaria varia; assembly: GCA_013396735.1. Lineage (NCBI taxonomy): Eukaryota > Metazoa > Chordata > Aves > Passeriformes > Formicariidae > Grallaria > Grallaria varia. The sequence goes on from VWZG01010961.1 coordinate 344,378, forward strand.
TGTGGCCATGTTAACCATTCACCTGTTTGGGAATCCTACACCTTGAGGAGCCCCAACCAAGGTGGGGCATAGGAATACCAAGATGGTATTCACATCCCTTGGTCAACACAAGTGCCTGAAAGAGAGGATTTGCCTTGGAGCAGCTATCATGCTATTCATACTTAAGAAGACTGGAGTTACTCAGCGGTTCTAAACATTTATGTGGCAATAGCCACTTTTGACACTTTGCCCATTTTTCCATGGGTCGCAGCTCTTCACAGAGCCTGCAAAACATAAACCCAGACAGAAATCTCAACCCCTTCTCCTTACCCTACCCGCCTTTTCAGGCCGCGTACATTTGTGCGTGTGAAACCTCGAGAACAAGGTTTTCTCTTTGCCGAACCCCTCAGAGTGGTTCAAGGCCGCCGGGAGCACCCACGCTCGCCCCGTTCCCGGGGGACACGCCGCCCTGCGCGGCCCGCCCGCCCCCGCGGGTGGGAGGAGCGGGGCGCGNCTGCCCGGCCTGGAGCGCGGGGCCGAGGGTGCTCTACCGGGAGACACTGTGGGGCCGGGCGCTGCGAGCGCACAGCCCCGGCAGCGGGGAGGAGGAGGAGAGCGAGGAGGAGGAGCCTCCCCGCGGGGCCTTGCGTGCTCCCGCCGGCGCCCCGGGATGGAGGGGCAGGCAGCGTGTCAGCAGAGGCGCCCTGTGCCCGCAGCGCCGTCCCCGTCCCTGCCGCGCGTTCCCACGGCAGCCCTGCCCGGCCGTGTCCCCGGTGCTCCACGTGGGCCGCCGCTCCGCTCCGGGCCCCCAACCCGCGGCTCTCGCCCTGTCCTGGCGGCGCGGCGCGGCGAGCCCCGCCTGGGCCCAGGCCGGGGAAATCCCAGGGCAGTCCGGCGGCCGCGGTTCTCTTGGCGCTGCCAGGGGTGCCAGAGGGCACGGGAAAGTCTGTGCGCACGGCCAAACCCACGGACGCTGAGGCAATACCGGGGAGTGCAGGCTTATAGAATCGGGACGGGTAGGGATAGAGACCGCCTAAATTTTTATTCATTCATTCTGCACTCCAAAGAATAAGATCTGTAGGATGCTTTGCATTTTATTGACTTTCGGTTGTCTAATTTGTTTTCATTCCCGTACTAATTAGAATTAATATATTTATATTTACTTTCCGGTAGAGTGAAGTTATGTTAATTAATAGACTGTGAGGCTGATGAGAAAACAGGAGCATCAACTGATGGCAGCTGCTGGGAGTGAGAAGTAGCTTCTCTTAAGAAGCCACTTGGTGAAGGGATGAGAATTTGACACAGAATCTATTTATTGACTATTACAGGATCTCACAGCTACTCAGGTGTCACATCCTTTAGATAAAACTTGGCATATTTTTGAAACTAAGGATTGTAGTGTCTGTAACTGTAAATAGCCGTTATTCAGATGCATATTAAGTCATTGTGTCTTAGAAAATTCGTATTTAAAAGAACTCGGAGTAGCATTGGCATATGTGTTTGGCACATGTATTTGTCTTCTTCCCAAAACAGTCTTTTTTATATTGTGTCTACTTCTGGTTGAATGAGCTACATATACGTGTTAAAGTACACATAAAATGAGTGTGCACATTAAAATACTTAATTTCGCCTCAATATATGTATATGTGATTTCCCATGTGTGTTTTTTTGGCAGAAAATGCATTTAGCATTTTCATGAGGTTTTGGCAGAATCTGTCTATTCCCCCTACGTTATTCCGGACAGTGGAATTCATTGTTGGTAATAACCTTGCTGAAAACCCACTGTAATGCTGCCAGGAATTGCCATGGAGCAACCCTCCAAATGGAAATTTAATAGTCACCTAAATAAAATAATAAAGCTTGAAGCATTCATTTGTTTTGACATACAATGCTCAACACATCACCATGCCAAGGACAAGACTTAAAAATATGTTTCATTCCCTCTTTGTCATTTCAGTTGGACGCATTGTCTTTGAATTATTTGCTGATGTTGTACCTAAAACTGCTGAAAATTTCCGTGCGTTATGTACGGGAGAAAAAGGAATAGGGCCTACCACTGGAAAACCTCTTCATTATAAAGGATGTCCTTTCCACAGAAGTAAGTTTTATGAAGCCCTCTTTTCCTGTTGGTAACAGAAGTTGTCTACCATGAGTATTTGAAATAATGTTAAATAATATTTCAAGCACTTGTCTAAGAAATAAGTTTTTGATGTTTGGTTCCTCCTAATGACTAGATGTTCTTACCATGCAATGATAATAGTAAATTATAAATTTACTAGTAAGTTAGTAAAACTAGTTTACTCTGAGTTGTAAACAGGTTGAATGAATTTCAGATAAAGGTTGAAATATCAAGTGATATCCACAAATTTGATGGGAGTACTTAGTGAACACTTGATAAATAAAAGGTGGGTTTTGGTCTGGTGACAAGGATTGTGCTTCTGAATTGTTTTTCTTCATGCCTTTCCCACCTTGCTGATACATTTTATAATTATTTTATTTTACAGTTATTAAGCAATTTATGGTCCAGGGTGGCGATTTCTCAAACCAAAATGGCACAGGTGGAGAAAGTATATATGGTGAAAAATTTGAAGATGAAAACTTTCATTATAAGGTACTCTATTGAAAATGCTAGTTGTATTCAGTTTGTGAAGATTCAATGATTTTTATTTTTCTTCATCTTCAAGGTCAGAACTAGTGCTCTTTCGTCCAAGTTTAATGTATTTTTAAACAATGGAAAAAACACAGCAAAAAAAACCCAAATTAGTTTGTCCCGAAGGTCTTTGTTGCATGTAGAACAAATGCATGTAGGAATACATACAGAAAGAGGTCAGCCTCGTTAAGACCAAGAACTGTAGTTTAATTTTTCTTCTTAATTGCACAGTCAGAAATTAATTTGAAACACTATTTTAGTTTTCCTGAAGTAGGGGTATTACTTTGTGTGGCAAATTTTGTCACTTTGAAGCATCTGTATTATCTTAGAATTAAATGAACTTTATGTTTTTTTCCCTCATACTAATAACATTCATAAGATTAGATGTGAGAAATACCTTTCTTAAGAAGGGAGGAAGATTGCAGAATTAATCTAAAGCAAAATTAAAAAGAAAGCATTTTCTTTACTACATTTATTTTCAATGATATGAGAAGTAAAAGTTTGTTTATGGTTGGCTTTTATTCAGCCAAACTTGGGAAAATGTCCTCTGAACAAGTTTTTGAATATGCAAAAGTCTAGATTTGAGGATGTCATTTAAAGAGATCATAGAATCACAGAATGGTTTAGGTTGGAAGGGACCTTAAAGGCCATCTGGTTCCAACCACCCTGCTGTAGGCAGGGACACGTTTCATTGGACTAGGTTGCTCAAAGCCCCATCCAGCCTTGAACATTTTCATCTTCAGCACTCAAACATGAACATCCAAACCTGAACATTCAAAGATACTGGCTTTGATGTCAGAAATTCCTACCTCTCCCATTACTTATCACTGTTTCATTACTAGCAACCATTAGAAGCAGTTTTGTCAGCCCAGCTGCAGGAATAGAGGAGTAAGCTGTGTTACAAGAGTGGGAAATTCTAAATCTCTCTTTGTCCGTAAAATCAATATCTAGTGACACCAGGGAGACTACAGGTGTGTGTGCCTTAAACACACCACAAATGTTTCTCTCTGTCAGCAGGTCTGTGTACCTTAAGCCTACAGTTTATACAGCACTGGAGGGTCTCCAAATTTAGGTATTACCTGTACATTGTGACTTACAGTTGTTGGCTAGCAGTCTTAGGTATTCTGGAGTAAAGTGGCAACCATAATAATTGTTCTGAGTGTTCATCTGTGGTATCAGCTGTGGATAAAGGGCTGTGTGACTGGAAAAAGTCCCCTATGCTTGAACTTTCAGTAATTATGTCTTGAACCTTGGTAGGAGTACTACTTGGAAACCACAAAAAAGAATGTATTCTGCAAGTACCCCTTACAACAGCCAGGACCCCTGCTGCTGTAGGAGTAACAATTCGCAGCATTGGTTTTATCTGTTTTCGTATCATGTTATATATGATGGCATATGAGTGACTCTTCAACAACACTGACTAAAAAACTTCTAGTGGTTAAAGCAAAGCCCTGACTGCAATTGTATGTGCCTCCAAACGGTATTTTAGGAAAAGAAAATACGGCAATCCCTTAATCAGACATAAAATCCTTTACCAAGTTCACAGAATCATAGAATCAATTAGGTTGGAAAACACCTTTCGAGATCGAGTCCAACCCTTGACCGAACACCACCTTGTCAACTAGGCCATAATACTAAGCCAACAACTAGTTGTTTCTTGAACACCTCCAGGAATGGTGACTCTGTCACTTCCCTGGGCAGTCCATTGCAATGTTTAACAATCCTTTCCATGAAGAAATTCCTCCTGACCTGAACCTCCCCTTAGAGCAGCCTGAGGCCATTTCCTCTTGTCCTGTCACTAGTTACCTGGGAGAAGAGACTGATCCCTACCTTGCTTTCAAGTAGTTGTCAAGGGTGATCAGGTCACCCCTGAATCTCCTTTTCTCCAGGCCAAACAACCCCAGCTCCCTCAGCCACTCCTCGTAGGACTTACAGGACTTAGATTTGGAGCAATAGCTGGAAATCTGACTCCAGCATTCATCCTAAAGATAACTACAGTTGTGAGAGATGTTCTCTGCAGTCTGACCCTTGCTGTAGTGGTGCCCATAGCACTGCTTTTAAAAGTTACTCTTCTGGATTGGTCCTTGTCACAGCATCTTTAGCTCCCTGAAGAAGGAAACTGTGTCATCGCTTCTTTTTTGGTTGTTCTTTGAGATCTGGAGGCAATTATGAACATGATGCAAATGATCCCCATCTCTGACTGCTCAGCTATAATAAATGTTGTCAAAGTGCCAGAGATGAGTTGAAGAACTCATGTAGCTGTTGTACAGAGTCTGGGAGCTTGGTTCCCGTTACCTGTTTGCTGGGTATGTTAGGATTTTAGTGGGAGTTAAAAAGCCTCTACTATGCAGAAACTCACTGGATCTTGCTCTTAATCTAACAGTTCTGCAAAGTGTTCTCTAACCACTGTCTTGGACAACAATGGCTTGTTTTTGTTGGTGCTGGGGGGACACTGGAGCTGTTTGTTCTTGTATTGCTTGCATGGTTTGTTGTAAATTGCAGTAAGCGGCAACACTTTGGTCAGTAGTCAGCTTAGTGTCTCAGATCAATCCCAGTAGGGTTCTTTTGGTGTCACTTTTCCAGCTAATGGCTCTGCTGTCGTGGAACACCCAACTTACACAGTCCCCAAGCACTGTTACCTTCGTGTAGTTTTGCAGACCGTGAGTCTGTCAGAGTAACCGATTTTGTCCAGACTTTTTTACTTGCTTTATAAACTTAAAAAAATGACAGCAGAAACTGTAATGGGAGACACTCTATCTGCAGTGTTTTTCAAAACACTCATGGCAAGAAAATGCATGAGTAGCAACAGTTTTCTTTATAAACAGAGACTCTCATAAGTGGAATAATGTTGAGACTTGGTCCCAAAGTGGGATTGTGTGTGTGAAGATTGAAGTCAGCAGACTGCCATCTGTAACTTTCCAACTTGTCCCCCAGATCTTCACAGACAAAAGGTAAACCTTCAGGTATAAGGCAACCCCAGAACTTACTGTTACTTGGCTTTTTGTTCATGAACTATTGCTGTCTAGCATTAGGTGTAATTGGAGGGGACCGGGGGCAAAGGGGAAAGGTAAGATTTACAGGTCTTGGGCAGTGAATCAGTGACTAGTAAATGGTATTTACAAAAATCTTCTCTGGGAGAACTCTTCTGTCTAATTTGTTTGCAACTACAATGCAAAATGTCAGATATTTCTTTCGGAGACTGCATTCCTGCAAGGCTCCATTCCTACCAGATGCCTTTTCTTGCTGTGGAACACAGGCTTCTCTCTGTCGTTTGCCATCTCTGATTCCCAGGGTGAGTTCCAAGGTTAGAGCAGACAAAGTCAAGATTCTAGGACGTTTCTGTAGGCTAGGTACAATTCTAGCTCTCAGCTCTACAGCTTTTTCCCAGAGTTCCTAAGCCAAATCATGATTAAAAGATTCAGACGCATCGTGCCCTATGATCATGTAAATTAGCTCAGGGAAGGAGTTCTCCCTACCATCTTGGAAATCCAAACACTGTGGGAAAACAATTTTCAAAACAACAGATTCTTTGAGCTGGTGGAGAATACAGGGGCAAACTAGATGCTTAAATACAGCTGTCTCAGTCTGTTTTCTCAAAGTAATCAACCTCCCGTTGAGCTCTGAGCTCTGTTTCGCAGCAATTTCTGGTTCCATGTCCTATGTGCTGTCATACTTTTTCTTTCTGCTTCCCTCTGCCCTACAGTATTAAGTTTCTTAGGAATACTACAGCATGTATGCTTCAGATGTGTACCAGTGCCTTGGTATAACATACTGACTTAAATCAAACAGATCAACCTGGGGAGAATAATATCTGTCTTATGCCAGTTAAACAAAAGATTCAGAACAGATACGTTAAGTACATTTTTTGCAGTACAGGTGAAAATTAAGTAATCTGTGTAATGGAACAAGATAATCGGTATTTTTTTCATGTTGGGCTGTTTAATGATTTTTTTTTAGTTTGTGGCCTGGCAGCAAGAGTCAAAATAATTAGATTGTTAAAAATCCCAACAGATTAAAAACTGTGTCTTTAGGAAAGAAGAAGGAGTTAAAAAAACCCAACAAAACACTACCCTGTAAAAAATAGAGACCACAGTCCTCTAAACTGCACAGTTCTACAACATACTTTGTGAGAGTAGCCTGTATAAAATTAACAATACATACCTATCTTGGCCATGTAACATTAAAGTTGGTTTAAGTGGTGTTTAAGTTTGTTTCTTGAGGCCAGTGGTCTTGCAGCAAGGAACTTCACATCTCTCAGGTGATCTGTCTAAATCCAGCAGCTGTGCAGGAGATCGCTGTAGAAGCAGCAGGCAGGTGTTACAACATCAAGTCACACATATGGCTGTGTTTGCTAGATTGGCAGGGGACAAGTAATGACTGAGCATTTGCCCTCTTCAGTCCAATAGGTAAAATGAGTTGCCAACTGTATGTAACTGCCTGGGTTACTAAGTTGTTGCTATGGCTGTCCTTGCTATATATATGAACAGTCTTACAGAATCTCATGTATGGTTTTATAACAGATCTTTTATATGTTGCTTGTGATTTTTCTTTTCCCCCTCCAATTCAGCATGATAAACCAGGTCTGCTGAGCATGGCAAATGCAGGACCTGGTACTAATGGCTCTCAGTTCTTCATTACAACGGTGCCAACTTCTCACCTGGATGGGAAACATGTGGTGTTTGGCCAAGTGATCAAAGGAATGGGCGTAGTTAAAATACTAGAAAACGTTGAAGTAAAAGGAGAAAATCCTGCTAAGGTAAACAAAATCCAAAGCACTGAGGGATGTTGTTTATTACTCCATTATATGATGCATATTCATTTCGTCTAAATGCTTGTTAATGTTTAGAAGTATTACATGTAAGACAGTTATTTCTACTAACAGTGTTAATTTTTATTTTACTGTCCTTGTTAAAAGGCTTTTGTTCTTGCACTGTAATTTTCCCCTGCACAAATGATTTATTGTTCAACACAGCTATAAGAGTGGAAGCCTTTGTTAGATGTGTAAGATGGGTGATGAAATTAAAAGGTGGAATTCACAACCTCACCTTAAAAATTTTATGTCAAAAGTCACTGTATTTCTGAAAAGTAATTGGTTATGTAGGTCATGTCAGTTTGTGGGTGTTTCAAAAATTAATACCTCTGTAACTTTAAAAGATTTGGCAGTTGAAGAAAGAACCGTCTTCTCTAATATAGTAGAACATCCATGTCTCGTGTTTTGCTGCAGCTCAGCTTGTTGCCAGTTCCTCTTCCAGCCTTTCTGTGAAGCGTGGGTATAGTGCTCTTGGAACGCTGCTCCTCTGAACGCAGCACTTGCGTGATAAAAGCCTTTTGATGAGGATAGGCTAATGATGTGATGGATTTCTGAAAAAAATGCACCCAAACAACAGATGAGAGCCTTTTTCAAAAATTTCAAAGAGCACTCGGCACTTATGGTTCTTTTTTTTTTGAATTGTTGTAATAAGCAATACTGCTGTTTACACTTCATTTTTTCAGTTGTGTATCATTGCCGAATGTGGAGAGCTGAAGGAAGGAGATGATTGGGGAATTGTCCCCCAGGATGGATCTGGAGATGCTCATCCAGATTTTCCTGAAGATTCAGATATAGACTTGAAAGATGTAAGTATTTTTCTTACATATTCTACAGAATGCAAGACCTGTAGGTAGTCTTGAGTTACATGGTGTCTGTTCATTAAGGTTTTTTTCTTCAGAATGGATTAAGGTCCTGGTTAAATGGTGACATTCTATTTTGGGAAAGAGAATGCTGTGAGAGGGGATTGCTGTCTCTCTTTTTCTAGTGCTAATGGCAGCCAATTTTTTTCCCCGGTAACTAAAACCTCAGTTACTTACAATTGTCACACTTTTTATTTCTATTCTTCGTTTATTATTACTTTTGTTTGTGTTGTAGTGTCAAATTGCAGTTACTAGAACTTGATCCTGCAGATGACTAACTTGATGTTGTACCTACACGCTTTTTCTGTGCAATTTTTTACATAGCCACCCTTAAACAGACTTTGCCTCACTTATTAGAAATTATAAAGGATCAACCTTTCTATAAGATTTTTACTGTGTCAGAGCTAGTCATGCTCAACTCCCAGTCGTTACTTGCTTTTTGGATTGTTCAAACTGAAGGAGAGTCTGTTGTTGGGAGTTGCGGAGCAGACTGGTGCAAGCAGCTCTTCTGCAGGTTTTTACTGTATCATGAAAGTGAACTGCAAGTCAGTGATTTGTGAGAGAGGGAAAGAAAGGGAGCTGCATGTATAGATTGCAAATACAGAATTACAAAATAGAATTGTAAAAACCCATTACAGCTGGAAAACAGGAACTCCTTGTATCTGGCTACTGAGAAGCACTTCAACTTGTGAAAATTTTCTTGATAGCATTTGATGAGGTGCAGAACTGAAATTGGCAGGTGCCTGCATCCTCTAACTTTAAACTTGTTCATATAAACCAACTGCAGAAACCATGGTGACATTGGTCTCACACTGTGATCAGTTTTTTTCAATGTCACTTCTAGTAGGGTAGAAGTGTAAACTGATAGTATTACAAATGGCAGTATATACATTTGACAGAACTTAAGACAATTGTGTTACAGACAGCAGAAAAGCAGAAGACAACGTTTTCTTAGGAATATGTCAATCTTGGTTGAATGCTTTGATTATTAACGTATCTTTTCTTTGCGTAATGGTCAACACCTTTATAATAGCTGTGTGTGGGTAACAGCACTTAGGGGAAAGAGTTGAACTGTTGTGTTGTCTCTGGTATTTTCTCATCTTAGGTACTGTAGAAAACTCACTAGGAATTTAATCTTTCGGACGTTTGTGTTGCATAAAGTAGCTCATATTATAGAAGTGGTTTGAAGCTAGTATTTGTCTAAAATTGGAGTATTTGTATTCTAAGATATTATAATCCTTGAAAGAGGATGGACATGGGATCTTACTGTTAAACATTCGTTAATTCAAGACTTCTTTCATAAATACATTCATACTTTATATTTCCCGTCTATTTTATTAGGTTGACAAGATTGTGGCCATAGTGGAAGACATAAAGAATATAGGAAATACTTTCTTCAAATCGCAAAATTGGGCAGTGGCAGCTAAAAAGTATAGTAAAAGTTTACGGTAAGGCTATTGTCACTCAATCACGTAGTTCCTGTAACCCAGAATAATACTGCTATCAAGCAATGATTTGTGCATTTAAAAAGTTCCTGTTGCATTGCTCTTCTCTTTTTTGAACAAAGAGCCTCTGACTCTAGAAAACATCTTCTTGATTTTTAGCTACTTATTCAATTAGGTCTTCTACTCATTGCTCTGTAAGAGCTATAGGCAGGAAGTATTTTTTAGAACTGACTAAATACTCATTTTTTAACACTCTTGTGCTGGTGCATGACTGGGAAGAAAAGCACTATAGTATACAGAGTAGTTAATGGACAACAAAGGAGGGAGATACTTTTTGTCTGATTTCTAAAAAGCAGTAGGTTTAGGAAATTGGTAAGTTGAAAGGACAAATATGGCCCTTATTCATTTGTCACAATTTTTTTTCTGAGGCTCCATACATAATTCAGACTTCCCTTCCAAATCATGGTGTTTCTAGTTTTGTTTCCACACTGCTTTTTTCAAGCTTTTTGCTTTATGAACTTCTCCTAAAAATAAAATTATACTGACCTTTATTCCTGCCTTCTTAATGATCTCTGGTCAAGCAGCAGTGACGATAACGAAAGAAAAAAATTTAGGCATATTTAATGCTTCAGCAGAGTTTTTTAGTGACTGGGTTTCAAATAAATTATGTCTTTCTGAAGCATAAAATGAATCCCTTAATTGCAGATATTAACCCAAGATACATTGTCTCCCTCTGCTCTCAAAAAGCCTATCATAGACCAACACAAACCTTGAAGCAAATAGGGTTTCCATGCAAACCTTTTGAAAATCATGTATAAAAAAGTATGGAATGGATCTTTAAGGATCTTTGTGTTGTATCTATTTTCTCCCAGCATACTTAGGTAAATAATCCCTTACAAGTAGTTGTCTTGCTCACTTTTGAGCACACCCAGTGAAGGCTTTTCCAGTTTGAGCTTCTTTGGTGTTTTGTCCTTGTAGATGGAAGCACAGTAACTTTTCTAGATTACACTATTCTGATCATCCAAGCTCTTCTTTTTAGGCCATACTTTGTGGAGACCCTGTTATATCTTAAAATCTAATACTTCATGTAGGATGGTGTACTTCAGCTGGCATTTTGCTGAAACTGTTAGGAAAAGAATAGCTCTTACAAGGGTATTTCCAATGGCTTATGTACAATTCACCTAGCACACCATCTGGCAGTGCTGGCTTTTTCTTTTTAGTAACCATTAGAACCTTCTGTTCTTGTTTTATTGCTTCTTAGCATTTTTTTAAAATATTTTCTGTAACAAAAAAAATTACTTCCTGTTGTCTCCCTTGATACTCATTTCACTAATTTCTTTGACTTGGAAGCTCTAATTTTGTTTCCAGAATAGTTGCAGCCTTTCATGTTTTGGTGTGATTTATAAATATATGTGTGTTCTCTTTGTTTTGAATGTAATACAGATTTGTGTTGTAACTTTCCTTACCTTTTTACTCTTTTCTCTCTCTCTTCTGTTTCTCATCTTTTGCATGATGCCCAGCAAGTGGAAAAATCACTGGGACTACTTCTAACTCACTTTTAAAGTATTGCTTATTGCTGTGATCCAAACTTATATACAAACCATGCAACACTCAAAAGAGAGGGCATGCAAAAATTGAACTTACACAGACACTGATTGGCAAAGGCTTCATTGATCATGGCATGCTTAAAATGTGAATGAATGCAAGTACACGATTTCTGGTTTTTAAATAAAACCCAGAGAACTTCTATTAAGTGGGCCATTAAAGAGTTTAAACTTTTGTATCCACGACAGACCTTTGCCACTTGAAATAAAAAACAGACAGCATTAGCACATTCCAAATCAAGAAGAATGAGATGCAGTTTGCCTGTCAGTTTGCTTTTGAAACAGAAATGCAGTAACTGCTGTGGCTAAGTCCTGAACCAGTACCAGTTTTGAAGTTCAGGAAAAAAGTCATAAAGGAAGACAGTGGGAAGAAGGTGGTGTTACTAATACTCATAAAACTGCGCTCCTGTACAAAGTAAAGTTACATTCAGATTTTAACCATAAATACCTTAGCTAATTAAAATATTATTGAGGGAACTGAAGAAGAGATGAATCTTTCCATGAATGTGGAAAGTGCAGTGGTGGTGTTGATTTTTTGGCTCTAATGAGCAACATGGTTTTTGAAAATAAGTCACTGAGATAAATTCTGATAGTTTCCTGCCATCTGGAATAGTGCATTTGTCTAAGAAAAAGAATGCTGCTAGTACAGTGGAGGACTAGGAATTAAAGGAAAACATTCACCAGTGAGTTGATCTCTTTTGTCAGGGTGGGTTTTATGTATTTAGTTTAATAAATACTTACAATAGTGGAATTGAAGCTGATTTAGAAATAGTAGTTTGGATAGGACGTATCTGTGAATAGATAGGTAAGGGCAGGACAAAATGGAAGTTCCAACACTAATACATGTTCTGTGTGAATATGTTTTTTCTGCAGGTATGTAGAAGCTTCTGAAGCAGTGGCCAAGGAGGCAGACAAACCAAAGTTAAAGACTGTTGCACTGACCTGTGTTTTAAACATTGGCGCTTGTAAACTAAAACTGTCAGATTGGCAGGGAGCCATTGAGAGCTGTTCAGAGGTAAATTTAATGTTTAGTATTTTGATTAACAATTGGCCTAAATAGAAAAGGGAAACTGCAACTACAAAGCTTCTTGAAAAGAGTCTTGACAAGCTTATGATTTGAAAGTAAACGACGTAGAAGCTCATTGTGAAGTTAGTAATGACTTTCCAGTATGTGGCTTTTTAAAACTATTTTGGAATTGAAATGAATCATTAGAAACAAATGAGAGAGGGTGTTGCTTACTGCCTAAAAAAAAAAAATAGATGTCATTGTCAGTTTGGCTTGCAGGGTTAATTTTTATATCAAAAGAGTTAAGCTGTCTTCAGTGAAAGAAGAAGACTAGTATGAGCAAAATGTTTTACTTGCTTTTAGATTTCATGGTCTTGTATTTTATTCATGGAAGTGACTTTTTTAACTACATAACTAACCTTTCAGGTAGGCTTAGTGGTGAAAAGAAATCAGTGAATAGGAAAAAAAAAAGAATATAATAGAAATATGGCAAAAAAAGAAAACTAGTAGTATTAAAGAAAAAAAAATGGAGCTGTGACATAGACATACTGAGAACGTAATAAATTTGAGGAAAATTTAACTAATTCAGTAAAACTGAAATTTTGGAAGAAAGAGAGGAAAGAATGCTCTTACCTGTTAGCAGAGGATCCTGAGCAGCATCTCCTAGGGCTTCATGCTGAAAGCAGGAGTCTCAGCTAATCTGTGTGTGAGAGTTCATTAGAGAGCTGGCTTGCTTTCTAGCCTGCTGATGGTGTTACCACATGGAAAATTTTCATGAACTTGTAGTTGCAGTGGACAAATTAGGAAAAAAAAATAAGAAAACTGTCACCTAGAAAATGGTAAAAACTGAAACAACATTTAAGTGTTACAGATAGAAATTACTAATCATAATACTTGCTGCTGTGGGAAGAAAATCACACTTCCTTTTTTTTTTTAAGATCAAAAGAATTTTTAGGTGAAGGCAACTTCATAGCTGTAATAGACTTCTGAAAGGTATTTTGCTTATGTCTCACAACAGTGTATCAATGTTTTAATCAGAGCACATTAGCTACTAAAGTTCTAGGTAATTGTTAATGAGAAACTATACACTTTAAGATTTCTTAAGGCCTGAGGCAAATTAAATTAACAACCTGTAATACATGCATTGTTTGGTTTAAATAACAAATAACAGCTGAACCTGTTCAAACAAACCTTGCTTTGAAATAGCTGTAAGCACAATGGTTGAGGTAAAACCAAGAAATGCTACCTATGTGTATTCAATACAGACACCTAATTCTTGACACAGGAGAGGCTGAAGGCTTTATAACAGACAGATCAGGAGGAGCACCCAGTGTAGTACTTTCTTTGTATTAACAGCCACTACTGAAGTGATTTAAAAAAACACGGATGTGTTGTCTGATGTTTATATTTCATAGTAATGATTTAAAGTGAATAAATGAAATTAATAAGGCAACATATTCTTGTGAAGTGCTTTAGTCTAGTCACTGAGAAACTATATTCTTTAAAATACTATAATAATACTGCAACAAGAATGTGATCTTCACAGCAAGGTAACAGCTAGCTAGCCAAATTAATTGAGATGTTTTGAAAAAAATAATTAAGTAGTCAAATAGTGGAACAATATTCCCTATTTTGATATTATCATATTAGAGCTGGCATATACACATTATTGAAAACATTCAGCTCAAAAAAGGCGTAATGACTGGAACTTGGCAAGGTTTCTGAAGCATGATGAGTTGGATCGCTTGCATTTATCTTTCTAGCCTACAGTGAAAAAAAGCTTTACAGGAGATCTGTGTGGTTTATTTTATGCCATTTGAGGTTTTTTTGGTGTAAAGGAAGGAGCTTTAATAGAGAGTTGTACTGTGCTACTCAAGGTTAGGATAATTTGAACTCCTTAACCTTGACAGCTAGCTATATATACACACACACACAGCTGTTCCATTTTAGCCTTGTGTATGCTCATCCTTCACGAAAGACCACTTTTGCTGCAGTGGTATTGAAGCTGCTTAGCTAGATATTCAGTGTGCTGCAATACAGCATTCCTTTTTTATACAGTTAATGTTTTGACAGTTTACCCTCAAACTAACTGGGAAGATTGTCTGCTAGTGTGAATTTTGCCATTTGTGAAGATGGGAGGCTGTGAAGTACAAGAAATGTTAATGTGACAATTTTATTAAATTTACAGGCTCTTAAAATAGATCCAGCAAATACTAAAGCTCTTTACAGACGGGCTCAAGGATGGCAGGGAATAAAAGATCTGGATCAGGCACTGGTAATGATCACTTTTTTTTTTTTTCTCCCTGAAACCTAAAAATTTCATCAGAACATTAATTTGTATTTCTTTTTTATTTAAGGCTGATCTTAAAAAGGCCCATGAAATAGCCCCTGAAGACAAAGGTAAAATAAAACTGTTTCTTTATAAAATCTGTCAGGAATTTAACAAAGTATCCAGGGTACTATTTAGTAGAAATTCATACCAGTGTGATGCCTGAAATGCTGGCTTCTTAAACACTGATGTATTGAGCACAGAGCCTACTGAGGTGGAAAACCTGATGATGCTTCTCTTGCACTGGAAAACCTGCTTATGTAGGTCAGCAGCATTCCTCTTGAACCAGGTCCCTATCTCACAGGGTCTTACTAGCACATAAATTCTGTGGCAGCACCAATATTGTGCTTGCTGTACAGTCCTCTACATGGTTACTGGACCAGATAACACAGTCAGGGACAAGGCGTTTTGTGGCTAGTATCTGACTTAATCCAAGGTTAAATGCAGTTTTATTAAATAAAATAACCTAAGTTCCAGCAGTGTGACCTGGTCTTAACCTATTAGGAGACCTGATGTAAAGTGATTACTGTTAATTCTGTCATGATTTTTCTTTTTAATCAGCTATCCAGACGGAAACACTCAAAATCAAGCAGAAGATAAAAGCCCAAAAGGAGAAAGAGAAAGCAGCTTATGCTAAAATGTTTGCTTGATTTTTTTTCCTAACCATTTAAATCTATGCACTAATTCATGCAAAAGGATAAACAGAGCTGCTTCTTTCAGTCGCTCTCTGCAGCAGTTTTCAGTGTTTACAACACAAAAGTCTAATAATAAAGATAAACTGTTCAAAGGTGATGTGATTTTCTCTTTTTTTAAGCTGTAGTAACTTGTGCATTGCAACTTAGGTATGGTTATAATGTGTAAATCAATAGTGGTTGTGTTTTCCCAGCTTAATAGTACTTCCTAAGCAGTGTGGTTTCACACCAAGACAATTTAGGCTTTTTCTTAGTAGAATTTTTATTAGAGCAAGCCTGATTTCTTGTAAGGAATAAAAATGCTAGACATAGAATGAAGGTACAAGTATTTTTTTTAACCACATTAGGGGTAAGTATTCCCCATTATCATCAGGAAAAAAAAATCTAACTAAATTTGATGTAAAACATGTAACACTTAAAAGCAGTGACAATTTTCTACAGTGATTTATTTCTCTGACTGCAAGGGAGGATTACATACAGTAAATCACTCCAGCTAGAGAGAGAAAACACTTTTTTTTTAAGGGTGGGTACCGAATTCTTCCACTGTAACCACAATTCTGGATATGGCTCCTGTTATCACTGAACTTCAGCAGTAAATCCAAGATCCAAAGTTCCTTTATCAGTACTGAGAAGAATTTGTCTTCTGTCTGCTGTACAACTCCTGTAAAGAAGTTCTATTTAAGTAAGGCCAGGGTTTAATCAGAAGGCACTGATTTTCCATTTAATGCAACAGTCATCTGTAAAATTCAAAATGGCACATTCGTCTCAAGCTCTTAACATCCAAGTCAATGCTGTACATAAATTACACTGCAACGTAAAATACTCCAACATATTTGTTGGTGATCAGAAGTAACTGAATAGATGTGTCAGTTTACATCCCATTATAAGCTGGTCCTCCTCCACCTTCAGGCACTACCCAGTTAATGTTCTGACTTGGGTCTTTAATATCACATGTTTTGCAGTGGACACAGTTCTGAGCATTTATCTGCAGCCTTGATCCTTCTCCTGCTTCCAAAGGAACATACTCGTAGACTCCTGTAAAGACCACAATAGAGTTATCAGTTCACTGAACAGTCTGCCCCTGCCTATTTACTCTAGTACTTACCAGCAAGCATAATGAGGGAAGGATATTACTAATGTGATTCACCTGCCTTCTTCCATGTTTAATAGTTATTTCAGCATGAAAGTACTGTTAACATACTTCATGACCTGCAGTTGAACCCCCTTCTAGGAGGAGAATTGGGATGGAATGCTTGAAGGAAGTTGTAGGCCAAGTGGACTCTTCCTGAAGTACTTAGTCTTTCATCTTGCAAAAATAGCTGAGACACGTTTTTATTACCTACCTGCTGGACAAAATCTTTGTTCCGGTCCATCAAATAGGGCCAGATTCCTGCTCACAGGTACACTGTCATCTTTGAGAGTTAAATGTGCAGGTTGGTCATGTTCATGGTTTGTACCGCTTAAAGCCACAGATGAGAGGAGATCAAAACTGATTTTTCCATCGGGCTTTGGGTATTCAATAGGCGTGCAATCTTTGGCTGGCTTGAGCTGAGCAAAATCTGGTCCTAAATATATTTTAATGAATAGGTTTCAGTATAAAATTACTGTAATTTGCAGTTACTCAAGAACAATATTACTAAGCTATTTTAACTTCTCTCATCATCAGAATGAAGTACTTCATACAAGATAGTATAGTTTTTTGTCTCATGAAACAGGCTAAGTTATTCTAAGCAGTGTTTTAATGTCTTAATATACATTATATGGTAGGTAATATGACAAAGTCTGCTTTAATGCCTTATCATCTGTTTCTTTTCTACACTTTAAAGCCTCAACTACTGGGCCAGATGTGCACTAGCTTCAACTAAGACCAGAAAAGAGTGACATATAATGGAATTACCTGGATGTTTTAATGTCCATGGTTCCATTCCTCTCAGTAGCCAATAAAATACTCCCGTGTAAATCATTCCTCCATACACACCAAGTATGCTATGGCAGGATGGGCGGATGTTCCTAACTGCATACAGCTCTTTCCAGACCCAGGACTTCTTCAGGTTCTCTTCATATTCTTGCACATCAAGTCCTAAGGCAGTACATTACTAGTTAGGTACCCACAGTACATCAAGACTATCCTTGAAATCAAAAAATAAGTGCTGAATAGAATAAAGGCAACTGCTAGCAGCCAAGTCAGTAAAACGAGGATTTCGGAATCAGAAGTTAGGAATATACTAGACAACATGTTTCAGCGTCTTGAAGAGAGACCTGTTTTGTTGGTAGATATCTACTGCTCCTTTTCAGAGCCTCTATTAAATGAGCCACAGGCAGTATTGAATTGCCTCAAACCTCATCAAAATATAATCAGCCTGGTGGCTACACTGGGAAAACGTACTTGCTCATGACACGTGAGCACTGACCAGGAACATTTACCTGTGATCCAAAGCCAGGTTTGTCATTCTAATATCAGATGCAAAAGCTTCTTCCTTAGAAGTTTTGCAACCACAAACATTCCCATTTCAGTAACTATGCCTATGGCTCAATGGATGATGCCAGTGCTAGAGAACTTTGTAATCAACACATTAATGAGATATATTTGACTACAAACTCTGATTGTATTCTTTACAAATCCTAGAACCTGCACACTTAACTACTGCAGCATAGTTAAAGTCAAGTAATTATCTTAGAAAAATTTTTTTCTACAAATGAAAATTGTTTGAGAGCTTCCCCTTCACCATTCTCCATTACTACTGTATAGGAATAAATGTTCTAAATAATCAGTTTTAAGCCTTGTCTACACATGAAAAACATGCTTCAGTGTGTATTGCCCATCTCACATAAAGCTCTGAAGAAAGGCCATTATCTCTGCAAAGAGAAGTATAATATTTCAGCCTTGACAAAACTGGAAAACACCATACAAACCCTGCTCATAATCAAACAAGAGTGGCACACTACCCATCAAGAGTGTTTATTGTTTCAGATGGATTCTAACCATTTTAGCCTGTCTAGTAAAAGTTTTAATTTTTCAGCATACATTCTGTGTATGGCACGTTTCAGCTGAATGAGAGCTCATTGGGCCTGAATGCACCAGTACAGAGAAGAGATTTCAAAAATAATCATCATGTGGCAGCTGGCTATAGTGTCCATCTCCAGAAGGACTGAAATTCTAATTCTCTCTCTGTACAGTCTTTGTTAACAGATTTAAGGGGACAACCAAGGCTTAAACAAATCACTGCACAGTGGTCAGGACCAGGTGATTACTTCAATGTGCTTGCATTACATGTAAAATGAAATGCACATAATCTCAATCTGAGACAACTATTAAAATTAAAAGACAGA
Source organism: Grallaria varia (assembly GCA_013396735.1). NCBI lineage: Eukaryota > Metazoa > Chordata > Aves > Passeriformes > Formicariidae > Grallaria > Grallaria varia. The sequence goes on from VWZG01010961.1 coordinate 363,083, forward strand.
AAAAAAAGGACTGAATGAAAAAAAGTATCTTAGCAAAGGGCAAATTTGAAAATTCTCACTGTTTTGCTTACATTTAATTGGTTCCTTTTTTTCTCTTTCTGCAGTCTTTCAGTAACACTTTCTGAATCATAAAACACTAATTTTTAACATGTTTGTAGGAACAAAATTTATTACTCTTGTTTACTTATACAGGAAGCATAAGCTTTTCAGATGGTCCTTAGAGGTGTATTTTTGTGCTAGCTGTAGGATAAATACTTAAGAATAACAGAGCAAAACTTTAATAACTTCTTACTTAAATCATTTGACATTATCAGTAGTAAATAAATAATAGATATATTTTAAACACACCTATTTCATGATTTATTCACATTTCCAACTAACTTGTTCAACTGCATTTAGTTACTGCTAACTGTTAGCTGCTGGTAGTTCTCATTGAACACAAGGTAATTACAACTCAAAAGTACAGTGATCTTACCTATTGTCTTTGATCGGAGATTTTCATTAATTAATTGACTAAAAATGGCTTCTGAAGCCAACATGCCGCTTTTCATTGCAGTATGTGTCCCTTTGATCTTAGGAACATTCATAAGTCCAGGACTGCAACCAATTAATAATCCACCTGGGAAGGTGAGTTTGGGTATTGACTGAAGAGAAAACAGAAAGAAAGGTGGTTTGTTTGTTCTTGTGTTTTAAATTGAAAATAACATTCTGGAAATTAAACTGGCATAAAGGTCGAGTGTCCTTTACATTTTCAGACTTGCATGTGCACTATCTAAACATACACCAGAGTTACTCCACTTAATCAAGGAATTTTAGCGTCATATGCATATAAGAACACAGGCATTGTACTCGTGCTAAGTATGAAACAATGACATTTTCCTTATATCCTCTCTTCAGTTGCTTTATCTGCAACACAACTCCAGTAAAGTCACCCATTGATACTGTTTTCCTCCTCCAACTTCATATGAATTCTTAAAAAAAAACAAAAACAAAAACAAACCCACCAAACCCCCATTTGTTTCCCTGATTTCCGCATAGTAAGCTGTATGCATCTTATAGTGCTTTTTTCCACAAATCTTTTTCTATGAAACTGCACAGTGCCCTGCCTGTCCTCCTCCCCCTTGTTTTAGACGTTGCTCAGCAGCCACCAAATATATTTTGGTGCAAAATCATCAACTTATTCCCGTTCTTTAAGCATTATGTCATTGAGTACAGTCAATTCACAAATCTAAGACAGCCAGATTATTTGAAAATATCATGTCTATAGTATTAATCTACTATGTTATATACCTGTATTAAGGAATACCTTAACTATCAAAATAGTTATGGTTACCCTTATCCAATGATACTAAGATTTTAGACAGGAAACATCTTCAAAATGTGGACTGACAGCAGTACTTTGAGCAGAAAGCTGTGATCAAAGCCTAGGTCTCAAATTGCTGAAGGTAAGTTTTGAACACAGCATTCATCCCAAAGTCTTTACTACTGAGCAGTGCTTATGAATCTAGCATCCTTTTATTAAAACTGCCTGAAAGAATTCATGTTTAATGATCTAAATAACTTCACCCCAAACAAGTAGTTTTATTTCATGAAAAATGACCAAAAATATATCCCTTGGGATTCAAGGTAACACAAACCAAAAGTCTTCTGCTTTTTCAATTTTTACCTGTTTACTACTCATTCAGGACTGCTTACTTTTGGATAGTCATATAGGAGTCGCTAAAAAAAGTTGTACTACACAGCATTTCCCGTGTTTTCTGCCATTTGCTTAATCACAGACTTAGTGATTTGGTTCACAGGAAAGGTAATTTAGGCTGAAACGACAACTACAACTTACTTTTCTGGGACCAGAAGTTTTAAGTTCAGCTACATAACAGTATTTCAGAGGGATTAAGTATGTAGGATGTCCTCTCTTTTCACAGAAAACAGCCACTGTGTTATATCTATTAGGATGCAATGATGCAGTCCTGACAAAACCATAGAAAGATTTCTTGACTGACTTTGAATTGCGTAAAAAGATGGTGATCAAGTACTTTACTTTTCTTCTGGAACCACTGTTTCACTTAATACGCACATAGTGACCGATATACTGCTAAATAAATGAGATTAAAGATTAGTCATGTAACATAAAAGTAGCACATACTGCAGCTTTGTTAGTAATTCTCATTATTACTACTATGGTACTTGGTGCCTGTTTCCACAGTCAGCTGAAGAAACACATCATGCCAGTATGGCACAAGCCCTCTCTGCCCCTGAGATACAGACACCAAACAAGGCTGGTTTGGAGAAGGGAAGAAGGGGAGACACCTGCTCCCGACAGAGTCTTTACTGCCAGCAGACAGGAAACATCACATTCTTCTTCCTCTTAGCTCAGCTCAGGGCTTAAAATCTGTTAAGTCAGTCTAATATTTGACACTTAAATGGGTCAGCAATATGAAGGGTTTTCCCCCCTGACATTCACTGCTCAACAACAGCAACACCTATTTTTTCCACAAATCCCTTAACCTTTTCCAAGGTTTTGATAAAATAGAGACAAAACAGGGGTGCATGGTAATTTCTTAAGTGCTTGATGTTGCAATTTTAATAAACATAAGAAATAGCTGCTATGTAGATGTAGTCTACTAAACTCTGTCCCTCCTTTCACATAACCCAAAAAACATCCAAGAGCGTGCACTAGTGTGCTTTCTTTCTCTTGCTCTGTTAAAGACTGAAGAACATGATCATAGGATTATCTATAACAGGTAAAAAAAAGCAGAGATTGATGGTAGTTCTAAACACCGATTTGATGCAATACTAGTCACCAAATTCAAAAGCTGGAGCTACAGAATGACTTACATAAGAAAATATTCCTGGACTACAGTGAAACAAATGAGTCAGACTGCTACAGTTATTAATCGAAGCAACACATGCAAAAGAAGAGCTAATCTTAAAACTTCTTAAGTGAATCATGAATAAAGCTTTTTTTTACTGAAGGCATGTATTAAAAAAAGACTTTTAAAAGCGTGACTTCATGATTAACTAGACAAATCTATCTACAGGAAATAAAAAACCCCCAAAACAACAAAAAAACCCATGCTTTTATATTAGGGACAACACAAAGTAAGGGACATGTTGGTTTAAGTCCAGCAAAGAAGTCCAAAGATTAGGCAGAGATGCACAAGACCTGTAGTCCTACTGACTGTGCAACTTGGCACAAACAATGTCTGTAAGTGACTTTTAAAAAGTACTGCATTCTTTCGGCCATATGTTTTGAGCAGTGTAAGGAGAAGGACAACTGAAGTCACAATCTGGCTACTTCACCAAAGTCAGAAATTCAGTAATGACTATCTGTAATACAGAAACCAGTGCACAGGTGAAAAAAGACCCCCTTGCATAAAAGTGTAGATTAAAACATCTTAGTGGTTTTCATCTTATATGTGTTAATAATGGAGTGACAATGGTTTCTGAAATAAACCAGTAACACAGCTGTGTTACAATGTGATAGATGTATTTCCTCTAAGAGTGGACAAAATAAACCTTCAGATTTTTTAAATGTGTATCACATGTAACCAAGAAGTTGCTTCATGCACCAACATGACACTAGCAGGCGTGCACACTGGGGTCAAAGCCTAACTCCACATGACTGCAACGAGTTACACTGCTACTGAAATTCCACTTGTATTGCAAAATCTGCATAAAGTCACATTTATACTAAGAAGAAGAGGTTCAAAAAGGAAAGACAAAGTAGTCAGAGAGCAGAGTGGAATGGACCCATATACAGGGTGCAGATCATGAACATTCAGGCTACTTTTAAGCTCCAAACTAAAAGCATCTAAAAGATGGATCTGGCAGTACAGGACACGCAGCCATGTCCTGTGTTCCTAGATTCCCACACTAGAAGCTTATATAGGTTGAAATTTAAAGCTGTTAAATATAAACCCTAGACTAGTTTTTTCTGCAAGCTGTTCCAGCCCTTTCAACTGATCTTAAGTCTTGATGAATACTTATTCAAAATTTTATCTTTTGGACTCCTTAAGGGAACACAACAAAGTATTCTACCTCCCAAGAAAACAGAAATTCGAAGTTGTGCGTGAAAGATACTCAAGGTATCTGTACTTGAGGAGGTAAAGATTTACCTCACAATCTACATTACAATTTCAGCACCATCAGTGACTTAGGAGTCAAGTACTGCAAAGTTCCCTCTGCTGGGATAAACAAGTAATCTGGAAGACACAAGAACAACAGATTAATGGTGCTACCCTGTCTTCCCCAAGGTTCCAGGCACAACAAAAGATTGGCTGTAGTGTCTTAGCTGCTGAACGCCCTTGACTGCAACACAAATTCCACTTCACTGGCTGCTCATGGCTTGGACTAGCACACTCTTTGCTGGGTAAAAAACTGGCTGGACGGCGGGGCTCAGAGAGTGGTGGTGAATGGAGTTACATCCAGCTGGCAGCCAGTCACTAGTGATTTTCCACAGGGCTCAGTCTTGGGGCCAGACCTGTTTAATATGTTTATCAATGACCTGGGCAAGGGGATCAAGTGTCCCCTTAGTTCACAGATGACACCAAGCTGAGCGGGTCTGTTGATCTGCTGGAGCGCAGGACAGTTCTGCAGAGGGATTTGCACAGGCTAGATCAATGGACCAAGGCCAACTGTACTGAGAGCCAACTAGGCAAAGTGCTGGGTCCTGTCCTTGGTTTAAAATAACGCCATGCAGCATCTCAGGCTTGGGGCAGAGTGGCTGGAGAACTGCCCAACAGCAAAGAATCTGGGGGTGCTGGTTGATAGCCAGCTGAACACAAGCCAGCAGTGTGTCCAGGTGGCCAAGAAGTCTGGTATCATTCTGGCTTCAATCAGCAATAGCGTGGCCAGCAGGACTAGGGAAGTTTTTTGTCCCCTGTACTCGACACTGGTGAGGCCACACCTGAAGTACTGTGTTCACTTCTGGGCCCCTCACTACAAGAAAGACACTGAGGTGCTGGAGCATGTCCAGAGAAGTGCAACAAAGCTGGTGAAGGGTCTAAAGAGTAAGTCCTAAGAGGAGGGGCTGAGGAAGCTGGAATTGTTCACCCTGGGAAAAAGGAGGCTCAGGGGGGACCTTATTGCTCTCTGCAACTATTTGAAAGGAGGCTGTATCTGGGTGGGGGTCAGGTTCTTGTCCCAGGTAACAAGTGAAAGGATGAGAGGAAATGGCCTCAAATTGTGCCACAGGAGGTTTAGATTGGACATTAGGGAAAATTTCTTCATAGGAAGGGTTGTCAAGCACTGGCACTGGGTGTCCAGCAAAGTGGTTGAGTTACCATCCCCGGTCGTGTATAAGAGACATGTAGATGTGACACCTGGGGACTTGGCACTGCTGGGCTAATGGTTGGACTCAATCACATAAATGCTCTTTTCCAACATGAATTATTCTATGATTCTATATTTCTTTTAGAAAGTGAATGACTATGTCAGAAGTTTTTCAGTACCACAGAGCCTCAGTCTAGCAAATCTCAGCAGCCAGTAGCCAGCAACATAACAAGGCTTTTCTGTCCAGCAAAACTTTTTGCACAGCATGGAACCCAAATCCACAGCACTAAATACATGGCTACAGAGAACTCAAAAACTTCATGAAAATGTTACCTGGAAACCGCCTTCATTTAATGCTCTTGCACCATAGGCAATCCTTGTTCCACCCTCCAAAGTAGGCTGTACACTAGGATGGTGCTTCCACCTCTGAAATTCCCTAAATGGATTCAGATAGGGATTTTGATAATCTAAACCAACCTTAAATTAAAAAAAAAAGGCAACATTAATGAAAATAAAGTCTAAAACTTCAATAAAAAACATTTGCATATTTCCATATCAATTCTCTAAATCTATTTTATATTAAACCAATCTCAGGATCTTTCTCTTAAAGAAATTACTACCAAAAATACATTCTATTAGCAGTACAGCAGAAGCAACTCTGAAAATTTGCTGGTACAAAACTGTTCTCAGCCCCACCTGAAAATGAAAAAATTAATTGCACTGTAGCCACTTTTCACCTGTCTTTGAAATAATGCAATTACATTAAATTAAGCATGGTTTATCAGGTGGGATAAGCAAGAGAACTTGTTTTCAAGTTGTGTTTCATATTTCTGCCCTAAAAAGGCTGAAGGAGAGGTAAACAATTATTTTTTGATCATTATGTCCCCGTGCTCATACAGTTCTTCACATTGTTTAGCAGTCAATTAGAACTTTCAGTTGGGTGAGCCATTGTAATAAAGCAGAATATGGGGGGAAAAAAGACTTTGTCGATTGGTTGGATGCCCAGATTTCTTATCGTACGTATTTGAGAACTTGCCCAAAGACATACTCTGCATTTTCCATTTTCAATAAACTCTTAAAAGGACTTCTGGTGCTAAATTTTTCACTTTTGAGAAAAGGATTATTTCCAGTTCCAGTGAGCATTATTTGAGACAGTAACGAAATACATAATATTCATCAACAAACAGGACTTTGATTTCTCTTGCAGCTCACTGCTTTTAGAGCACTGCTTGCATCTACTTCCCTGGCCAGATAAAATTAAGGAACAAGTCTCAAAATAAGTGTAAGATAACCCTACTACAAGGATCATCTCAGACTGACATAGGTGTAAAGTTCAAAGACAAAATAGTGATTGTATGTTCACACAAAACTTGATTTTCTCCTCTATGAAGATGAACATTACTGAATTACTGTAAGGATCAAAGCCCTCTAACCATCTAAAAGCTACACCATTTGAATATCTACAGTGTGTACTTCTTAATTCCAATATTAGAAATTTGCACAGGACAAGCATGCATGTCTGAGAAAAGCTAATGAGTTTTTTTTCAATATTTCTTACAAAATGGTTAGACAAAAATACAAACATACTCTGGAATCCTTCTGAAATCTAGGAGACCAAAGTGTCAGCTCAGTCCCATGCTACTAAAAGTCTGGTTTGTGTGCCTGACTCTTATGTCTGTGTGTGAAGCACATGCACAAGATGAGCAGAGAATGTTTCATTTAGGCCTGCAGGTGATAAAAGAAATATTTCCAACCATTGTTCCTTGCATCAATTGGCTGGCAGAATGAAACCAGACTGTCTCAAGTGATCTCAGTACTGCTGATAAAGAGGCAATAGGAAGGAAGAAGCTGCCTGCCAAATTCAGAAAGGCAGTTTAGCTGAAGAGGGCAAGGTCAGTGGGGGTGAAGAACACTAAGAACAAAGTGAACAGCTGAGAAATGGAAGGCATGCTGCCTGTGGAGCTGCAGAGTGCTTCCACTTTATATGGTTCTCTCAAACTGGAATTGCACACGAGGTTGTCACATGAATTAGGAAATGGAATTGTACAAAGTGCATGTGATTTAGAGATTTCCTAACCTGCAAAAATTTTGTGAGCATAGTTTGGATTTGTCGTTTAGTTTTGGCTTTGCCAAAATTTGCTTGGTTTGCAAAAAAAATTATTTTTACGTTTTCTAGTTGGTCTTAATAAAAGACACTGGATTAAAGACAGATTAATATGATAAATTAACCTTCCCTACTAGGGGAAAAGTGCACTTAAGATTGAGAAAGTACTGAATTTGGTCTGCTGCTATTCTTGTATTTTCATTTTCACACTAAAACAGAGAAAAGAAACTGCATAAAAATGAAGATCAAACAACAAGCAAGCATGCAAAAACTAACTTCACTTACCACAAATCCAAGAGCAACTAAAGGTTCACCCTCATTTAAGTGATAAAGAAAGGATCCTCCATATGTATGTCTGTCTAAAGGCCAGCCTACAGTATGTTCAACTCTTCCTGGCTTCCATTTCTTTTCATCAATAGTCCATAACTGAAATGAAGATGATCAAAAAAAATACTTTAGACTGCAAAGTAATGGCCTTTCAATAATATAAGACAAACATGCAATTACACATAGAATAAAATTATTTACTGCTATGAGCAATAAGTATTTCATAATATAAATAAATGCATACAGCAAAACACCAAGTAATAAGTACGCTATTTTAGATTACCGTTTAAGATTTTCCCAATACCTTTCTTGCTTGAACTGCTGCATATTAGAAACTCTGACAGAGTCCAGTACTACACCCAAAACTTTCATTCAATCACAAAGTAACTTTAACTAGTGACTTTGACAGGCACTTCTGCTACATAATACAATTACCTTCTTTCTCCTTAAAAATGTTGTATTTTCCTATGATTCCATGAATTATCTTGTAAGTTTTTTAAGGTCAGGCTTAACAATATGTCTGAGTTGAACTAAATATTTTCTGTCAAGTTGTCCTCTCTCTGCCCTCTCCTACACATCTCCAGTGCTCCACTGACCCATGGTGAATTCACAGAAGCATTTTCATGTTTCCACTAGTGAGTCAATTTTCTGCTCATTTCACAAAATGTCTTTTCACTGTGGAGTTCTGTGCCAGGCACAGTCTAACAACACAAGGCTAGTTGAGCACCATAAGATCAGCTCAGGCACAGAGGGCGGATCCACATTAACGTTTCAGTTTAGATTAAGCACATTTTTGCGTGGAACTTCTGATTCCCCCCACTTACTGTGCTTTTGTTCACATCATATAGCAGCCATGGAAGGCATGAACTGGATTCCCTCACATGAAAGTAAATCGTAAGACAGGGTCCCAAAAGCCCATCCAAAGTATTCCAGTCATGAAAGGGCACTTAGTCCATGGGACTAGATCACAGCTAGTCCAAAGTAAAAATAAACCTGAAATGTGCATAGTAGAGATGCCAGCTCATCAGCACCAATTATTTCAGTTTACAGATCCATTCCTATTGGTCTACACCATGTGCTAAAGCAGACACAGTCTCATATGGAAGAGAGGGAACTCCACAGGAAAACCCTGCTTTAAGGACAGCTTCAATATTAGAACATGTAACTAAGATTATGTCATACATTTACAGAGTGGCTATTCTCCACAGAAATATAAACTAATTATTAAACAAACTTTTTGTAGCTGTAAGCACATACTTGAAGTAATAAAGAATATGTTATAGTCAAACTCTGAACATATTCTGAAATAATACAGCTGTTTTTCATGAGTGGTATTTCCTGAGTACAGAATATTTTAAAAAGGAAACCTGACCCCATCCCAATTTTATAAGCCCACAGAAAGAATTTTTTTGAAAGAAAAGCTCATCCAGAAGGTGTTTCAGAGACCACAACTCATCATCTCGAACAGCTCTTCTCTCGTTAGTATACAAAAAGTCCATAGGAAACATTTCCTCCTCTCCTCATGCACTAACCCCCCCCACTAAAACTAGGCAGCACGAATCCTTCTCTTATTTAGTAAAAGTAAAGAAAACAGATTTTACAAATGAACATAATTTGAAATCAAATTAAGACATTAACAGAATGGATTCACAGGTATCTCTAGTTGTAACAGATACAAAAGAAGCAGCAGCTGAAACAGAACAATCATGACATTCAGGGAGCATCTTCTCTGATCAGCTTCAGAACACCAAAGATTCTGAAGTCTGAAAAGTGTAACTCAAAATCTTTAGTCTTACACAAATTAGCTTGAAAGCAAATAGAAACTACCTTAAATCTTCACAGTATTTTCCTTATTTGTTAAAATTATGCAGGTGATACCTCTTTCAGTCCAATGCCATAGCTCTGGGGTTGACATTTTTCCCTTAGGTTGTATTTTTTGTACATCTGTTTGGCTAGATGTCCATGACACCCTTCAGCAAACACTGTAACTTTAGCATGGAGTTCCAAGCCTCTTTCAAAGGTAGCCTGCAAAAGTACAGCATTTCATGAGCAGTTAGATCTGTGCCATACCAAACTCACAGCAAGACAACAGAGAGCAATAAAGTGACTTTATATTATTTTGTGGCTCAGCTCAGAACCTACAAACCATTGCAAATTATGGCTCAAGTCGAGCTGTCTTTTCCACCTAACCATCAGCTCCTGGCAAGTCTTGGAAGAGGATACTAGTAAAGCAGCACCACAGTGGATTGTCGTTTGTCATGGACAAAGAGAATCTTTTCCAGATCAGAGGAGTTATATCACATCTGCTCACTCATATGGTGCAAAGGAACCCTGACAGAACAAAGAATCTTTACCTATAACTTCACAATGTAATTTTTGCTCATGAAGTCATGCTACAATAAAACATTGTCTGTGTGTGTGTCCCCACACATATGACAGAGACTAGACAGAACTGTCATTTCTGAAAAACCTGTGTTGCCCTGGCTCCCAGAAGGACTCACTACCTCAGAATAAGGTTACGACAATGTTACTCCAACCTTGCATGTTAAAACATACAGTAAAACTAAAGTAACATTAAATATAATTATTTAAAAAATGCTCATAAAAAATTCCAACAATGAGATTGAGAATAAGGTAAGCGAAATTGGCATACTGTATGAGCATGTCCCCTGCATCTCTGAGCACGCTGGACAAGAAGACAGATTTGCAATGCAAGAAGGCAAGACTGTAAATGTACATAATTGATTTATACAAACTTTTTATGAAGAAAAAAAGCTTCATTTCAGTAAGAAAGTTTAATGTTGAAAAAGACAATGAAAAAGTTTTGGATGAAGATATTCAGCAGCACTCAATAAAACCATCTAAACCATCTCAAGGTAAGCCAGCATAGGTCCAGGAGAAGCTTACTGCTTTGGTTTTGAGTTGTCTCTCAGGTGTTTGTAACTTACTGGTTGGAAACTTCTGAAGAAGGCTAGCAAATGAAACTGTTCCCTCTAGCGGGGAATTACCTTTAAAAGAGAGTCACAAGATCTTGCCAAATTTTTTGTATTCTTTGAACATGAATATGAATTAATCTTACAAAATACTAAGAGAACTACAGAGACTTCCCACTTGATCTAAAGATTAAAAAGATATACTGTCCACTTTGAAGAAATTTATATAAAACAAATTAACTACACAACTCCACAATGGAATTATCAGAAACTCATGAATTTGAAATGTTTCAGTAATGTGAAGAGTCGTATTTCACAACTCACATCCTTCTCCAGTATATACACAAAAATCAATGTGCAACTTTTTAAAATGTATTTTTACCACTGTAATTTTTGTTTGGTTGATGTTGACTGCAAGGTGAAACTATTCATTAACCAGGATCTATTTGATTAGGCTCTGTATAAACACACTGAAGATACTCTTGCCTTGAAGGTTAAACAAGCTGCACCTATTTACCGGTACCTTTATGCACTGCAGCTAGTATCAGCTGACCTCACACCTAAAACACTGAATATTCAAAAAGCCAAAGTAGTGGCACACTAATTATGTACATTAAAGATGATAATAGACACATTCTTCCAGAATAAATGGGAAAAAAAGAAATCTACATTTAGAGGATGTTAAAAAATATAACTAAAATAGTTCCTTCCAATTTTAGAACAAACCCAAACTCCAAATAAATCTTTATTCCAAGCAAGTTATCCGCATTCCTTTTGCCACCTACTGGAAAAAATGCACACTTGAAAACAGAGCATGTCTGTCCCCTACAGCAGATGTACAATATTACACTGAAAAAATACATTATTTTTCCCTGTCTCCACTTCCTCTTCTGTTGGCTATATTCTCTGAAACAAGAATGGGTCTTTTTTTCTCATTCCCTGACTTAAATGGGTAAAATAGCACACACTTTATGTGAATGTGAATACTACTTTGAAACTCATGTAACTAGAAAGAAATATTGTAAAATAAGGTAAATCTTAAGAAAAACTTTGACTCCTAATTTCTGCAGTCAAATAATTTAGTCTGAAAGTCTTTCTGAGTTATTCTGAGGTGACAAATTCTCCCTACATATTACACAGGGAAGCAACACACTTTAAGCACGTCCTGGATTCCACAAAAAAAACCAAACAAAAAACCCAAAACCAACCAAACAAAAACCCACCAAACCAAACCAAAAAACCCAAAAAAATCAGTCCAAGTCTATCACTTAGAGTGGGGAGTCAACTTCCGGATGCAGAAATGGGACCACGCAGCAAAAAGCTATAAAGATTCAATGTGTACCTTGCCCCAACAAAGTAGACAGACTGTCAACAAATGTGACTGCAGCTGTAAATATCAAAGAAACCAAATCACCCAGAAGCACACTCTCCTACATGTTGCTAATGGACTATAGCTTTCTATTTCACCTTCCTACTTTTTTCTAGGAATTCCTGGAATTCTTTTCTTTGTTTCCTGATTTCACATATGCCAAAACACCCTTAAATATTTCCTTCATGTCACCCTTTCTGCAAAGGCTTTTTCTACTAATCTCAGAAGAATTTTACAATGTTCTAGTATCAGACCTTTCATAAGTAATCAGTCCAGTTAAATACAGAGAGGGAAGACAGATACTGAATTTTACACTTGTTCTTATGCTGCAGGACTACTGATGGCAGTAGAAGCAGATGTATCACAATTTCCATAATTAAACCCCTAGGTACAGGGAAGATAGATACTTACTTTAGGTGCTCCATCCTTCTGAATGCCTACATCATTAGTTGCTATCCCTTTCACACTACCATCTTCATGGAAAAGAACCTTTGGAAATATTAAAACAAACAAACAAAAATAATTTTAATGGTCTGTCATGTTAATCCATTCATTAAATGTTCTAATGTAAAATTTCTAAGCACTATGACTTTAATGGTCAAACATGAAGATTATGTATTTATTGATATACTGTATGATCCACTTGCACTTTGCTGGATCTGAACCAGGGAATTTAGACACCGAAACACAGTTTTCACAATACAAATCTATTAAAAGAAATGTTGTGCATGTACAAATGATTGTGACTGCACTGAAGGGGGTTTCAAAGCCACTTTTCATATATATACACTGATGTCACAAGTACCTCAGCTGCTGCATAGCCTGGATATATCTCAACACCCAAAGCTTCTGCTTGTTCACCTAGCCAACTCACAAAGTGGCCCAGACGTACTATGTAATTTCCATGATTAACCATCGGAAGTCCTAGGCAAAAAAAGACACACACACACACACATAAAACATAGGACACTAAGAAAAATAACTGATGCTGTATACGTCATATGTCACATTTTCTACAGCTACTATCTTCAAGGTAATGTCATGTGTTATCACAGCCATCATCTACATAGACTGTATCCCTGTAAGCTACTACATTCTATACACGCTTTCTGTACTACACTGAATCAAACTTGTCTAATTCATGGAAAAGTTGAAAAAGACACAGAGAAAGTTGACTCTCTGCTCACTAGACTTTACCTGGAAGAATGGGCACGGGAATTCTAGATGTCTCTGTTAAAATTCCAAACTTGTCTTCAGTTACAGGAGTTTTAAGTGGAGCCTACAAAAAATAAAATAGAAAAAGGAGAGTTATGTTTTTCTAGCCAATCCAACAAAAACAACAACAACCAAAATCAAACAATTGAATGGGCAGTAAAGTACAGGTTTAGTATAGCACTTCCACAGGAAGATACCACAAGAGAGAAGACAAAGGACTTAATGAAGCAGTCTCAGGCAAGAATCAGCACTCTGTATTGCAGATCTCTCTAAAGAAGGCAGCTTAACTTGTGTATCTACCACAGTAAGACAAAACAATTAGTTGATGTCTGACTTCTTGCAGCTGCCAGGTGATAGAAGGCAGCTGGCTGCAAGTCAGATGGCTGTTCTAGGAGAGATGGCAGCTCATTTCTTTCTATCCTCCCTCCTACAATCATCTTAGGCCTTTGTTACAACACAGAGTCTGCACAGAAGTCAGTGTACTTTGTGCCATTTCCATTAAGAACTATGGTATAGAAGCAACAAGTCTGTGGTTGGTAAGAATTGAACATCTCCCTGCTTGTGCACAGGAGCTGGATGCTGCACAGGAGCTGGATTCCGCACAAAGGCAGCAAGTGCAGGTCATCCCAGAATCCATCAGATATATTCTGCGTATGCAGTAATACTAGAGAAGAGAGCAAAAGCCACAGCATATTTTTGTAGACATAAAACTTTCAGCATTGTCAAACTAGAGGAAACAGACTAAAATGAAGGCAGCAGGTTTTGTTTTGTTGCATCAGTGCATTTTGAAATGGTACTAATTACTAATGGTACCAGGTACTGAGTCCTACCACAATGAGTCAGATACAAAGTTCATTACAAGCTAGTAATTAATTTCAGTGTTTATATGGTCATACATACCCCTCGTTCCTTCCAGTCTGGAAAGAGTTCTTCTAAAGACCTTGGCTCAAGACAAGCACCAGACAATGTATGTGCCCCAATCTGAGAAGCCTTTTCCACCAGACAAACACGTATTTCCTTGTTATGCTCAGCAGCCAGCTGTTTGAGGCGAATAGCTGCAGAAAGGCCTGCAGGGCCTCCTCCAACAATGACAACATCAGCTTCCTCTGCAAATCTTTCCATATTTACCCCTTCAATAGAAAAAAAAATGGTAATAAGATAAACCAATCTCCAATTTATTTCAGTCTCTCTCTCACTAAACCTAACCTCTCATGTTAGGTACAACTGGAAAAAACCTAGCAGATACATACTGAACAGAACTACGTCTTGTGATAATCACTAAACCAAAAGCTGCTTGTATATTTTCTTTACGAAAACAAGCATAAAGTTCAATCTGATTCTATTTTATAGCACTAAAGGCATCATTTTGAGATAGCAACCAAAATCTTCATTTAAAATAAATATTAATACTGTATTTAGGAGTACAGAATTTCCATAAAAAGGAAAAAACAGCAACACATTTCAGTGCCTTTAAAACTGAGCCATAATAATATTAAAGAAGCTTTTAAAGAATGCAATTTTCCACTTACCTTCCCATCGTTTGTCTTTGTCCCGAGGATGAATTGTGTAATGTGTAGTTATGCGAGGCACAGAGGCAGTAGATGCACATCTTGAGACACGCAGTGATGGAAGGCAGTCTGTCTTTATCAACTTTAGAGCATGAAAGCACTGACGCACTGTAAAAGCAAGAAACTAATTTGTCAAATCAGTTTTATCCAAATTCTTCAAATTTCCAGGGATGCAAGTAGCACAACAAATATGACAGCTTCCCCCTCCCAAAGACTACCAGCTGATGTGAAGATGAGGAACCATAAACAGGGACTTTTAAATTTCCAAGTTAGGAATATACCGTATATTTTTGTATCAGGAGAAAAAAAAAAATTAATACCTGCCCCTTTAAGCATTCTTCACATAATAGCACTCAATACACTGGCCAACCATACACAGCTGATATAGGATAACATGTGTGTACACAGGTGAAACACATTTTAACTTCTTATTTAATTTTCAACTTCAGAAGATTTATTTCAGACTTCATTAAAAAAAATAAAAAAAACGACAAAACAACTGCAGAGACAGGACATGCAAGTTCAGCTCTTCCGAAATCTCAAAACATGTTGAGACACAGTTTGGGCTACTGATACAAAACAGTTCATGTAAAGTGAATGTCATGCTCTACAATAAAAACACAGACTTAAATGCAAGCATGCTTTGGCCAAAGCTAGGAACAGCAGATACAAGTAATCTTTACCTTTGCTGCAGATACATTAATTGTTGCAAGAACCAATTAGAATGTCTTTGTAAGCAAATACACCAAATTAAAGTTTCAAACTATCAAGAGACGACTCTGTTCAGAGGCCCATTATATGTTGTAATTTTCCTTTTTCAGGAAAAAAAATTAAAATCCGTGTGATTTGTAGTAAAAAACCCTAGTACATTTTGTATGAAAACTAGTTACTGTTAAAAAGTCTGTGAACTAATGCATCTTGACAGATAATTTTCCTTCCTTATGAATTCTCTTTCTCTGTTTTCAGGGGTGAAGAAGAATAATATCACATTTAAAGTGCAGTATTTCTACAGAACTACCTAAGTAAAATCATCAGTGTCCTATGACTGAAATATTTTGTTGAGAATGGCAATTAGCAAGGCCAGCACAAACATCCCATGTTGTAACTCTGCTCAGTGACAGTCAGCATATGGGTCTCTATGTGCAAGGTGGCAGGTATCATCTATGCTCGTTTCTTAAGACCAGTTCTGCACCTAAGCAACATAACATACAAGCTATTATCATACCACCTCATGATTCTCATTTATTCTTTACCTACAATGAGGTAGGATCTGAGAACAAGTATTTTATAAGCATGATAACTACTACACCTATACATACATATTAAAATATGAAACTTTAATTGAACTTTTGAGATATTTTTATTTGAGCAGAACTGCTAGTATTAAGAATCACATTGTATGTTAAAAAAAAATCACTTATTCCACACATACATGACATAAGTGAAGCTCGACTCAGAACACGACTGATAATTACAAAAGCAGGTCCAAACGCTGGACGGGCAGTTCTTCTCCAGGCGCCACCCGAGCCTGCTGGGAACTCCCGGCCTTAGGACGGGGTGGGAAAGCCTGCACGAGCCGAGCGGCCCCAAAGGAGAAACTTTGCTCTTGCGCAGCTCTTTAACAACAGTTATCGGGATGCTGCCTGCACAACTATTGCCTCAGCAAGGGCACGCGCTCCATCGCTTTATTTTACCCTTCCAGACGCGTCATCGCCCAGCAGCGCTCGGTGACTCCGCACACCTGCTCACGCACCGCGCTGCAGGTAAACACAACTCGCCACCACGGCGCAGCTCAGGGGCGGCAGCGCTCACGCACAGCCCCGTCCTCCCCAGGGCAGAGGCCCCACACGCAGGGACGGAGTGACCCACGGGGGCCCCGCTCCGGCCCCGCGCCCGCCCGGACACCC